>CAXAJV010000901.1:654065-1056065 GCA_963969225.1 Xylocopa violacea | reverse complement strand
GGTTAGGTTATATTACGTTAGAGACGTATATAATGTTCCCACCGAGAAGTAGGGACCGACCCGCCAGAAATGTTGGAAAATTCTACACCCGAGATGTTAAGTTGCCTTAGGTTAGGATATATAACGTTATAGACGTATATAATGTCCGCTCCGAGACGTACGGGACGACACGACCGGGATTCTGTAAAGCATTAAAAGCGAGGTGCTAAATGGGTTAGGTCAGGTTATATTACGTTATAGACGTATATAGTGCTCCGAACGAGAAGTGGGGCCGACCCGCCAGGAATGTTGTGAAATACTACATTCGAGGTATTAGGTTGCCTTTGGTTAGGGTATATAATGTTACAGATGCATATACTGATCCCACCGAGACGTACGGGACGACACGACCGGGATTCTGTAAAACATTACAAGCGAGAGGCTAAATGGGTTAGGTTAGGTTATATTACGTTATAGACGTAATAATGTTCCCACCGAGATTTAGGGGCCGACACGCCAGGAATGTTGGAAAATACTACATCCGAGATGTTAAGTTGCCTTAGGTTAGGATATATAACTTTATAGACGTATATAGAGGACGCACCGAGGCGTACGGGAAGACACGAACGGGATTCTGTGAAACATTACCAGCGAGGGTCTAGGTGGGTTAGGTTAGGTTATATTACGTTATAGACGTATATAATGTTCCCACCGAGAAGTAGGGACCGACCCGCCAGAAATGTTGGAAAATTCTACATCCGAAATGTTAAGTTGCCTTAGGTTAGGATATATAACGTTATAGACGTAAAAATGTCCGCTCCGAGACGTACGGGACGACACGACCGGGATTCTGTAAAGCATTAAAAGCGAGGTGCTAAATGGGTTAGGTCAGGTTATATTACGTTATAGACGTATATAATTTTCTCAACCAGAAGTGGGGCCGACCCGCCAGGAATGTTGTGAAATACTACATTCGAGGTGTTAGGTTGCCTTTGGTTAGGGTATATAATGGTATAGATGCATATAATGATCCCACTGAGACGTACGGGACGACACGGCCGGGAATATGTAAAACATTATCACCGAGGGGCAAAATGGGTTAGGTTAGGTTATATCACGATATAGACGTATATAATGTCCCCACCGAGAAGTAGGGGCCGTCACGCCTGGAATGTTGCAAAATACAACATTCTAGATGTTAGGTTGCCCTAGGTTAGGATATATAACAATATAGACGTATATAATGTCCGCACCGAGACGTACGAGACGACACGATCGAGATTCTGAAAACATTACCAGCGATGGTCTAGATGGGTTAGGTTAGGTTATATTACGTTATAGACGTAAATAATGTTCCCACCGAGAAGTGGGGCAAACCCGCCAGGAATGTTCTGAAATACTACATTCGAGATGTTAGGTTGCCTTTGGTTAGGGTATATAATGGTATAGATGCATATAATGATCCCACCGAGACGTACGGGACGACACGGCCGGGAATATGTAAAACATTATCACCGAGGGGCAAAATGGGTTAGGTTAGGTTATATCACGATATAGACGTATATAATGTCCCCACCGAGAAGTAGGCGCCGTCACGCCTGGAATGTTGCAAAATACAACATTCGAGATGTTAGGTTGCCTTAGGTTAGGATATATAACAATATGGACGTATATAATGTCCGCACCGAGACGTACGAGACGACACGATCGAGATTCTGTAAAACATTACCAGCGAGGGTCTAGATGGGTTAGGTTAGGTTATATTACGTTATAGACGTAAATAATGTTCCCACCGAGAAGTGGGGCAAACGCGCCAGGAATGTTGTGAAATACTACATTCGAGATGTTAGGTTGCCTTAGGTTAGGATATATAACCTTATAGACGTATATATAGGTCCGCACCGAGACGTACGGGAAGACACGAACGGGATTCTGTGAAACTTTACCAGCGAGGGTCTAGGTGGGTTAGGTTAGGTTATATTACGTTATAGACGTATATAATGTTCCCACCGAGAAGTAGGGCCCGACTCGCCAGAAGTGTTGGAAAATTCTACATCCGAGATGTTAAGTTGCCTTACGTTAGGATATATAACGTTATAGACGTATATAATGTCCGCTCCGAGACGTACGGGAAGACACGAACGGGATTCTGTGAAACATTACCAGCGAGGGTCTAGGTGGGTTAGGTTAGGTTATATTACGTTATAGACGTATATAATGTTCCCACCGAGAAGTAGGGACCGACCCGCCAGAAATGTTGGAAAATTCTACACCCGAGATGTTAAGTTGCCTTAGGTTAGGATATATAACGTTATAGACGTATATAATGTCCGCTCCGAGACGTACGGGACGACACGACCGGGATTCTGTAAAGCATTAAAAGCGAGGTGCTAAATGGGTTAGGTCAGGTTATATTACGTTATAGACGTATATAGTGTTCCGAACGAGAAGTGGGGCCGACCCGCCAGGAATGTTGTGAAATACTACATTCGAGGTGTTAGGTTGCCTTTGGTTAGGGTATATAATGTTACAGATGCATATACTGATCCCACCGAGACGTACGGGACGACACGACCGGGATTCTGTAAAACATTACAAGCGAGGGGCTAAATGGGTTAGGTTAGGTTATATTACGTTATAGACGTAATAATGTTCCCACCGAGATTTAGGGGTCGACACGCCAGGAATGTTGGAAAATACTACATCCGAGATGTTAAGTTGCCTTAGGTTAGGATATATAACTTTATAGACGTATATAGAGGTCCGCACCGAGGCGTACGGGAAGACACGAACGGGATTCTGTGAAACATTACCTGCGAGGGTCTAGGTGGGTTAGGTTAGGTTATACTACGTTATAGACGTATATAATGTTCCCACCGAGAAGTAGGGCCCGACTCGCCAGAAATGTTGGAAAATTCTACATCCGAGATGTTAAGTTGCCTTAGGTTAGGATATATAACGTTATAGACGTATATAATGTCCGCTCCGAGACGTACGGGAAGACACGAACGGGATTCTGTGAAACATTACCAGCGAGGGTCTAGGTGGGTTAGGTTAGGTTATATTACGTTAGAGACGTATATAATGTTCCCACCGAGAAGTAGGGACCGACCCGCCAGAAATGTTGGAAAATTCTACACCCGAGATGTTAAGTTGCCTTAGGTTAGGATATATAACGTTATAGACGTATATAATGTCCGCTCCGAGACGTACGGGAAGACACGAACGGGATTCTGTGAAACATTACCAGCGAGGGTCTAGGTGGGTTAGGTTAGGTTATATTACGTTATAGACGTATATAATGTTCCCACCGAGAAGTAGGGACCGACCCGCCAGAAATGTTGGAAAATTCTACACCCGAGATGTTAAGTTGCCTTAGGTTAGGATATATAACGTTATAGACGTATATAATGTCCGCTCCGAGACGTACGGGAAGACACGAACGGGATTCTGTGAAACATTACCAGCGAGGGTCTAGGTGGGTTAGGTTAGGTTATATTACGTTAGAGACGTATATAATGTTCCCACCGAGAAGTAGGGACCGACCCGCCAGAAATGTTGGAAAATTCTACACCCGAGATGTTAAGTTGCCTTAGGTTAGGATATATAACGTTATAGACGTATATAATGTCCGCTCCGAGACGTACGGGACGACACGACCGGGATTCTGTAAAGCATTAAAAGCGAGGTGCTAAATGGGTTAGGTCAGGTTATATTACGTTCTAGACGTATATAGTGCTCCGAACGAGAAGTGGGGCCGACCCGCCAGGAATGTTGTGAAATACTACATTCGAGGTATTAGGTTGCCTTTGGTTAGGGTATATAATGTTACAGATGCATATACTGATCCCACCGAGACGTACGGGACGACACGACCGGGATTCTGTAAAACATTACAAGCGAGAGGCTAAATGGGTTAGGTTAGGTTATATTACGTTATAGACGTAATAATGTTCCCACCGAGATTTAGGGGCCGACACGCCAGGAATGTTGGAAAATACTACATCCGAGATGTTAAGTTGCCTTAGGTTAGGATATATAACTTTATAGACGTATATAGAGGACGCACCGAGGCGTACGGGAAGACACGAACGGGATTCTGTGAAACATTACCAGCGAGGGTCTAGGTGGGTTAGGTTAGGTTATATTACGTTATAGACGTATATAATGTTCCCACCGAGAAGTAGGGACCGACCCGCCAGAAATGTTGGAAAATTCTACATCCGAAATGTTAAGTTGCCTTAGGTTAGGATATATAACGTTATAGACGTATATAATGTCCGCTCCGAGACGTACGGGACGACACGACCGGGATTCTGTAAAGCATTAAAAGCGAGGTGCTAAATGGGTTAGGTCAGGTTATATTACGTTATAGACGTATATAATTTTCTCAACGAGAAGTGGGGCCGACCCGCCAGGAATGTTGTGAAATACTACATTCGAGGTGTTAGGTTGCCTTTGGTTAGGGTATATAATGGTATAGATGCATATAATGATCCCACTGAGACGTACGGGACGACACGGCCGGGAATATGTAAAACATTATCACCGAGGGGCAAAATGGGTTAGGTTAGGTTATATCACGATATAGACGTATATAATGTCCCCACCGAGAAGTAGGGGCCGTCACGCCTGGAATGTTGCAAAATACAACATTCTAGATGTTAGGTTGCCCTAGGTTAGGATATATAACAATATAGACGTATATAATGTCCGCACCGAGACGTACGAGACGACACGATCGAGATTCTGTAAAACATTACCAGCGAGGGTCTAGATGGGTTAGGTTGGGTTATATTACGTTATAGACGTAAATAATGTTCCCACCGAGAAGTGGGGCAAACGCGCCGGGAATGTTGTGAAATACTACATTCGAGATGTTAGGTTGCCTTAGGTTAGGATATATAACCTTATAGACGTATATATAGGTCCGCACCGAGACGTACGGGAAGACACGAACGGGATTCTGTGAAACATTACCAGCGAGGGTCTAGGTGGGTTAGGTTAGGTTATATTACGTTATAGACGTATATAATGTTCCCACCGAGAAGTAGGGCCCGACTCGCCAGAAATGTTGGAAAATTCTACATCCGAGATGTTAAGTTGCCTTAGGTTAGGATATATAACGTTATAGACGTATATAATGTCCGTTCCGAGACGTACGGGAAGACACGAACGGGATTCTGTGAAACATTACCAGCGAGGGTCTAGGTGGGTTAGGTTAGGTTATATTACGTTATAGACGTATATAATGTTCCCACCGAGAAGTAGGGACCGACCCGCCAGAAATGTTGGAAAATTCTACACCCGAGATGTTAAGTTGCCTTAGGTTAGGATATATAACGTTATAGACGTATATAATGTCCGCTCCGAGACGTACGGGACGACACGACCGGGATTCTGTAAAGCATTAAAAGCGAGGTGCTAAATGGGTTAGGTCAGGTTATATTACGTTATAGACGTATATAGTGTTCCGAACGAGAAGTGGGGCCGACCCGCCAGGAATGTTGTGAAATACTACATTCGAGGTGTTAGGTTGCCTTTGGTTAGGGTATATAATGTTACAGATGCATATACTGATCCCACCGAGACGTACGGGACGACACGACCGGGATTCTGTAAAACATTACCAGCGTGGGTCTAGGTGGGTTAGGTTAGGTTATATTACGTTATAGACGTATATAATGTTCCCACCGAGAAGTAGGGCCCGACTCGCCAGAAATGTTGGAAAATTCTACATCCGAGATGTTAAGTTGCCTTACGTTAGGATATATAACGTTATAGACGTATATAATGTCCGCTCCGAGACGTACGGGAAGACACGAACGGGATTCTGTGAAACATTACCAGCGAGGGTCTAGGTGGGTTAGGTTAGGTTATATTACGTTATAGACGTATATAATGTTCCCACCGAGAAGTAGGGACCGACCCGCCAGAAATGTTGGAAAATTCTACACCCGAGATGTTAAGTTGCCTTAGGTTAGGATATATAACGTTATAGACGTATATAATGTCCGCTCCGAGACGTACGGGACGACACGACCGGGATTCTGTAAAGCATTAAAAGCGAGGTGCTAAATGGGTTAGGTCAGGTTATATTACGTTATAGACGTATATAGTGTTCCGAACGAGAAGTGGGGCCGACCCGCCAGGAATGTTGTGAAATACTACATTCGAGGTGTTAGGTTGCCTTTGGTTAGGGTATATAATGTTACAGATGCATATACTGATCCCACCGAGACGTACGGGACGACACGACCGGGATTCTGTAAAACATTACAAGCGAGGGGCTAAATGGGTTAGGTTAGGTTATATTACGTTATAGACGTAATAATGTTCCCACCGAGATTTAGGGGTCGACACGCCAGGAATGTTGGAAAATACTACATCCGAGATGTTAAGTTGCCTTAGGTTAGGATATATAACTTTATAGACATATATAGAGGTCCGCACCGAGGCGTACGGGAAGACACGAACGGGATTCTGTGAAACATTACCTGCGAGGGTCTAGGTGGGTTAGGTTAGGTTATACTACGTTATAGACGTATATAATGTTCCCACCGAGAAGTAGGGCCCGACTCGCCAGAAATGTTGGAAAATTCTACATCCGAGATGTTAAGTTGCCTTAGGTTAGGATATATAACGTTATAGACGTATATAATGTCCGCTCCGAGACGTACGGGAAGACACGAACGGGATTCTGTGAAACATTACCAGCGAGGGTCTAGGTGGGTTAGGTTAGGTTATATTACGTTAGAGACGTATATAACGTTCCCACCGAGAAGTAGGGACCGACCCGCCAGAAATGTTGGAAAATTCTACACCCGAGATGTTAAGTTGCCTTAGGTTAGGATATATAACGTTATAGACGTATATAATGTCCGCTCCGAGACGTACGGGACGACACGACCGGGATTCTGTAAAGCATTAAAAGCGAGGTGCTAAATGGGTTAGGTCAGGTTATATTACGTTATAGACGTATATAGTGCTCCGAACGAGAAGTGGGGCCGACCCGCCAGGAATGTTGTGAAATACTACATTCGAGGTATTAGGTTGCCTTTGGTTAGGGTATATAATGTTACAGATGCATATACTGATCCCACCGGGACGTACGGGACGACACGACCGGGATTCTGTAAAACATTACAAGCGAGGGGCTAAATGGGTTAGGTTAGGTTATATTACGTTATAGACGTAATAATGTTCCCACCGAGATTTAGGGGCCGACACGCCAGGAATGTTGGAAAATACTACATCCGAGATGTTAAGTTGCCTTAGGTTAGGATATATAACTTTATAGACGTATATAGAGGACGCACCGAGGCGTACGGGAAGACACGAACGGGATTCTGTGAAACATTACCTGCGAGGGTCTAGGTGGGTTAGGTTAGGTTATACTACGTTATAGACGTATATAATGTTCCCACCGAGAAGTAGGGCCCGACTCGCCAGAAATGTTGGAAAATTCTACATCCGAGATGTTAAGTTGCCTTAGGTTAGGATATATAACGTTATAGACGTATATAATGTCCGCTCCGAGACGTACGGGAAGACACGAACGGGATTCTGTGAAACATTACCAGCGAGGGTCTAGGTGGGTTAGGTTAGGTTATATTACGTTATAGACGTATATAATGTTCCCACCGAGAAGTAGGGACCGACCCGCCAGAAATGTTGGAAAATTCTACATCCGAAATGTTAAGTTGCCTTAGGTTAGGATATATAACGTTATAGACGTATATAATGTCCGCTCCGAGACGTACGGGACGACACGACCGGGATTCTGTAAAGCATTAAAAGCGAGGTGCTAAATGGGTTAGGTCAGGTTATATTACGTTATAGACGTATATAATTTTCTCAACGAGAAGTGGGGCCGACCCGCCAGGAATGTTGTGAAATACTACATTCGAGGTGTTAGGTTGCCTTTGGTTAGGGTATATAATGGTATAGATGCATATAATGATCCCACTGAGACGTACGGGACGACACGGCCGGGAATATGTAAAACATTATCACCGAGGGGCAAAATGGGTTAGGTTAGGTTATATCACGATATAGACGTATATAATGTCCCCACCGAGAAGTAGGGGCCGTCACGCCTGGAATGTTGCAAAATACAACATTCTAGATGTTAGGTTGCCCTAGGTTAGGATATATAACAATATAGACGTATATAATGTCCGCACCGAGACGTACGAGACGACACGATCGAGATTCTGAAAACATTACCAGCGATGGTCTAGATGGGTTAGGTTAGGTTATATTACGTTATAGACGTAAATAATGTTCCCACCGAGAAGTGGGGCAAACCCGCCAGGAATGTTGTGAAATACTACATTCGAGATGTTAGGTTGCCTTTGGTTAGGGTATATAATGGTATAGATGCATATAATGATCCCACCGAGACGTACGGGACGACACGGCCGGGAATATGTAAAACATTATCACCGAGGGGCAAAATGGGTTAGGTTAGGTTATATCACGATATAGACGTATATAATGTCCCCACCGAGAAGTAGGGGCCGTCACGCCTGGAATGTTGCAAAATACAACATTCGAGATGTTAGGTTGCCTTAGGTTAGGATATATAACAATATGGACGTATATAATGTCCGCACCGAGACGTACGAGACGACACGATCGAGATTCTGTAAAACATTACCAGCGAGGGTCTAGGTGGGTTAGGTTAGGTTATATTACGTTATAGACGTATATAATGTTCCCACCGAGAAGTAGGGCCCGACTCGCCAGAAATGTTGGAAAATTCTACATCCGAGATTTTAAGTTGCCTTAGGTTAGGATATATAACGTTATAGACGTATATAATGTCCGCTTCGAGACGTACGGGAAGACACGAACGGGATTCTGTGAAACATTACCAGCGAGGGTCTAGGTGGGTTAGGTTAGGTTATATTACGTTAGAGACGTATATAATGTTCCCACCGAGAAGTAGGGACCGACCCGCCAGAAATGTTGGAAAATTCTACACCCGAGATGTTAAGTTGCCTTAGGTTAGGATATATAACGTTATAGACGTATATAATGTCCGCTGCGAGACGTATGGGACGACACGACCGGGATTCTGTAAAGCATTAAAAGCGAGGTGCTAAATGGGTTAGGTCAGGTTATATTACGTTATAGACGTATATAGTGTCCCGAACGAGAAGTGGGGCCGACCCGCCAGGAATGTTGTGAAATACTACATTCGAGGTGTTAGGTTGCCTTTGGTTAGGGTATATAATGTTACAGATGCATATACTGATCCCACCGAGACGTACGGGACGACACGACCGGGATTCTGTAAAACATTACAAGCGAGGGGCTAAATGGGTTAGGTTAGGTTATATTACGTTATAGACGTAATAATGTTCCCACCGAGATTTAGGGGCCGACACGCCAGGAATGTTGGAGAATACTACATCCGAGATGTTAAGTTGCCTTAGGTTAGGATATGTAACGTTATAGACGTATATAATGTCCGCACCGAGACGTACGGGACGAAACGAACGAGATTCTGTGAAACATTACCAGCGAGGATCTAGATGGGTTAGGATAGGTTATATTACGTTATAGACGTACATAATTTTCCCAACGAGAATTGGCGCCGACCCGACAGAAATGTTGTGAAATACTACATTCGAGATGTTAGGTTGCCTTTGGTTAGGGTATATAATGGTATAGATGCATATAATGATCCCACCGAGACGTACGGGACGACACGGCCGGGAATATGTAAAACATTATCACCGAGGGGCAAAATGGGTTAGGTTAGGTTATATCACGATATAGACGTATATAATGTCCCCACCGAGAAGTAGGCGCCGTCACGCCTGGAATGTTGCAAAATACAACATTCGAGATGTTAGGTTGCCTTAGGTTAGGATATATAACAATATGGACGTATATAATGTCCGCACCGAGACGTACGAGACGACACGATCGAGATTCTGTAAAACATTACCAGCGAGGGTCTAGATGGGTTAGGTTAGGTTATATTACGTTATAGACGTAAATAATGTTCCCTCCGAGAAGTGGGGCAAACGCGCCAGGAATGTTGTGAAATACTACATTCGAGATGTTAGGTTGCCTTAGGTTAGGATATATAACCTTATAGACGTATATATAGGTCCGCACCGAGACGTACGGGAAGACACGAACGGGATTCTGTGAAACATTACCAGCGAGGGTCTAGGTGGGTTAGGTTAGGTTATATTACGTTATAGACGTATATAATGTTCCCACCGAGAAGTAGGGACCGACCCGCCAGAAATGTTGGAAAATTCTACACCCGAGATGTTAAGTTGCCTTAGGTTAGGATATATAACGTTATAGACGTATATAATGTCCGCTCCGAGACGTACGGGACGACACGTCCGGGATTCTGTAAAGCATTAAAAGCGAGGTGCTAAATGGGTTAGGTCAGGTTATATTACGTTATAGACGTATATAGTGTTCCGAACGAGAAGTGGGGCCGACCCGCCAGGAATGTTGTGAAATACTACATTCGAGGTGTTAGGTTGCCTTTGGTTAGGGTATATAATGTTACAGATGCATATACTGATCCCACCGAGACGTACGGGACGACACGACCGGGATTCTGTAAAACATTACCAGCGTGGGTCTAGGTGGGTTAGGTTAGGTTATATTACGTTATAGACGTATATAATGTTCCCACCGAGAAGTAGGGCCCGACTCGCCAGAAATGTTGGAAAATTCGACATCCGAGATGTTAAGTTGCCTTACGTTAGGATATATAACGTTATAGACGTATATAATGTCCGCTCCGAGACGTACGGGAAGACACGAACGGGATTCTGTGAAACATTACCAGCGAGGGTCTAGGTGGGTTAGGTTAGGTTATATTACGTTATAGACGTATATAATGTTCCCACCGAGAAGTAGGGACCGACCCGCCAGAAATGTTGGAAAATTCTACACCCGAGATGTTAAGTTGCCTTAGGTTAGGATATATAACGTTATAGACGTATATAATGTCCGCTCCGAGACGTACGGGACGACACGACCGGGATTCTGTAAAGCATTAAAAGCGAGGTGCTAAATGGGTTAGGTCAGGTTATATTATGTTATAGACGTATATAGTGTTCCGAACGAGAAGTGGGGCCGACCCGCCAGGAATGTTGTGAAATACTACATTCGAGGTGTTAGGTTGCCTTTGGTTAGGGTATATAATGTTACAGATGCATATACTGATCCCACCGAGACGTACGGGACGACACGACCGGGATTCTGTAAAACATTACAAGCGAGGGGCTAAATGGGTTAGGTTAGGTTATATTACGTTATAGACGTAATAATGTTCCCACCGAGATTTAGGGGTCGACACGCCAGGAATGTTGGAAAATACTACATCCGAGATGTTAAGTTGCCTTAGGTTAGGATATATAACTTTATAGACGTATATAGAGGTCCGCACCGAGGCGTACGGGAAGACACGAACGGGATTCTGTGAAACATTACCTGCGAGGGTCTAGGTGGGTTAGGTTAGGTTATACTACGTTATAGACGTATATAATGTTCCCACCGAGAAGTAGGGCCCGACTCGCCAGAAATGTTGGAAAATTCTACATCCGAGATGTTAAGTTGCCTTAGGTTAGGATATATAACGTTATAGACGTATATAATGTCCGCTCCGAGACGTACGGGAAGACACGAACGGGATTCTGTGAAACATTACCAGCGAGGGTCTAGGTGGGTTAGGTTAGGTTATATTACGTTATAGACGTATATAATGTTCCCACCGAGAAGTAGGGACCGACCCGCCAGAAATGTTGGAAAATTCTACATCCGAAATGTTAAGTTGCCTTAGGTTAGGATATATAACGTTATAGACGTATATAATGTCCGCTCCGAGACGTACGGGACGACACGACCGGGATTCTGTAAAGCATTAAAAGCGAGGTGCTAAATGGGTTAGGTCAGGTTATATTACGTTATAGACGTATATAATTTTCTCAACGAGAAGTGGGGCCGACCCGCCAGGAATGTTGTGAAATACTACATTCGAGGTGTTAGGTTGCCTTTGGTTAGGGTATATAATGGTATAGATGCATATAATGATCCCACTGAGACGTACGGGACGACACGGCCGGGAATATGTAAAACATTATCACCGAGGGGCAAAATGGGTTAGGTTAGGTTATATCACGATATAGACGTATATAGTGTCCCCACCGAGAAGTAGGGGCCGTCACGCCTGGAATGTTGCAAAATACAACATTCTAGATGTTAGGTTGCCCTAGGTTAGGATATATAACAATATAGACGTATATAATGTCCGCACCGAGACGTACGAGACGACACGATCGAGATTCTGAAAACATTACCAGCGATGGTCTAGATGGGTTAGGTTAGGTTATATTACGTTATAGACGTAAATAATGTTCCCACCGAGAAGTGGGGCAAACCCGCCAGGAATGTTGTGAAATACTACATTCGAGATGTTAGGTTGCCTTTGGTTAGGGTATATAATGGTATAGATGCATATAATGATCCCACCGAGACGTACGGGACGACACGGCCGGGAATATGTAAAACATTATCACCGAGGGGCAAAATGGGTTAGGTTAGGTTATATCACGATATAGACGTATATAATGTCCCCACCGAGAAGTAGGGGCCGTCACGCCTGGAATGTTGCAAAATACAACATTCGAGATGTTAGGTTGCCTTAGGTTAGGATATATAACAATATGGACGTATATAATGTCCGCACCGAGACGTACGAGACGACACGATCGAGATTCTGTAAAACATTACCAGCGAGGGTCTAGATGGGTTAGGTTAGGTTATATTACGTTATAGACGTAAATAATGTTCCCACCGAGAAGTGGGGCAAACGCGCCAGGAATGTTGTGAAATACTACATTCGAGATGTTAGGTTGCCTTAGGTTAGGATATATAACTTTATAGACGTATATATAGGTCCGCACCGAGACGTACGGGAAGACACGAACGGGATTCTGTGAAACATTACCAGCGAGGGTCTAGGTGGGTTAGGTTAGGTTATATTACGTTATAGACGTATATAATGTTCCCACCGAGAAGTAGGGCCCGACTCGCCAGAAATGTTGGAAAATTCTACATCCGAGATTTTAAGTTGCCTTAGGTTAGGATATATAACGTTATAGACGTATATAATGTCCGCTTCGAGACGTACGGGAAGACACGAACGGGATTCTGTGAAACATTACCAGCGAGGGTCTAGGTGGGTTAGGTTAGGTTATATTACGTTAGAGACGTATATAATGTTCCCACCGAGAAGTAGGGACCGACCCGCCAGAAATGTTGGAAAATTCTACACCCGAGATGTTAAGTTGCCTTAGGTTAGGATATATAACGTTATAGACGTATATAATGTCCGCTGCGAGACGTATGGGACGACACGACCGGGATTCTGTAAAGCATTAAAAGCGAGGTGCTAAATGGGTTAGGTCAGGTTATATTACGTTATAGACGTATATAGTGTCCCGAACGAGAAGTGGGGCCGACCCGCCAGGAATGTTGTGAAATACTACATTCGAGGTGTTAGGTTGCCTTTGGTTAGGGTATATAATGTTACAGATGCATATACTGATCCCACCGAGACGTACGGGACGACACGACCGGGATTCTGTAAAACATTACAAGCGAGGGGCTAAATGGGTTAGGTTAGGTTATATTACGTTATAGACGTAATAATGTTCCCACCGAGATTTAGGGGCCGACACGCCAGGAATGTTGGAGAATACTACATCCGATATGTTAAGTTGCCTTAGGTTAGGATATGTAACGTTATAGACGTATATAATGTCCGCACCGAGACGTACGGGACGAAACGAACGAGATTCTGTGAAACATTACCAGCGAGGATCTAGATGGGTTAGGATAGGTTATATTACGTTATAGACGTACATAATTTTCCCAACGAGAATTGGCGCCGACCCGACAGAAATGTTGTGAAATACTACATTCGAGATGTTAGGTTGCCTTTGGTTAGGGTATATAATGGTATAGATGCATATAATGATCCCACCGAGACGTACGGGACGACACGGCCGGGAATATGTAAAACATTATCACCGAGGGGCAAAATGGGTTAGGTTAGGTTATATCACGATATAGACGTATATAATGTCCCCACCGAGAAGTAGGGGACGTCACGCCTGGAATGTTGCAAAATACAACATTCTAGATGTTAGGTTGCCCTAGGTTAGGATATATAACAATATAGACGTATATAATGTCCGCACCGGGACGTACGAGACGACACGATCGAGATTCTGAAAACATTACCAGCGATGGTCTAGATGGGTTAGGTTAGGTTATATTACGTTATAGACGTAAATAATGTTCCCACCGAGAAGTGGGGCAAACCCGCCAGGAATGTTGTGAAATACTACATTCGAGATGTTAGGTTGCCTTTGGTTAGGGTATATAATGGTATAGATGCATATAATGATCCCACCGAGACGTACGGGACGACACGGCCTGGAATATGTAAAACATTATCACCGAGGGGCAAAATGGGTTACGTTAGGTTATATCACGATATAGACGTATATAATGTCCCCACCGAGAAGTAGGGGCCGTCACGCCTGGAATGTTGCAAAATACAACATTCGAGATGTTAGGTTGCCTTAGGTTAGGATATATAACAATATGGACGTATATAATGTCCGCACTGAGACGTACGAGACGACACGATCGAGATTCTGTAAAACATTACCAGCGAGGGTCTAGATAGGTTAGGTTAGGTTATATTACGTTATAGACGTAAATAATGTTCCCACCGAGAAGTGGGGCAAACGCGCCAGGAATGTTGTGAAATACTACATTCGAGATGTTAGGTTGCCTTAGGTTAGGATATATAACTTTATAGACGTATATATAGGTCCGCACCGAGACGTACGGGAAGACACGAACGGGATTCTGTGAAACATTACCAGCGAGGGTCTAGGTGGGTTAGGTTAGGTTATATTACGTTATAGACATATATAATGTTCCCACCGAGAAGTAGGGCCCGACTCGCCAGAAATGTTGGAAAATTCTACATCCGAGATGTTAAGTTGCCTTAGGTTAGGATATATAACGTTATAGACGTATATAATGTCCGCTCCGAGACGTACGGGAAGACACGAACGGGATTCTGTGAAACATTACCAGCGAGGGTCTAGGTGGGTTAGGTTAGGTTATATTACGTTATAGACGTATATAATGTTCCCACCGAGAAGTAGGGACCGACCCGCCAGAAATGTTGGAAAATTCTACACCCGAGATGTTAAGTTGCCTTAGGTTAGGATATATAACGTTATAGACGTATATAATGTCCGCTCCGAGACGTACGGGACGACACGACCGGGATTCTGTAAAGCATTAAAAGCGAGGTGCTAAATGGGTTAGGTCAGGTTATATTACGTTATAGACGTATATAATTTTCCCAACGAGAAGTGGGGCCGACCCGCCAGGAATGTTGTGAAATACTACATTCAAGGTGTTAGGTTGCCTTTGGTTAGGGTATATAATGTTACAGATGCATATACTGATCCCACCGAGACGTACGGGACGACACGACCCGGATTCTGTAAAACATTACAAGCGAGGGGCTAAATGGGTTAGGTTAGGTTATATTACGTTATAGACGTAATAATGTTCCCACCGAGATTTAGGGGCCGACGCGCCAGGAATGTTGGAAAATACTACATCCGAGATGTTAAGTTGCCTTAGGTTAGGATATGTAACGTTATAGACGTATATAATGTCCGCACCGAGACGTACGGGACGAAACGAACGAGATTCTGTGAAACATTACCAGCGAGGATCTAGATGGGTTAGGATAGGTTATATTACGTTATAGACGTACATAATTTTCCCAACGAGAATTGGCGCCGACCCGCCAGAAATGTTGTGAAATACTACATTCGAGATGTTAGGTTGCCTTTGGTTATGGTATATAATGGTATAGATGCATATAATGGTCCCACCTAGACGTACGGGACGACACGGCCGGGAATATGTAAAACATTATCACCGAGGGGCAAAATGGGTTAGGTTATGTTATATCACGATATAGACGTATATAATGTCCCCACCGAGAAGTAGGGGCCGTCACGCCTGGAATGTTGCAAAATACAACATTCGAGATGTTAGGTTGCCTTAGGTTAGGATATATAACAATATAGACGTATATAATGTCCGCACCGAGACGTACGAGACGACACGATCGAGATTCTGTAAAGCATTAAAAGCGAGGTGCTAAATGGGTTAGGTCAGGTTATATTACGTTATAGACGTATATAGTGTTCCCACCGAGAAGTAGGGCCCGACTCGCCAGAAATGTTGGAAAATTCTACATCCGAGATGTTAAGTTGCCTTAGGTTAGGATATATAACGTTATAGACGTATATAATGTCCGCTCCGAGACGTACGGGACGACACGACCGGGATTCTGTAAAGCATTAAAAGCGAGGTGCTAAATGGGTTAGGTCAGGTTATATTACGTTATAGACGTATATAATTTTCTCAACGAGAAGTGGGGCCGACCCGCCAGGAATTTTGTGAAATACTACATTCGAGGTGTTAGGTTGCCTTTGGTTAGGGTATATAATGTTACAGATGCATATAATGATCCCACCGATACGTACGGAACGACACGACCGGGATTCTGTAAAACATTACAAGCGAGGGGCTAAATGGTTTAGGTTAGGTTATATTACGTTATAGACGTAATAATGTCCCCACCGAGAAGTAGGGGCCGTCACGCCTGGAATGTTGCAAAATACAACATTCGAGATGTTAGGTTGCCTTAGGTTAGGATATATAACAATATAGACGTATATAATGTCCGCACCGAGACGTACGAGACGACACGATCGAGATTCTGTAAAGCATTAAAAGCGAGGTGCTAAATGGGTTAGGTCAGGTTATATTACGTTATAGACGTATATAGTGTTCCGAACGAGAAGTGGGGCCGACCCGCCAGGAATGTTGTGAAATACTACATTCGAGGTGTTAGGTTGCCTTTGGTTAGGGTATATAATGTTACAGATGCATATACTGATCCCACCGAGACGTACGGGACGACACGACCGGGATTCTGTAAAACATTACAAGCGAGGGGCCAAATGGGTTAGGTTAGGTTATATTACGTTATAGACGTAATAATGTTCCCACCGAGAAGTGGGGCAAACGCGCCAGGAATGTTGTGAAATACTACATTCGAGATGTTAGGTTGCCTTAGGTTAGGATATATAACCTTATAGACGTATATATAGGTCCGCACCGAGACGTACGGGAAGACACGAACGGGATTCTGTGAAACATTACCAGCGAGGGTCTAGGTGGGTTAGGTTAGGTTATATTACGTTATAGACGTATATAATGTTCCCACCGAGAAGTAGGGCCCGACTCGCCAGAAATGTTGGAAAATTCTACATCCGAGATGTTAAGTTGCCTTAGGTTAGGATATATAACGTTATAGACGTATATAATGTCCGCTCCGAGACGTACGGTAAGACACGAACGGGATTCTGTGAAACATTACCAGCGAGGGTCTATGTGGGTTAGGTTAGGTTATATTACGTTAGAGACGTATATAATGTTCCCACCGAGAAGTAGGGACCGACCCGCCAGAAATGTTGGAAAATTCTACATCCGAGATGTTAAGTTGCCTTAGGTTAGGATATATAACGTTATAGACGTATATAATGTCCGCTCCGAGACGTACGGGACGACACGACCGGGATTCTGTAAAGCATTAAAAGCGAGGTGCTAAATGGGTTAGGTCAGGTTATATTACGTTATAGACGTATATAATTTTCTCAACGAGAAGTGGGGCCGACCCGCCAGGAATTTTGTGAAATACTACATTCGAGGTGTTAGGTTGCCTTTGGTTAGGGTATATAATGTTACAGATGCATATACTGATCCCACCGATACGTACGGAACGACACGACCGGGATTCTGTAAAACATTACAAGCGAGGGGCTAAATGGTTTAGGTTAGGTTATATTACGTTATAGACGTAATAATGTTCCCACCGAGATTTAGGGGCCGACACGCCAGGAATGTTGGAAAATACTACATCCGAGATGTTAAGTTGCCTTAGGTTAGGATATGTAACGTTATAGACGTATGTAATGTCCGCACCGAGACGTACGGGACGAAACGAACGAGATTCTGAGAAACATTACCAGCGAGGATCTAGATGGGTTAGGATAGGTTATATTACGTTATAGACGTACATAATTTTCCCAACGAGAATTGGCGCCGACCCGACAGAAATGTTGTGAAATACTACATTCGAGATGTTAGGTTGCCTTTGGTTAGGGTATATAATGGTATAGGTGCATATAATGATCCCACCGAGACGTACGGGACGACACGGCCGGGAATATGTAAAACATTATCACCGAGGGGCAAAATGGGTTAAGTTAGGTTATATCACGATATAGACGTATATAATGTCCCCACCGAGAAGTAGGGGACGTCACGCCTGGAATGTTGCAAAACACAACATTCTAGATGTTAGGTTGCCCTAGGTTAGGATATATAACAATATAGACGTATATAATGTCCGCACCGAGACGTACGAGACTACACGATCGAGATTCTGAAAACATTACCAGCGATGGTCTAGATGGGTTAGGTTAGGTTATATTACGTTATAGACGTAAATAATGTTCCCACCGAGAAGTGGGGCAAACCCGCCAGGAATGTTGTGAAATACTACATTCGAGATGTTAGGTTGCCTTTGGTTAGGGTATATAATGGTATAGATGCATATAATGATCCCACCGAGACGTACGGGACGACACGGCCGGGAATATGTGAAACATTATCACCGAGGGGCAAAATGGGTTAGGTTAGGTTATATCACGATATAGACGTATATAATGTCCCCACCGAGAAGTAGTGGCCGTCACGCCTGGAATGTTGCAAAATACAACATTCGAGATGTTAGGTTGCCTTAGGTTAGGATATATAACAATATGGACGTATATAATGTCCGCACCGAGACGTACGAGACGACACGATCGAGATTCTGTAAAACATTACCAGCGAGGGTCTAGATAGGTTAGGTTAGGTTATATTACGTTATAGACGTAAATAATGTTCCCACCGAGAAGTGGGGCAAACGCGCCAGGAATGTTGTGAAATACTACATTCGAGATGTTAGGTTGCCTTAGGTTAGGATATATAACTTTATAGACGTATATATTGGTCCGCACCGAGACGTACGGGAAGACACGAACGGGATTCTGTGAAACATTACCAGCGAGGGTCTAGGTGGGTTAGGTTAGGTTATATTACGTTATAGACGTATATAATGTTCCCACCGAGAAGTAGGGCCCGACTCGCCAGAAATGTTGGAAAATTCTACATCCGAGATGTTAAGTTGCCTTAGGTTAGGATATATAACGTTATAGACGTATATAATGTCCGCACCGAGACGTACGGGACGACACGAACGAGATTCTGTGAAACATTACCAGCGAGGATCTAGATGGGTTTGGATAGGTTATATTACGTTATAGACGTAAATAATGTTCCCAACGAGAATTGGGGCCGACCCGCCAGAAATGTTGTGAAATACTACATTCGAGATGTTAGGTTGCCTTTGGTTAGGGTATATAATGGTATAGATGCATATAATGATCCCACCGAGACGTACGGGACGACACGACCGGGATTCTGTAAAACATTACAAGCGAGGGGCTAAATAGGTTAGGTTAGGTTATATTACGATATAGACGTATATAATGTCCCCACCGAGAAGTGGGGCCGACTCGCCAGGAATTTTGTGAAATACTACATTCGAGATGTTAGGTTGCCTTAGGTTAGGGTATATAACGTTATAGACGTATATAATGTCCGCACCGAGACGTACGGGACGACACGAACGAGATACTGTGAAACATTACCAGCGAGGATCTAGATGGGTCAGGATAGGTTATATTACGTTATAGACGTAAATAATGTTCCCAATGAGAATTGGGGCCGACCCGCCGGAAATGTTGTGAAATACTACATTCGAGATGTTACGTTGCCTTCGGTTATGATATATAACGTTATAGACGCATACAGTTTCCCCACCGAGACGTACGGGACGACACGAACGGGATTCTGTAAAACATTACCAGCGATGGGCTAGATGAGTTAGGTTATGTTATATTACGTTATAGACGTAATAATGTTCCCACCGAGATTTAGGGGCCGACCCGCCAGGAATGTTGGAAAGTACTGCATCCGAGATGTTAAGTTGCCTTAGGTTAGGATATGTAACGTTATAGACGTATATAATGTCCGCACCGAGACGTACGGGACGACACGAACTGGATTCTGTAAAACATTACCAGCGATGGGCTAGATGAGTTAGGTTATGTTATATTACGTTATAGACGTAATAATGTTCCCTTCGAGATTTAGGGGCCGACCGGCCAGGAATTTTGTGAAATACTATATTCGAGATGTTAGGTTGCCTTAGGTTAGGGTATATAACGTTACAGATGCATATAATTTCCCCACCGAGACGTACGGGACGACACGACCGGGATTCTGTAAAACAGTACCAGCGAGGGGCTAGATTGGTTAGGTTAGGTTATATTACGTTATAGACGTAAATAATGTTCCCAACGAGAATTGGGGCCGACCCGCCAGAAATGTTGTGAAATACTACATTCGAGATGTTACGTTGCCTTAGGTTAGGGTATATAACGTTACAGATGCACATAATGTCCCCACTGAGACGTACGGGACGACACGACCGGGATTCTGTAAAACATTACAAGCGAGGGGCTAAATGGGTTAGGTTAGGTTATATTACGTTATAGACGTATATAATGTTCCCACCGACAATTGGGCCGACCCGCCGGGAATGTTGTGAAATACTACATTCGAGATGTTAGGTTGCCTTTGGTTAGGGTATATAATGTTACAGATGCATATAATGATCTCAACGAGACGTACGGCACGACACGAACGAGATTCTGTGAAACATTACCAGCGAGGAACTAGATGGGTTAGGATAGGTTATATTACGTTTTAGACGTACATAATTTTCCCAACGAGAATTGGCGCCGACCCGCCAGGAATGTGGTGCAATACTACATCCGAGATGTTAGGTTCCCTTAGGTTAGGATATATAACGTTATAGACGTATATAATGTCCGCACCGAGACGTACGGGACGACACGAACGAGATTCTGTGAAACATTACCAGCGAGGATCTAGATGGGTTTGGATAGGTTATATTACGTTATAGACGTAAATAATGTTCCCAACGAGAATTGGGGCCGACCCGCCAGAAATGTTGTGAAATACTACATTCGAGATGTTAGGTTGCCTTTGGTTAGGGTATATAATGGTATAGATGCATATAATGATCCCACCGAGACGTACGGGACGACACGACCGGGATTCTGTAAAACATTACAAGCGAGGGGCTAAATAGGTTAGGTTAGGTTATATTACGATATAGACGTATATAATGTCCCCACCGAGAAGTAGGGGCCGTCACGCCTGGAATGTTGCAAAATACAACATTCTAGATGTTAGGTTGCCCTAGGTTAGGATATATAACAATATAGACGTATATAATGTCCGCGCCGAGACGTACGAGACGACACGATCGAGATTCTGTAAAACATTACAAGCGAGGGGCTAAATGGGTTAGGTTAGGTTATATTAAGTTATAGACGTATATAATGTTCCCAACGAGAAGTGGGGCCGACCCGCCAGGAATGTTGTGAAATACTGCATTCGAGGTGTTAGGTTGCCTTAGGTTAGGATATATAACGTTATAGACGTATATAATGTCCGCACCGAGACGTACGAGAAGGCACGAACGAGATTCTGTAAAACATTACCAGCGAGGGTCTAGATGGGTTAGGTTAGGTTATATTACGTTATAGGCGTAAATAATGTTCCCACCGAGAAGTGGGGCAAACCCGCCAGGAATGTTGTGAAATACTGCATCCGAGATGTTAAGTTGCCTTAGGTTAGGATATGTAACGTTATAGACGTATATAATGTCCGCACCGAGACGTACGGGACGACACGAACGGGATTCTGTAAAACATTACCAGCGATGGGCTAGATGAGTTAGGTTATGTTATATTACGTTATAGACGTAATAATGTTCCCACCGAGAAGTGGGGCCGACTCGCCAGGAATTTTGTGAAATACTACATTCGAGATGTTAGGTTGCCTTAGGTTAGGGTATATAACGTTATAGACGTATATAATGTCCGCACCGAGACGTACGGGACGACACGAACGAGATACTGTGAAACATTACCAGCGAGGATCTAGATGGGTCAGGATAGGTTATATTACGTTATAGACGTAAATAATGTTCCCAATGAGAATTGGGGCCGACCCGCCGGAAATGTTGTGAAATACTACATTCGAGATGTTACGTTGCCTTCGGTTATGATATATAACGTTATAGACGCATACAGTTTCCCCACCGAGACGTACGGGACGACACGAACGGGATTCTGTAAAACATTACCAGCGATGGGCTAGATGAGTTAGGTTATGTTATATTACGTTATAGACGTAATAATGTTCCCACCGAGATTTAGGGACCGACCCGCCAGGAATGTTGGAAAGTACTGCATCCGAGATGTTAAGTTGCCTTAGGTTAGGATATGTAACGTTATAGACGTATATAATGTCCGCACCGAGACGTACGGGACGACACGAACTGGATTCTGTAAAACATTACCAGCGATGGGCTAGATGAGTTAGGTTATGTTATATTACGTTATAGACGTAATAATGTTCCCTTCGAGATTTAGGGGCCGACCGGCCAGGAATTTTGTGAAATACTACATTCGAGATGTTAGGTTGCCTTTGGTTAGGGTATATAATGTTACAGATGCATATAATGATCTCACCGAGACGTACCGGACGACACGAACGAGATTCTGTGAAACACTACCAGCGAGGATCTAGATGGGTTAGGATAGGTTATATTACGTTATAGATGTAATTATGTTCCCACCGAGATTTAGGGGCCGACCCGGCAGGAACGTTGGAAAATACTACATCCGCAATGTTAAGTTGCCTTAGGTTAGGATATATAACGTTATAGACGTATATAATGTCCGCACCGCGACGTACGGGACGACACGAACGAGATACTGTGAAACATTACCAGCGAGGATCTAGATGGGTTAGGATAGGTTATATTACGTTATAGACGTAATAACGTTCCCACCGAGATTTAGGGGCCGACCCGCCAGGATTGTTGGAAAATACTACATCCGAGATGTTAAGTTGCCTTAGGTTAGGATATATAACGTTATAGACGTATAAAATGTCCGCACCGAAACGTACGGGACGACACGAACGAGATTCTGTAAAACATTACCAGCGAGGGGCTAGATGAGTGAGGTTATCTTATATTACGTTATAGACGTAATAATGTTCCCACCGAGATTTAGGGGCCGTCCCGCCAGGAATGTTGGAAAATACTACATCCGAGATGTTAAGTTGCCTTAGGTTAGGGTATATAACGTTATAGACGTATATAATGTCCGCACCGAGACGGACGGGACGACACGACCGGGATTCTGTAAAACATTACCAGCGAGGCGCTAGATGGGTTAGGTTAGGTTATATTACGTTATAGACGTATATAGCGTTCCCACCGAGAAGTGGGGCCGACCCGCCAGAAATGTTGTGAAATACTACATCCGAGATGTTAAGTTGCCTTAGGTTAGGATATATAACGTTATCGACGTATATAATGTCCGCACCGAGACGTACGGGACGACACGAACGAGATTCTGTGAAACATTACCAGCGAGGATCTAGATGGGTTAGGATAGGTTATATTATGTTATTGACGTAAATAATGTTCCCAAAGAGAATTGGGGCCGACCCGCCAGAAATGTTGTGAAATACTACATTCGAGATGTTACGTTGCCTTCGGTTAGGATATATAACGTTATAGACGCATATAGTGTCCCCACCGAGACGTACGGGACGACACGAACGGGATTCTGTAATACATTACCAGCGATGGGGTAGATGAGTTAGGTTATGTTATATTACGTTATAGACGTAATAATGTTCCCACCGAGATTTTGGGGCCGAAACACCAGGAATTTTGTGAAGTACTACATTCGAGATGTTAGGTTGCCTTAGGTTAGGGTATATAACGTTACAGATGCATATAATGTCCCCACCGAGACGTACGGGACGACACGACCTGGATTCTGTAAAACATTACAAGCGAGGGGCTAAATGGGTTAGGTTAGGTTATATTACGTTATAGACGTATATAATGTCCGCACCGAGACGTACGGGACGACACGAACGAGATTCTGTGAAACATTACCAGCGAGGATCTAGATGGGTTAGGATAGGTTATATTACGTTATAGACGTAAATAATGTTCCCAACGTGAATTGGGGCCGACCCGCCAGAAATGTTGTGAAATACTACATTCGAGATGTTAGGTTGCCTTAGGTTAGGATATATAACGTTATAGACGTATATAATGTCCGCACCGCGAGGTACGGGACGACACGAACGAGATTCTGTGAAACATTACCAGCGAGGATCTAGATGGGTTAGGATAGGTTATATTACGTTATTGACGTAAAAAATGTTCGCAAAGAGAATTGGGGCCGACCCGCCAGAAATGCTGTGAAATACTACATCCGAGATGTTAAGTTGCCTTAGGTTAGGATATATAACGTTATACACGCAAAGAATGTCCGCACCGAGACGTACGGGACGACACGACCGGCATTCTGTAGGACATTACCAGCGAGGGGCTAGATGGGATAGGTTAGGTTATATTACGTTATAGACGTATGTAATGTTCCCACCGAGAAGTGGGGCCGAACCGCTAGGAATGTTGTGAAATACTACATTCGAGATGTTAGCTTGCCTTAGTTTGGGATATATAACGTTATAGACGTATATAATGTCCCCACCAGGAAGTACGGGCCGACACGACTGGGATTCTGAAAAACATTGCCAGCGAGGATCTAGATGGGTTAGGATAGGTTATATTACGTTATAGACGTAAACAATGTTCCCACCGAGAAGTGGGGCCGAACCGCCAGGAATGTTGGAAAATACTACATCCGAGATATTAGTTGCCTTAGGCAAGGATATATAAGGTTATAGACGTATATAATGTCCGCACCGAGACGTGCGGGACGACACGAACGGGATTCTGTAACACATTACCAGCGAGGGCCTAGATGGGTTTGGTTAGGTTATATTACGTTATAGACGTAAAGAGTGTTCCCACCGAGAAGTGGGGCCGAACCGCCAGGAATGTTGTGAAATACTACATTCGAGATGTTAGCTTGCCTTAGGTCGGGATATATAACTTTATAGGCGTATATAATATCCGCACCGAGACGTACGGGACGACACGAACAGGATTCTGTGAAACATTGCAGCCAGGGGCTAGATGAGTTAGGTTATGTTATATTACGTTATAGACGTAATAATGTTCCCACCGACATTTAGGGGCCGACCCGCAGGAATGTTGGAAAATTCTACATCCGAGATGTTAAGTTGCCTTAGGCTAGGATATATAACGTTATAGACGCATATAATGTTCGAACAAAGACGTACGGGACGACACGAACGGGATTCTGTAAAACATTACCAGCGAGGGTCTAGATGGATTAGGTTAGGTTATATTACGATATAGACGTATATAATGTCCCCACCAAGAAGTAGGGGCCGTCACGCCAGGAATGTTGGAAGATACTACATCCGAGATCTTAAGTTGCCTTAGGCTAGGATATATAACGTTATACACGTAAAGAATGTCCGCACCGAGACGTACGGGACGACACGTCCGGCATTCTGTAGAACATTACCAGCGAGGGGCTAGATGGGATAGGTTAGGTTATATTACGTTATAGACGTATATAATGTTCCCACCGAGAAGTGGGGCCGAACCGCTAGGAATGTTGTGAAATACTACATTCGAGATGTTAGCTTGCCTTAGGTCGGGATGTATAACTTGATAGGCGTATGTAATATCCGCACCGAGACGTACGGGACGACACGAACGGGATTCTGTGAAACATTACCAGGGAGGGTCTTGGTGGGTTAGGTTAGGTTATAGTACGTTATAGAAGTATATAATGTTCCAACCGAGAATTGGCGCCGACCCGCCAGGAATGTTGTGAAAATACTACATCCGAGATATTAGTTGCCTTAGGCTAGGATATATAACGTTATAGACGTATATAATGTCCCCACCGAGAAGTACGGGCCGACACGACCAGGATTTTGTAAAACATTACCAGCGATGTTCTAGATGGGTTAGGTTAGGTTATTTTGCGATATAGACGTATATAATGTGCCCACCGAGAAGTAGGGGCCGACCCGCCAGGAATGTTGGAAAATACTACATCCGAGATATTAGTTGCCTTAGGCTCGGATATATAAGGTTATAGACGTATATAATGTACGCACCGAGACGTGCGGGACGACACGAACGGGATTCTGTAACACATTACCAGCGAGGGCGTAGATGGGTTCGGTTAGGTTATATTACGTTATAGACGTAAACAATGTTCCCACCGAGAAGTGGGGCCGACCCGCCAGGAATGTTGTGAAATACTACATTCGAGATGTTAGGTTGCCTTAGGTTAGGATATATAACGTTATAGACGCATATAATGTTCGAACAAAGACGTACGGGACGACACGAACGGGATTCTGTGAAACATTACCAGGGAGGGTCTAGGTGGGTTAGGTTAGGTTATATTACGTTATAGACGTATATAATGTTCCCACCGAGAATTGGCGCCGACCCGCCAGGAATGTTGTGAAAATACTACATCCGAGAGGTTAGGTTGCCTTAGGTTAGGATATATAACGTTATAGACGCATATAATGTCCCCACCGAGACGTGCGGGACGACACGAACAGGATTCTGTGAAACATTACCAACGAGGGGCTAGATGAGTTAGGTTATGTTATATTACGTTATAGACGTAATAATGTTCCCACCGAGATTTAGGGGCCGACCCGCAGGAATGTTGGAAAATTCTACATCCGAGATGTTAAGTTGCATTAGGCTAGAATACATAACGTTATAGACGTATATAATGTCCGCACCGAGACGTACGGTACGACATGACCCGAATTCTGTAAAACATTTCCAGCGAGGGGCTAGATGGGTTAGGTTAGGTTATATTACGATATAGACGTATATAATGTTCCCACCGAGAAGTGGGGCCGACCCGCCAGGAATGTAGGAAAATACTACATCCGAGATCTGAAGTTGCCTTAGGCTAGGATATATAACGTTATAGACGTAAAGAATGTCCGCACCGAGACGTACGGGACGACACGACCGGGATTCTGTAAAACATTACCAGCGAGGCGCTAGATGGGTTAGGTTAGGTTATATTACGTTATAGACGTATATAATGTTCCCACCGAGAAGTGTGGCCGACCCGCCAGGAATGTTGTGAAATACTACATTCGAGATGTTAGGTTGCCTTTGGTTAGGGTATATAATGTTACAGATGCATATAATGATCTCACCGAGACGTACGGGACGACACGAACGAGATAATGTGAAACACTACCAGCGAGGATCTAGATGGGTTAGGATAGGTTATATTACGTTATAGACGTAATAATGTTCCCACCGACATTTAGGGGCCGACCCGCAGGAATGTTGGAAAATTCTACATCCGAGATGTTAAGTTGCCTTAGGCTAGGATATATAACGTTATAGACGCATATAATGTTCGAACAAAGACGTACGGGACGACACGAACGGGATTCTGTAAAACATTACCAGCGAGGGTCTAGATGGATTAGGTTAGGTTATATTACGATATAGACGTATATAATGTGCCCACCGAGAAGCAGGGGCCGACCCGCCAGGAATGTTGGAAGATACTACATCCGAGATCTTAAGTTGCCTTAGGCTAGGATATATAACGTTATACACGTAAAGAATGTACGCACCGAGACGTACGGGACGACACGACCGGCATTCTGTAGAACATTACCAGCGAGGGGCTAGATGGGATAGGTTAGGTTATATTACGTTATAGACGTATATAATGTTCCCACCGAGAAGTGGGGCCGAACCGCTAGGAATGTTGTGAAATACTACATTCGAGATGTTAGCTTGCCTTAGGTCGGGATGTATAACTTGATAGGCGTATGTAATATCCGCACCGAGACGTACGGGACGACACGAACGGGATTCTGTGAAACATTACCAGGGAGGGTCTAGGTGGGTTAGGTTAGGTTATAGTACGTTATAGAAGTATATAATGTTCCAACCGAGAATTGGCGCCGACCCGCCAGGAATGTTGTGAAAATACTACATCCGAGATATTAGTTGCCTTAGGCTAGGATATATAACGTTATAGACGTATATAATGTCCCCACCGAGAAGTACGGGCCGACACGACCAGGATTTTGTAAAACATTACCAGCGATGTTCTAGATGGGTTAGGTTAGGTTATTTTGCGATATAGACGTATATAATGTGCCCACCGAGAAGTAGGGGCCGACCCGCCAGGAATGTTGGAAAATACTACATCCGAGATATTAGTTGCCTTAGGCTCGGATATATAACGTTATAGACGTAAAGAATGTTCGCACCGACACGTACGGGACGACACGACCGGGATTCTGTAAAACATTACCAGCGAGGGGCTAGATGGGATAGGTTAGGTTATATTACGTTATAGACGTATATATTGTTCCCACCGAGAATTGGCGCCGACCCGCCAGGAATGTTGTGAAAATACTACATCCGAGAGGTTAGGTTGCCTTAGGTTGGGATATATAACGTTATAGACGTATATAATGTCCCCACCGGGAAGTACGGGCCGACACGACCGGGATTCTGAAAAACATTATCACCAAAGGGCAAAATGGGTTAGGTTAGGTTATATTACGTTATAGACGTTAACAATGTTCCCACCGAGAAGTGGTGCCGACCCGCCAGGAATGTTGTGAAATACTACTTTCGAGATGTTAATTTGCCTTAGGTTAGGATATATAACGTTATAGACGCATATAATGTTCGAACAAAGACGTACGGGACGACACGAACGGGATTCTGTGAAACATTACCAGGGAGGGTCTAGGTGGGTTAGGTTAGGTTATATTACGTTATAGACGTATATAATGTTCCCACCGAGAATTGGCGCCGACCCGCCAGGAATGTTGTGAAAATACTACATCCGAGAGGTTAGGTTGCCTTAGGTTAGGATATATAACGTTATAGACGCATATAATGTCCCCACCGAGACGTGCGGGACGACACGAACAGGATTCTGTGAAACATTACCAACGAGGGGCTAGATGAGTTAGGTTATGTTATATTACGTTATAGACGTAATAATGTTCCCACCGAGATTTAGGGGCCGACCCGCAGGAATGTTGGAAAATTCTACATCCGAGATGTTAAGTTGCCTTAGGCTAGAATACATAACGTTATAGACATATATAATGTCCGCACCGAGACGTACGGTACGACATGACCCGAATTCTGTAAAACATTTCCAGCGAGGGGCTAGATGGGTTAGGTTAGGTTATATTACGTTATAGACGTATATAATGTTCCCACCGACAATTGGGCCGACCCGCCGGGAATGTTGTGAAATACTACATTCGAGATGTTAGGTTGCCTTAGGTTAGGATATATAACGTTATAGACGTATATAATGTCCGCACCGAGACGTACGGGACGACACGAACGAGATTCTGTGAAACATTACCAGCGAGGATCTAGATGGGTTAGGATAGGTTATATTATGTTATTGACGTAAATAATGTTCCCAAAGAGAATTGGGGCCGACCCGCCAGAAATGCTGTGAAATACTACATCCGAGATGTTAAGTTGCCTTAGGTTAGGATATATAACGTTATAGACGTATATAATGTCCGCACCGAGACGTACGGGACGACACGAACGAGATACTGTGAAACATTACCAGCGAGGATCTAGATGGGTCAGGATAGGTTATATTACGTTATAGACGTAAATAATGTTCCCAACGAGAATTGGGGCCGACCCGCCAGGAATGTGGTGAAATACTACATTCGAGATGTTACGTTGCCTTCGGTTATGATATATAACGTTATAGACGCATACAGTGTCCCCACCGAGACGTACGGGACGACACGACCGGTATTCTGTAAAACATTACCAGGGAGGGTCTAGGTGGGTTAGGTTAGGTTATAGTACGTTATAGACGTATATAATGTTCCCACCGAGAAGTGGGGCCGACACGCCAGGAATGTTGTGAAATACTACATTCGAGATGTTAGGTTGCCTTAGGTTAGGATATATAACGTTATAGACGTATATAATGTCCGCACCGAGACGTACGGGACGACACGAACGGGATTCTGTGAAACTTTACCAGCGAGGGTCTAGATGGGTTAGGATAGGTTATATTACGTTATAGACGTAAATTATGTTCCCAACGAGAATTGGGGCCGACCCGCCAGAAATGTTGTGAAATACTACATTCGAGATGTTAGGTTGCCTTAGGTTAGGATATATAACGTTATAGACGTATATAATGTCCGCACCGAGACGTACGGGACGACACGAACGGGATTCTGTAAAACATTACAAGCGAGGGGCTAAATGGGTTAGGTTAGGTTATATTACGTTATAGACGTATATAATGTTCCCACCGAGAAGTGGGGCCGACCCGCCAGGAATTTTGTGAAATACTACATTCGAGATGTTAGGTTGCCTTAGGTTATGGTATATAACGTTACAGATGCATATAATGTCCCCACCGAGACGTACGGGACGACACGACCGGGATTCTGTAAAACATTACAAGTGAGGGGCTAAATGGGTTAGGTTAGGTTATATTACGTTATAGACATATATAATGTTCCCACCGAGAAGTGTGGCCGACCCGCCAGGAATGTTGTGAAATACTACATTCGAGATGTTAGGTTGCCTTTGGTTAGGGTATATAATGTTACAGATGCATATAATGATCTCACCGAGACGTACGGGACGACACGAACGAGATAATGTGAAACACTACCAGCGAGGATCTAGATGGGTTAGGATAGGTTATATTACGTTATAGACGTAATAATGTTCCCACCGACATTTAGGGGCCGACCCGCAGGAATGTTGGAAAATTCTACATCCGAGATGTTAAGTTGCCTTAGGCTAGGATATATAACGTTATACACGTAAAGAATGTCCGCACCGAGACGTACGGGACGACACGACCGGCATTCTGTAGAACATTACCAGCGAGGGGCTAGATGGGATAGGTTAGGTTATATTACGTTATAGACGTATATAATGTTCCCACCGAGAAGTGGGGCCGAACCGCTAGGAATGTTGTGAAATACTACATTCGAGATGTTAGCTTGCCTTAGGTCGGGATGTATAACTTGATAGGCGTATGTAATATCCGCACCGAGACGTACGGGACGACACGAACGGGATTCTGTGAAACATTACCAGGGAGGGTCTAGGTGGGTTAGGTTAGGTTATAGTACGTTATAGAAGTATATAATGTTCCAACCGAGAATTGGCGCCGACCCGCCAGGAATGTTGTGAAAATACTACATCCGAGATATTAGTTGCCTTAGGCTAGGATATATAACGTTATAGACGTATATAATGTCCCCACCGAGAAGTACGGGCCGACACGACCAGGATTTTGTAAAACATTACCAGCGATGTTCTAGATGGGTTAGGTTAGGTTATTTTGCGATATAGACGTATATAATGTGCCCACCGAGAAGTAGGGGCCGACCCGCCAGGAATGTTGGAAAATACTACATCCGAGATATTAGTTGCCTTAGGCTCGGATATATAACGTTATAGACGTAAAGAATGTTCGCACCGACACGTACGGGACGACACGATAGGGATTCTGTAAAACATTACCAGCGAGGGGCTAGATGGGATAGGTTAGGTTATATTACGTTATAGACGTATATATTGTTCCCACCGAGAATTGGCGCCGACCCGCCAGGAATGTTGTGAAAATACTACATCCGAGAGGTTAGGTTGCCTTAGGTTGGGATATATAACGTTATAGACGTATATAATGTCCCCACCGGGAAGTACGGGCCGACACGACCGGGATTCTGAAAAACATTATCACCAAAGGGCAAAATGGGTTAGGTTAGGTTATATTACGTTATAGACGTTAACAATGTTCCCACCGAGAAGTGGTGCCGACCCGCCAGGAATGTTGTGAAATACTACTTTCGAGATGTTAATTTGCCTTAGGTTAGGATATATAACGTTATAGACGCATATAATGTTCGAACAAAGACGTACGGGACGACACGAACGGGATTCTGTGAAACATTACCAGGGAGGGTCTAGGTGGGTTAGGTTAGGTTATATTACGTTATAGACGTATATAATGTTCCCACCGAGAATTGGCGCCGACCCGCCAGGAATGTTGTGAAAATACTACATCCGAGAGGTTAGGTTGCCTTAGGTTAGGATATATAACGTTATAGACGCATATAATGTCCCCACCGAGACGTGCGGGACGACACGAACAGGATTCTGTGAAACATTACCAACGAGGGGCTAGATGAGTTAGGTTATGTTATATTACGTTATAGACGTAATAATGTTCCCACCGAGATTTAGGGGCCGACCCGCAGGAATGTTGGAAAATTCTACATCCGAGATGTTAAGTTGCCTTAGGCTAGAATACATAACGTTATAGACATATATAATGTCCGCACCGAGACGTACGATACGACATGACCCGAATTCTGTAAAACATTTCCAGCGAGGGGCTAGATGGGTTAGGTTAGGTTATATTACGTTATAGACGTATATAATGTTCCCACCGACAATTGGGCCGACCCGCCGGGAATGTTGTGAAATACTACATTCGAGATGTTAGGTTGCCTTAGGTTAGGATATATAACGTTATAGACGTATATAATGTCCGCACCGAGACGTACGGGACGACACGAACGAGATTCTGTGAAACATTACCAGCGAGGATCTAGATGGGTTAGGATAGGTTATATTATGTTATTGACGTAAATAATGTTCCCAAAGAGAATTGGGGCCGACCCGCCAGAAATGCTGTGAAATACTACATCCGAGATGTTAAGTTGCCTTAGGTTAGGATATATAACGTTATAGACGTATATAATGTCCGCACCGAGACGTACGGGACGACACGAACGAGATACTGTGAAACATTACCAGCGAGGATCTAGATGGGTCAGGATAGGTTATATTACGTTATAGACGTAAATAATGTTCCCAACGAGAATTGGGGCCGACCCGCCAGGAATGTGGTGAAATACTACATTCGAGATGTTACGTTGCCTTCGGTTATGATATATAACGTTATAGACGCATACAGTGTCCCCACCGAGACGTACGGGACGACACGACCGGTATTCTGTAAAACATTACCAGGGAGGGTCTAGGTGGGTTAGGTTAGGTTATAGTACGTTATAGACGTATATAATGTTCCCACCGAGAAGTGGGGCCGACACGCCAGGAATGTTGTGAAATACTACATTCGAGATGTTAGGTTGCCTTAGGTTAGGATATATAACGTTATAGACGTATATAATGTCCGCACCGAGACGTACGGGACGACACGAACGGGATTCTGTGAAACTTTACCAGCGAGGGTCTAGATGGGTTAGGATAGGTTATATTACGTTATAGACGTAAATTATGTTCCCAACGAGAATTGGGGCCGACCCGCCAGAAATGTTGTGAAATACTACATTCGAGATGTTAGGTTGCCTTAGGTTAGGATATATAACGTTATAGACGTATATAATGTCCGCACCGAGACGTACGGGACGACACGAACGGGATTCTGTAAAACATTACAAGCGAGGGGCTAAATGGGTTAGGTTAGGTTATATTACGTTATAGACGTATATAATGTTCCCACCGAGAAGTGGGGCCGACCCGCCAGGAATTTTGTGAAATACTACATTCGAGATGTTAGGTTGCCTTAGGTTATGGTATATAACGTTACAGATGCATATAATGTCCCCACCGAGACGTACGGGACGACACGACCGGGATTCTGTAAAACATTACAAGTGAGGGGCTAAATGGGTTAGGTTAGGTTATATTACGTTATAGACATATATAATGTTCCCACCGAGAAGTGTGGCCGACCCGCCAGGAATGTTGTGAAATACTACATTCGAGATGTTAGGTTGCCTTTGGTTAGGGTATATAATGTTACAGATGCATATAATGATCTCACCGAGACGTACGGGACGACACGAACGAGATAATGTGAAACACTACCAGCGAGGATCTAGATGGGTTAGGATAGGTTATATTACGTTATAGACGTAATAATGTTCCCACCGACATTTAGGGGCCGACCCGCAGGAATGTTGGAAAATTCTACATCCGAGATGTTAAGTTGCCTTAGGCTAGGATATATAACGTTATACACGTAAAGAATGTCCGCACCGAGACGTACGGGACGACACGACCGGCATTCTGTAGAACATTACCAGCGAGGGGCTAGATGGGATAGGTTAGGTTATATTACGTTATAGACGTATATAATGTTCCCACCGAGAAGTGGGGCCGAACCGCTAGGAATGTTGTGAAATACTACATTCGAGATGTTAGCTTGCCTTAGGTCGGGATGTATAACTTGATAGGCGTATGTAATATCCGCACCGAGACGTACGGGACGACACGAACGGGATTCTGTGAAACATTACCAGGGAGGGTCTAGGTGGGTTAGGTTAGGTTATAGTACGTTATAGAAGTATATAATGTTCCAACCGAGAATTGGCGCCGACCCGCCAGGAATGTTGTGAAAATACTACATCCGAGATATTAGTTGCCTTAGGCTAGGATATATAACGTTATAGACGTATATAATGTCCCCACCGAGAAGTACGGGCCGACACGACCAGGATTTTGTAAAACATTACCAGCGATGTTCTAGATGGGTTAGGTTAGGTTATTTTGCGATATAGACGTATATAATGTGCCCACCGAGAAGTAGGGGCCGACCCGCCAGGAATGTTGGAAAATACTACATCCGAGATATTAGTTGCCTTAGGCTCGGATATATAACGTTATAGACGTAAAGAATGTTCGCACCGACACGTACTGGACGACACGATAGGGATTCTGTAAAACATTACCAGCGAGGGGCTAGATGGGATAGGTTAGGTTATATTACGTTATAGACGTATATATTGTTCCCACCGAGAATTGGCGCCGACCCGCCAGGAATGTTGTGAAAATACTACATCCGAGAGGTTAGGTTGCCTTAGGTTGGGATATATAACGTTATAGACGTATATAATGTCCCCACCGGGAAGTACGGGCCGACACGACCGGGATTCTGAAAAACATTATCACCAAAGGGCAAAATGGGTTAGGTTAGGTTATATTACGTTATAGACGTTAACAATGTTCCCACCGAGAAGTGGTGCCGACCCGCCAGGAATGTTGTGAAATACTACTTTCGAGATGTTAATTTGCCTTAGGTTAGGATATATAACGTTATAGACGCATATAATGTTCGAACAAAGACGTACGGGACGACACGAACGGGATTCTGTGAAACATTACCAGGGAGGGTCTAGGTGGGTTAGGTTAGGTTATATTACGTTATAGACGTATATAATGTTCCCACCGAGAATTGGCGCCGACCCGCCAGGAATGTTGTGAAAATACTACATCCGAGAGGTTAGGTTGCCTTAGGTTAGGATATATAACGTTATAGACGCATATAATGTCCCCACCGAGACGTGCGGGACGACACGAACAGGATTCTGTGAAACATTACCAACGAGGGGCTAGATGAGTTAGGTTATGTTATATTACGTTATAGACGTAATAATGTTCCCACCGAGATTTAGGGGCCGACCCGCAGGAATGTTGGAAAATTCTACATCCGAGATGTTAAGTTGCCTTAGGCTAGAATACATAACGTTATAGACATATATAATGTCCGCACCGAGACGTACGGTACGACATGACCCGAATTCTGTAAAACATTTCCAGCGAGGGGCTAGATGGGTTAGGTTAGGTTATATTACGTTATAGACGTATATAATGTTCCCACCGACAATTGGGCCGACCCGCCGGGAATGTTGTGAAATACTACATTCGAGATGTTAGGTTGCCTTAGGTTAGGATATATAACGTTATAGACGTATATAATGTCCGCACCGAGACGTACGGGACGACACGAACGAGATTCTGTGAAACATTACCAGCGAGGATCTAGATGGGTTAGGATAGGTTATATTATGTTATTGACGTAAATAATGTTCCCAAAGAGAATTGGGGCCGACCCGCCAGAAATGCTGTGAAATACTACATCCGAGATGTTAAGTTGCCTTAGGTTAGGATATATAACGTTATAGACGTATATAATGTCCGCACCGAGACGTACGGGACGACACGAACGAGATACTGTGAAACATTACCAGCGAGGATCTAGATGGGTCAGGATAGGTTATATTACGTTATAGACGTAAATAATGTTCCCAACGAGAATTGGGGCCGACCCGCCAGGAATGTGGTGAAATACTACATTCGAGATGTTACGTTGCCTTCGGTTATGATATATAACGTTATAGACGCATACAGTGTCCCCACCGAGACGTACGGGACGACACGACCGGTATTCTGTAAAACATTACCAGGGAGGGTCTAGGTGGGTTAGGTTAGGTTATAGTACGTTATAGACGTATATAATGTTCCCACCGAGAATTGGCGCCGACCCGCCAGGAATGTTGTGAAAATACTACATCCAAGATATTAGTTGCCTTAGGCTAGGATATATAACGTTATAGACGTATATAATGTCCCCACAGAGAAGTACGGGCCGACACGACCAGGATTTTGTAAAACATTACCAGCGATGTTCTAGATGGGTTAGGTTAGGTTATTTTGCGATATAGACGTATATAATGTGCCCACCGAGAAGTGGGGCCGACCCGCCAGGAATGTTGGAAAATACTACATCCGAGATGTTAGGTTGCCTTAGTTTGGGATATATAACGTTATAGACGTATATAATGTCCCCACCGGGAAGTACGGGCCGACACGACTGGGATTCTGAAAAACATTGCCAGCGAGGATCTAGATGGGTTAGGATAGGTTATATTACGTTATAGACGTAAACAATGTTCCCACCGAGAAGTGGGGCCGAACCGCCAGGAATGTTGGAAAATACTACATCCGAGATATTAGTTGCCTTAGGCAAGGATATATAAGGTTATAGACGTATATAATGTCCGCACCGAGACGTGCGGGACGACACGAACGGGATTCTGTAACACATTACCAGCGAGGGCCTAGATGGGTTTGGTTAGGTTATATTACGTTATAGACGTAAACAGTGTTCCCACCGAGAAGTGGGGCCGTACCGCCAGGAATGTTGTGAAATACTACATTCGAGATGTTAGCTTGCCTTAGGTCGGGATATATAACTTTATAGGCGTATATAATATCCGCACCGAGACGTACGGGACGACACGAACAGGATTCTGTGAAACATTACCAGCCAGGGGCTAGATGAGTTAGATTATGTTATATTACGTTATAGACGTAATAATGTTCCCACCGACATTTAAGGGCCGACCCGCAGGAATGTTGGAAAATTCTACATCCGAGATGTTAAGTTGCCTTAGGCTAGGATGTATAACGTTATAGACGCATATAATGTTCGAACAAAGACGTACGGGACGACACGAACGGGATTCTGTAAAACATTACCAGCGAGGGTCTAGATGGATTAGGTTAGGTTATATTACGATATAGACGTATATAATGTGCCCACCGAGAAGCAGGGGCCGACCCGCCAGGAATGTTGGAAGATACTACATCCGAGATCTTAAGTTGCCTTAGGCTAGGATATATAACGTTATACACGTAAAGAATGTCCGCACCGAGTCGTACGGGACGACACGACCGGCATTCTGTAGAACATTACCAGCGAGGGGCTAGATGGGATAGGTTAGGTTATATTACGTTATAGACGTATGTAATGTTCCCACCGAGAAGTGGGGCCGAACCGCTAGGAATGTTGTGAAATACTACATTCGAGATGTTAGCTTGCCTTAGGTCGGGATATATAACTTGATAGGCGTATGTAATATCCGCACCGAGACGTACGGGACGACACGAACGGGATTCTGTGAAACATTACCAGGGAGGGTCTAGGTGGGTTAGGTTAGGTTATAGTACGTTATAGACGTATATAATGTTCCCACCGAGAATTGGCGCCGACCCGCCAGGAATGTTGTGAAAATACTACATCCAAGGTATTAGTTGCCTTACGCTAGGATATATAACGTTATAGACGTATATAATGTCCCCACCGAGAAGTACGGGCCGACACGACCAGGATTTTGTAAAACATTACCAGCGATGTTCTAGATGGGTTAGGTTAGGTTATTTTGCGATATAGACGTATATAATGTGCCCACCGAGAAGTGGGGCCGACCCGCCAGGAATGTTGGAAAATACTACATCCGAGATGTTAGGTTGCCTTAGTTTGGGATATATAACGTTATAGACGTATATAATGTCCCCACCGGGAAGTACGGGCCGACACGACTGGGATTCTGAAAAACATTGCCAGCGAGGATCTAGATGGGTTAGGATAGGTTATATTACGTTGTAGACGTAAACAATGTTCCCACCGAGAAGTGAGGCCGAACCGCCAGGAATGTTGTGAAATACTACATTCGAGATGTTAGCTTGCCTTAGGTCGGGATATATAACTTTATAGGAGTATATAATATCCGCACCGAGACGTACGGGACGACACGAACAGGATTCTGTGAAACATTACCAGCCAGGGGCTAGATGAGTTAGGTTATGTTATATTACGTTATAGACGTAATAATGTTCCCACCGACATTTAGGGTCCGACCCGCAGGAATGTTGGAAAATTCTACATCCGAGATGTTAAGTTGCCTTAGGCTAGGATATATAACGTTATAGACGCATATAATGTTCGAACAAAGACGTACGGGACGACACGAACGGGATTCTGTAAAACATTACCAGCGAGGGTCTAGATGGATTAGGTTAGGTTATATTACGATATAGACGTATATAATGTGCCCACCGAGAAGCAGGGGCCGACCCGCCAGGAATGTTGGAAGATACTACATCCGAGATCTTAAGTTGCCTTAGGCTAGGATATATAACGTTATACACGTAAAGAATGTCCGCACCGAGACGTACGGGACGACACGACCGGCATTCTGTAGAACATTACCAGCGAGGGGCTAGATGGGATAGGTTAGGTTATATTACGTTATAGACGTATATAATGTTCCCACCGAGAAGTGGGGCCGAACCGCTAGGAATGTTGTGAAATACTACATCCGAGATGTTAGGTTGCCTTAGTTTGGGATATATAACGTTCTAGACGTATATAATGTCCCCACCGGGAAGTACGGGCCGACTCGCCTGGGATTCTGAAAAACATTGCCAGCGAGGACCTAGATGGGTTAGGATAGGTTATATTACGTTATAGACGTAAATAATGTTCCCAACGAGAATTGGGGCCGACCCGCCAGGAATGTTGTGAAATACTACATTCGAGATGTTAGGTTGCCTTAGGTTAGGATATATAACGTTATAGACGCATATAATGTCCCCACCGAGACGTACGGGACGACATGACCGGGATTCTGTAAAACATTTCCAGCGAGGGGCTAGATGGGTTGGGTTAGGTTATATTACGATATAGACGTATATAATGTTCCCACCGAGAAGTGGGGCCGACCCGCCAGGAATGTTGGAAAATACTACATCCGAGATCTTAAGTTGCCTTAGGCTAGGATATATAACGTTATAGACGTAAAGAATGTTCGCACCGACACGTACGGGACGACACGACCGGGATTCTGTAAAACATTACCAGCGAGGGGCTAGATGGGATAGGTTAGGTTATATTACGTTATAGACGTATATAATGTTCGCACCGAGAATTGGCGCCGACCCGCCAGGAATGTTGTGAAAATACTACATCCGAGAGGTTAGGTTGCCTTAGGTTGGGATACATAACGTTATAGACGTATATAATGTCCCCACCGGGAAGTACGGGCCGACACGACCGGGATTCTGAAAAACATTATCACCAAAGGGCAAAATGGGTTAGGTTAGGTTATATTACGTTATAGACGTTAACAATGTTCCCACCGAGAAGTGGTGCCGACCCGCCAGGAATGTTGTGAAATACTACTTTCGAGATGTTAATTTGCCTTAGGTTAGGATATATAACGTTATAGACGCATATAATGTTCGAACAAAGACGTAAGGGACGACACGAACGGGATTCTGTGAAACATTACCAGGGAGGGTCTAGGTGGGTTAGGTTAGGTTATATTACGTTATAGACGTATATAATGTTCCCACCGAGAATTGGCGCCGACCCGCCAGGAATGTTGTGAAAATACTACATCCGAGAGGTTAGGTTGCATTAGGTTAGGATATATAACGTTATAGACGCATATAATGTCCCCACCGAGACGTGCGGGACGACACGAACAGGATTCTGGGAAACATTTCCAGCGAGGGGCTAGATGGGTTAGGTTAGGTTATATTACGATATAGACGTATATAATGTTCCCACCGAGAAGTGGGGCCGACCCGCCAGGAATGTTGGAAAATACTACATCCGAGATCTGAAGTTGCCTTAGGCTAGGATATATAACGTTATAGACGTAAAGAATGTCCGCACCGAGACGTACGGGACGACACGACCGGGATTCTGTAAAACATTACCAGCGAGGCGCTAGATGGGTTAGGTTAGGTTATATTACGTTATAGACGTATATAGCGTTCCCACCGAGAAGTGCGGCCGACCCGCCAGAAATGTTGTGAAATACTACATCCGAGATGTTAAGTTGCCTTAGGTTAGGATATATAACGTTATAGACGTATATAATGTCCGCACCGAGACGTACGGGACGACACGAACGAGATTCTGTGAAACATTACCAGCGAGGATCTAGATGGGTTAGGATAGGTTATATTATGTTATTGACGTAAATAATGTCCCCAAAGAGAATTGGGGCCGACCCGCCAGAAATGTTGTGAAATACTACATTCGAGATGTTAGGTTGCCTTAGGTTAGGGTATATAACGTTACAGATGCACATAATGTCCCCACTGAGACGTACGGGACGACACGTCCGGGATTCTGTAAAACATTACAAGCGAGGGGCTAAATGGGTTAGGTTAGGTTATATTACGTTATAGACGTATATAATGTTCCCACCGACAATTGGGCCGACCCGCCGGGAATGTTGTGAAATACTACATTCGAGATGTTAGGTTGCCTTAGGTTAGGATATATAACGTTATAGACGTATATAATGTCCGCACCGAGACGTACGGGACGACACGAACGAGATTCTGTGAAACATTACCAGCGAGGATCTAGATGGGTTAGGATAGGTTATATTATGTTATTGACGTAAATAATGTTCCCAAAGAGAATTGGGGCCGACCCGCCAGAAATGCTGTGAAATACTACATCCGAGATGTTAAGTTGCCTTAGGTTAGGATATATAACGTTATAGACGTATATAATGTCCGCACCGAGACGTACGGGACGACACGAACGAGATACTGTGAAACATTACCAGCGAGGATCTAGATGGGTCAGGATAGGTTATATTACGTTATAGACGTAAATAATGTTCCCAACGAGAATTGGGGCCGACCCGCCAGGAATGTTGTGAAATACTACATTCGAGATGTTACGTTGCCTTCGGTTATGATATATAACGTTATAGACGCATACAGTGTCCCCACCGAGACGTACGGGACGACACGACCGGTATTCTGTAAAACATTACCAGCGAGGGGCTAGATGGGTTAGGTTAGGTTATATTACGTTATAGACGTATATAATGTTCCCACCGAGAAGTGTGGCCGACCCGCCAGGAATGTTGTGAAATACTACATTCGAGATGTTAGGTTGCCTTTGGTTAGGGTATATAATGTTACAGATGCATATAATGATCTCACCGAGACGTACGGGACGACACGAACGAGATAATGTGAAACACTACCAGCGAGGATCTAGATGGGTTAGGATAGGTTATATTACGTTATAGACGTAATAATTTTCCCGCCGAGGTTTAGGGGCCGACCCGCCAGGAATGTTGGAAAATACTACATCCGAGATGTTAAGTTGCCTTAGGTTAGGATATATAACGTTATTGACGTATATAATGTCCGCACCGAGACGTACGGGACGACACGAACGAGATTCTGTGAAACATTACCAGCGAGGATCTAGATGGGTTAGGATAGGTTATATTACGTTATAGACGTAAATAATGTTCCCAACGTGAATTGGGGCCGACCCGCCAGAAATGTTGTGAAATACTACATTCGAGATATTAGGTTGCCTTAGGTTAGGATATATAACGTTATAGGCGTATATAATGTCCGCACCGCGAGGTACGGGACGACACGAACGAGATTCTGTGAAACACTACCAGCGAGGATCTAGATGGGTTAGGATAGGTTATATTACGTTATTGACGTAAAAAATGTTCGCAAAGAGAATTGGGGCCGACCCGCCAGAAATGCTGTGAAATACTACATCCGAGATGTTAAGTTGCCTTAGGTTAGGATATATAACGTTATACACGCAAAGTATGTCCGCACCGAGACGTACGGGACGACACGACCGGCATTCTGTAGGACATTACCAGCGAGGGGCTAGATGGGATAGGTTAGGTTATATTACGTTATAGACGTATGTAATGTTCCCACCGAGAAGTGGGGCCGAACCGCTAGGAATGTTGTGAAATACTACATTCGAGATGTTAGCTTGCCTTAGGTCGGGATATATAACTTGATAGGCGTATGTAATATCCGCACCGAGACGTACGGGACGACACGAACGGGATTCTGTGAAACATTACCAGGGAGGGTCTAGGTGGGTTAGGTTAGGTTATAGTACGTTATAGACGTATATAATGTTCCCACCGAGAATTGGCGCCGACCCGCCAGGAATGTTGTGAAAATACTACATCCAAGATATTAGTTGCCTTAGGCTAGGATATATAACGTTATAGACGTATATAATGTCCCCACAGAGAAGTACGGGCCGACACGACCAGGATTTTGTAAAACATTACCAGCGATGTTCTAGATGGGTTAGGTTAGGTTATTTTGCGATATAGACGTATATAATGTGCCCACCGAGAAGTGGGGCCGACCCGCCAGGAATGTTGGAAAATACTACATCCGAGATGTTAGGTTGCCTTAGTTTGGGATATATAACGTTATAGACGTATATAATGTCCCCACCGGGAAGTACGGGCCGACACGACTGGGATTCTGAAAAACATTGCCAGCGAGGATCTAGATGGGTTAGGAATAGGTTATATTACGTTATAGACGTAAACAATGTTCCCACCGAGAAGTGGGGCCGAACCGCCAGGAATGTTGGAAAATACTACATCCGAGATATTAGTTGCCTTAGGCAAGGATATATAAGGTTATAGACGTATATAATGTCCGCACCGAGACGTGCGGGACGACACGAACGGGATTCTGTAACACATTACCAGCGAGGGCCTAGATGGGATTGGTTAGGTTATATTACGTTATAGACGTAAACAGTGTTCCCACCGAGAAGTGGGGCCGAACCGCCAGGAATGTTGTGAAATACTACATTCGAGATGTTAGCTTGCCTTAGGTCGGGATATATAACTTTATAGGCGTATATAATATCCGCACCGAGACGTACGGGACGACACGAACAGGATTCTGTGAAACATTACCAGCCAGGGGCTAGATGAGTTAGATTATGTTATATTACGTTATAGACGTAATAATGTTCCCACCGACATTTAGGGGCCGACCCGCAGGAATGTTGGAAAATTCTACATCCGAGATGTTAAGTTGCCTTAGGCTAGGATATATAACGTTATAGACGCATATAATGTTCGAACAAAGACGTACGGGACGACACGAACGGGATTCTGTAAAACATTACCAGCGAGGGTCTAGATGGATTAGGTTAGGTTATATTACGATATAGACGTATATAATGTGCCCACCGAGAAGCAGGGGCCGACCCGCCAGGAATGTTGGAAGATACTACATCCGAGATCTTAAGTTGCCTTAGGCTAGGATATATAACGTTATACACGTAAAGAATGTCCGCACCGAGACGTACGGGACGACACGACCGGCATTCTGTAGAACATTACCAGCGAGGGGCTAGATGGGATAGGTTAGGTTATATTACGTTATAGACGTATGTAATGTTCCCACCGAGAAGTGGGGCCGAACCGCTAGGAATGTTGTGAAATACTACATTCGAGATGTTAGCTTGCCTTAGGTCGGGATATATAACTTGATAGGCGTATGTAATATCCGCACCGAGACGTACGGGACGACACGAACGGGATTCTGTGAAACATTACCAGGGAGGGTCTAGGTGGGTTAGGTTAGGTTATATTACGATATAGACGTATATAATGTTCCCACCGAGAAGTGGGGCCGACCCGCCACGAATGTTGGAAAATACTACATCCGAGATGTTAGGTTGCCTTAGTTTGGGATATATAACGTTCTAGACGTATATAATGTCCCCACCGGGAAGTACGGGCCGACTCGCCTGGGATTCTGAAAAACATTGCCAGCGAGGACCTAGATGGGTTAGGATAGGTTATATTACGTTATAGACGTAAATAATGTTCCCAACGAGAATTGGGGCCGACCCGCCAGGAATGTTGTGAAATACTACATTCGAGATGTTAGGTTGCCTTAGGTTAGGATATATAACGTTATAGACGCATATAATGTCCCCACCGAGACGTACGGGACGACATGACCGGGATTCTGTAAAACATTTCCAGCGAGGGGCTAGATGGGTTGGGTTAGGTTATATTACGATATAGACGTATATAATGTTCCCACCGAGAAGTGGGGCCGACCCGCCAGGAATGTTGGAAAATACTACATCCGAGATCTTAAGTTGCCTTAGGCTAGGATATATAACGTTATAGACGTAAAGAATGTTCGCACCGACACGTACGGGACGACACGACCGGGATTCTGTAAAACATTACCAGCGAGGGGCTAGATGGGATAGGTTAGGTTATATTACGTTATAGACGTATATAATGTTCCCACCGAGAATTGGCGCCGACCCGCCAGGAATGTTGTGAAAATACTACATCCGAGAGGTTAGGTTGCCTTAGGTTAGGATATATAACGTTATAGACGCATATAATGTCCCCACCGAGACGTGCGGGACGACACGAACAGGATTCTGTGAAACATTACCAACGAGGGTCTAGATGGGTTAGGTTAGGTTATATTACGTTATAGACGTAAATAATGTTCCCACCGAGAAGTGGGGCAAACGCGCCAGGAATGTTGTGAAATGCTACATTCGAGATGTTAGGTTGCCTTAGGTTAGGATATATAACTTTATAGACGTATATATAGGTCCGCACCGAGACGTACGGCAAGACACGAACGGGATTCTGTGAAACATTAGCAGCGAGGGTCTAGGTGGGTTAGGTTAGGTTATGTTACGTTATAGACGTATATAATGTTCCCACCGAGAAGTAGAGCCCGACTCGCCAGAAATGTTGGAAAATTCTACATCCGAGACGTTAAGTTGCCTTAAGTGAGGATATATAACGTTATAGACGTATATAATGTCCGCTCCGATATGTACGGGACGACATGACCGGGATTCTGTAAAACATTACAAGCGAGGGGCTAAATGGGTTAGGTTAGGTTATATTAAGTTATAGACGTATATAATGTTCCCAACGAGAAGTGGGGCCGACCCGCCAGGAATGTTGTGAAATACTGCATTCGAGGTGTTAGGTTGCCTTAGGTTAGGATATATAACGTTATAGACGTATATAATGTCCGCACCGAGACGTACGGGACGACACGAACGAGATTCTGTGAAACATTACCAGCGAGGATCTAGATGGGTTAGGATAGGTTATATTATGTTATTGACGTAAATAATGTTCCCAAAGAGAATTGGGGCCGACCCGCCAGAAATGTTGTGAAATACTACATTCGAGATGTTACGTTGCCTTCGGTTAGGATATATAACGTTATAGACGCATATAGTGTCCCCACCGAGACGTACGGGACGACACGAACGGGATTCTGTAAAACATTACCAGCGATGGGCTAGATGAGTTAGGTTATGTTATATTACGTTATAGACGTAATAATGTTCCCACCGACATTTTGGGACCGAAACGCCAGGAATTTTGTGAAATACTACATTCGAGATGTTAGGTTGCCTTAGCTTAGGGTATATAACGTTACAGATGCATATAGTGTCCCCACCGAGACGTACGGGACGACACGACCTGGATTCTGTAAAACATTACAAGCGAGGGGCTAAATGGGTTAGGTTAGGTTATATTACGTTATAGACGTATATAATGTTCCCACCGAGAAGTGGGCCGACCCGCCGGGAATGTTGTGAAATACTACATTCGAGATGTTAAGTTGCCTTAGGTTAGGATATATAACGTTATAGACGTATATAATGTCCGCACCGAAACGTACGGGACGACACGAACGGGATTCTGTAAAACATTACCAGCGAGGATCTAGATGGGTCAGGATAAGTTATATTACGTTATAGACGTAAATAATGTTCCCAACGAGAATTGGGGCCGACCCGCCAGGAATGTTGTGAAATACTACATTCGAGATGTTACGTTGCCTTCGGTTATGATATATAACGTTATAGACGCATACAGTGTCCCCACCGAGACGTACGGGACGACACGACCGGTATTCTGTAAAACATTACCAGCGAGGGGCTAGATGGGTTAGGTTAGGTTATATTACGTTATAGACGTATATAATGTTCCCACCGAGAAGTGGGGCCGACACGCCAGGAATGTTGTGAAATACTACATTCGAGATGTTAGGTTGCCTTAGGTTAGGATATATAACGTTATAGACGTATATAATGTCCGCACCGAGACGTACGGGACGACACGAACGGGATTCTGTAAAACATTACAAGCGAGGGGCTAAATGGGTTAGGTTAGGTTATATTACGTTATAGACGTATATAATGTTCCCACCGAGAAGTGGGGCCGACCCGCCAGGAATTTTGTGAAATACTACATTCGAGATGTTAGGTTGCCTTAGGTTATGGTATATAACGTTACAGATGCATATAATGTCCCCACCGAGACGTACGGGACGACACGACCGGGATTCTGTAAAACATTACAAGTGAGGGGCTAAATGGGTTAGGTTAGGTTATTTTACGTTATAGACATATATAATGTTCCCACCGAGAAGTGTGGCCGACCCGCCAGGAATGTTGTGAAATACTACATTCGAGATGTTAGGTTGCCTTTGGTTAGGGTATATAATGTTACAGATGCATATAATGATCTCACCGAGACGTACGGGACGACACGAACGGGATTCTGTGAAACATTACCAGCGAGGATCTAGATGGGTTAGGATAGGTTATATTACGTTATAGACGTAAATAATGTTCCCAACGTGAATTGGGGCCGACCCGCCAGAAATGTTGTGAAATACCACATTCGAGATGTTAGGTTGCCTTAGGTTAGGATATATAACGTTATAGACGTATATAATGTCCGCACCGCGAGGTACGGGACGACACGAACGAGATTCTGTGAAACATTACCAGCGAGGATCTAGATGGGTTAGGATAGGTTATATTACGTTATTGACGTAAAAAATGTTCGCAAAGAGAATTGGGGCCGACCCGCCAGAAATGCTGAGAAATACTACATCCGAGATGTTAAGTTGCCTTAGGTTAGGATATATAACGTTATACACGCAAAGAATGTCCGCACCGAGACGTACGGGACGACACGACCGGCATTCTGTAGGACATTACCAGCGAGGGGCTAGATGGGATAGGTTAGGTTATATTACGTTATAGACGTAAACAGTGTTCCCACCGAGAAGTGGGGCCGAACCGCCAGGAATGTTGTGAAATACTACATTCGAGATGTTAGCTTGCCTTAGGTCGGGATATATAACTTTATAGGCGTATATAATATCCGCACCGAGACGTACGGGACGACACGAACAGGATTCTGTGAAACATTACCAGCCAGGGGCTAGATGAGTTAGGTTATGTTATATTACGTTATAGACGTAATAATGTTCCCACCGACATTTAGGGGCCGACCCGCAGGAATGTTGGAAAATTCTACATCCGAGATGTTAAGTTGCCTTAGGCTAGGATATATAACGTTATAGACGCATATAATGTTCGAACAAAGACGTACGGGACGACACGAACGGGATTCTGTAAAACATTACCAGCGAGGGTCTAGATGGATTAGGTTAGGTTATATTACGATATAGACGTATATAATGTGCCCACCGAGAAGCAGGGGCCGACCCGCCAGGAATGTTGGAAGATACTACATCCGAGATCTTAAGTTGCCTTAGGCTAGGATATATAACGTTATACACGTAAAGAATGTCCGCACCGAGACGTACGGGACGACACGACCGGCATTCTGTAGAACATTACCAGCGAGGGGCTAGATGGGATAGGTTAGGTTATATTACGTTATAGACGTATGTAATGTTCCCACCGAGAAGTGGGGCCGAACCGCTAGGAATGTTGTGAAATACTACATTCGAGATGTTAGCTTGCCTTAGGTCGAGATATATAACTTGATAGGCGTATGTAATATCCGCACCGAGACGTACGGGACGACACGAACGGGATTCTGTGAAACATTACCAGGGAGGGTCTAGGTGGGTTAGGTTAGGTTATAGTACGTTATAGACGTATATAATGTTCCCACCGAGAATTGGCGCCGACCCGCCAGGAATGTTGTGAAAATACTACATCCAAGATATTAGTTGCCTTAGGCTAGGATATATAACGTTATAGACGTATATAATGTCCCCACAGAGAAGTACGGGCCGACACGACCAGGATTTTGTAAAACATTACCAGCGATGTTCTAGATGGGTTAGGTTAGGTTATTTTGCGATATAGACGTATATAATGTGCCCACCGAGAAGTGGGGCCGACCCGCCAGGAATGTTGGAAAATACTACATCCGAGATGTTAGGTTGCCTTAGTTTGGGATATATAACGTTATAGACGTATACAATGTCCCCACCGGGAAGTACGGGCCGACACGACTGGGATTCTGAAAAACATTGCCAGCGAGGATCTAGATGGGTTAGGATAGGTTATATTACGTTATAGACGTAAACAATGTTCCCACCGAGAAGTGGGGCCGAACCGCCAGGAATGTTGTGAAATACTACATTCGAGATGTTAGCTTGCCTTAGGTCGGGATATATAACTTTATAGGCGTATATAATATCCGCACCGAGACGTACGGGACGACACGAACAGGATTCTGTGAAACATTACCAGCCAGGGGCTAGATGAGTTAGGTTATGTTATATTACGTTATAGACGTAATAATGTTCCCACCGACATTTAGGGGCCGACCCGCAGGAATGTTGGAAAATTCTACATCCGAGATGTTAAGTTGCCTTAGGCTAGGATATATAACGTTATAGACGCATATAATGTTCGAACAAAGACGTACGGGACGACACGAACGGGATTCTGTAAAACATTACCAGCGAGGGTCTAGATGGATTAGGTTAGGTTATATTACGATATAGACGTATATAATGTGCCCACCGAGAAGCAGGGGCCGACCCGCCAGGAATGTTGGAAGATACTACATCCGAGATCTTATGTTGCCTTAGGCTAGGATATATAACGTTATACACGTAAAGAATGTCCGCACCGAGACGTACGGGACGACACGACCGGCATTCTGTAGAACATTACCAGCGAGGGGCTAGATGGGATAGGTTAGGTTATATTACGTTATAGACGTATATAATGTTCCCACCGAGAAGTGGGGCCGAACCGCTAGGAATGTTGTGAAATACTACATTCGAGATGTTAGCTTGCCTTAGGTCGGGATGTATAACTTGATAGGCGTATGTAATATCCGCACCGAGACGTACGGGACGACACGAACGGGATTCTGTGAAACATTACCAGGGAGGGTCTAGGTGGGTTAGGTTAGGTTATAGTACGTTATAGAAGTATATAATGTTCCAACCGAGAATTGGCGCCGACCCGCCAGGAATGTTGTGAAAATACTACATCCGAGATATTAGTTGCCTTAGGCTAGGATATATAACGTTATAGACGTATATAATGTCCCCACCGAGAAGTACGGGCCGACACGACCAGGATTTTGTAAAACATTACCAGCGATGTTCTAGATGGGTTAGGTTAGGTTACTTTGCGATATAGACGTATATAATGTGCCCACCGAGAAGTAGGGGCCGACCCGCCAGGAATGTTGGAAAATACTACATCCGAGATATTAGTTGCCTTAGGCTCGGATATATAAGGTTATAGACGTATATAATGTACGCACCGAGACGTGCGGGACGACACGAACGGGATTCTGTAACACATTACCAGCGAGGGCCTAGATGGGTTCGGTTAGGTTATATTACGTTATAGACGTAAACAATGTTCCCACCGAGAAGTGGGGCCGAAACGCCAGGAATGTTGTGAAATACTACATTCGAGATGTTAGCTTGCCTTAGGTCGGGATATATAACTTTATAGGCGTATATAATATCCGCACCGAGACGTACGGGACGACACGAACGGGATTCTGCGAAACATTACCAGCGAGGGTCTAGATGGGTTAGGTTAGGTTATATTACGATATAGACGTATATAATGTTCCCACCGAGAAGTAGGGCCGACCCGCCACGAATGTTGGAAAATACTACATCCGAGATGTTAGGTTGCCTTAGTTTGGGATATATAACGTTCTAGACGTATATAATGTCCCCACCGGGAAGTACGGGCCGACTCGCCTGGGATTCTGAAAAACATTGCCAGCGAGGACCTAGATGGCTTAGGATAGGTTATATTACGTTATAGACGTAAATAATGTTCCCAACGAGAATTGGGGCCGACCCGCCAGGAATGTTGTGAAATACTACATTCGAGATATTAGGTTGCCTTAGGTTAGGATATATAACGTTATAGACGCATATAATGTCCCCACCGAGACGTACGGGACGACATGACCGGGATTCTGTAAAACATTTCCAGCGAGGGGCTAGATGGGTTGGGTTAGGTTATATTACGATATAGACGTATATAATGTTCCCACCGAGAAGTGGGGCCGACCCGCCAGGAATGTTGGAAAATACTACATCCGAGATCTTAAATTGCCTTAGGCTAGGATATATAACGTTATAGACGTAAAGAATGTTCGCACCGACACGTACGGGACGACACGACCGGGATTCTGTAAAACATTACCAGCGAGGGGCTAGATGAGGTAGGTTATGTTATATTACGTTATAGACGTAATAATGTTCCCACCGAGATTTAGGGGCCGACCCGCCAGGAATGTTGGAAAATTCTACATCCGAGATGTTAGGTTGTCTTAGGTTGGGATATACAACGTTATAGACGTATATAATGTCCGCACCGAGACGTACGGGACGACACGACCTGGATTCTGTAAAACATTACCAGCGAGGGGCTAGATGGGATAGGTTAGGTTATATTACGTTATAGACGTATATAATGTTCCCACCGATAAATGGCGCCGACCCGCCAGGAATGTTGTGAAATACTACATTCAAGATGTTAGGTTGCCTTAGGTTAGGATATATAACGTTATAGACGCATATAATGTTCGCAGAAAGACGTACGGGACGACACGAACGGGATTCTGTAAAACATTACCAGCGAGGGTCTAGATGGGTTAGGTTAGGTTATATTACGATATAGACGTATATAATGTGCCCACCGAGAAGCAGGGGCCGACCTGCCAGGAATGTTAGAAAATACTACATGCGAGATGTTAAGTTGCCTTAGGTTAGGATACATAACGTTATAGACGTATATAATGTCCGCACCGAGACGTACGGGACGACACGAACGAGATTCTACAAAACAATACCAGCTAGGGTCTAGATGGGTTAGGTTAGGTTATATTACGTTATAGACGTATATAATGTTCCCACCGAGAATTGGCGCCGACCCGCCAGGAATGTTGGGAAATTCTACATTCGAGATGTTAGGTTCCCCTAGGTTAGGATATATAACGTTATAGACGTATATAATGTACCCACCGAGAAGTACCGGACGACACGACCGGGATTCTGTAAAACATTACCAGCAAGGGTCTAGATGGGTTAGGTTAGGTTATATTACGATACAGACGTATATAATGTGCCCAGCGAGAAGTAGGGGCCGACCCGCCAGGAATGATGGGAAATACTACATCCGAGATGTTAGGTTCCCTTAGGTTAGGATATATAACGTTATAGACGTATATAATATCCACACGGAGAAGTACGGGTCGACACGACCGGAATTTTGTAAAACATTACCAGCGAGGGTCTAGATGGGTTAGGTTAGGAAATATTACGATATAGACGTATATCATGTTCCCACCGAGAATTGGCGCCGACCCGCCAGGAATGTTGGGAAATTCTACATTCGAGATGTTAGGTTGCCTCAGGTTAGGATATATAACGTCATAGACGTATATAATGTTCGGACCGAGACGTACGGGACGACACGAACGGGATTCTGTAAAACATTACCAGCGAGGGGCTAGATGAGGTAGGTTATGTTATATTACGTTATAGACGTATATAATGTGCCCACCGAGAAGCAGGGGCCGACCCGCCAGGAATGTTGTGAAAATACTACATCCGAGAGGTTAGGTTGCCTTAGGTTGGGATATATAACGTTATAGACGTATATAATGTCCCCACCGGGAAGTACGGGCCGACACGACCGGGATTCTACAAAACAATACCAGCTAGGGTCTAGATGGGTTAGGTTAGGTTATATTACGTTATAGACGTATATAATGTTCCCACCGAGAATTGGCGCCGACCCGCCAGGAATGTTGGGAAATTCTACATCCGAGATATTAGTTGCCTCAGGCTAGGATATATAACGTTATAGACGTATATAATGTCCCCACCGAGAAGTACAGGCCGACACGACCAGGATTTTGCAAAACTTTACCAGCTAGGGTCTAGATGGGTTAGGTTAGGTTATATTACGATACAGACGTATATAATGTGCCCAGCGAGAAGTAGGGGCCGACACGCCAGGAATGTTGGAAAATACTACATCCGAGATGTTAAGTTGCCTTAGGTTAGGGTATATAACGTTATAGACGTATATAATGTCCGCACCGAGACGTACGGGACGACAGGACCGGGATTCTGTAAAACATTACCAGCGAGGCGCTAGATGGGTTAGGTTAGGTTATATTACGTTATAGACGTATATAGCGTTCCCACCGAGAAGTGGGGCCGACCCGCCAGAAATGTTGTGAAATACTACATCCGAGATGTTAAGTTGCCTTAGGTTAGGATATATAACGTTATCGACGTATATAATGTCCGCACCGAGACGTACGGGACGACACGAACGAGATTCTGTGAAACATTACCAGCGAGGATCTAGATGGGTTAGGATAGGTTATATTATGTTATTGACGTAAATAATGTTCCCAAAGAGAATTGGGCCCGAGCCGCCAGAAATGTTGTGAAATACTACATTCGAGATGTTACGTTGCCTTCGGTTAGGATATATAACGTTATAGACGCATATAGTGTCCCCACCGAGACGTACGGGACGACACGAACGGGATTCTGTAAAACATTACTAGCGATGGGCTAGATGAGTTAGGTTATGTTATATTACGTTATAGACGTAATAATGTTCCCACCGAGATTTTGGGGCCGAAACGCCAGGAATTTTGTGAAGTACTACATTCGAGATGTTAGGTTGCCTTAGGTTAGGGTATATAACGTTACAGATGCATATAATGTCCCCACCGAGACGTACGGGACGACACGACCTGGATTCTGTAAAACATTACAAGCGAGGGGCTAAATGGGTTAGGTTAGGTTATATTACGTTATAGACGTATATAATGTTCCCACCGAGAAGTGGGCCGACCCGCCGGGAATGTTGTGAAATACTACATTCGAGATGTTAAGTTGCCTTAGGTTAGGATATATAACGTTATAGACGTATATAATGTCCGCACCGAAACGTACGGGACGACACGAACGGGATTCTGTAAAACATTACCAGCGAGGGGCTAGATGAGTTAGGTTATGTTATATTACGTTATAGACGTAATAATGTTCCCACCGAGATTTAGGGGCCGTCCCGCCAGGAATGTTGGAAAATACTACATCCGAGATGTTAAGTTGCCTTAGGTTAGGGTATATAACGTTATAGACGTATATAATGTCCGCACCGAGACGTACGGGACGACACGACCGGGATTCTGTAAAACATTACCAGCGAGGCGCTAGATGGGTTAGGTTAGGTTATATTACGTTATAGACGTATATAGCGTTCCCACCGAGAAGTGGGGCCGACCCGCCAGAAATGTTGTGAAATACTACATCCGAGATGTTAAGTTGCCTTAGGTTAGGATATATAACGTTATAGACGTATATAATGTCCGCACCGAGACGTACGGGACGACACGAACGAGATTCTGTGAAACATTACCAGCGAGGATCTAGATGGGTTAGGATAGGTTATATTATGTTATTGACGTAAATAATGTTCCCAAAGAGAATTGGGGCCGACCCGCCAGAAATGTTGTGAAATACTACATTCGAGATGTTACGTTGCCTTCGGTTAGGATATATAACGTTATAGACGCATATAGTGTCCCCACCGAGACGTACGGGACGACACGAACGGGATTCTGTAAAACATTACCAGCGATGGGCTAGATGAGTTAGGTTATGTTATATTACGTTATAGACGTAATAATGTTCCCACCGACATTTTGGGGCCGAAACGCCAGGAATTTTGTGAAATACTACATTCGAGATGTTAGGTTGCCTTAGCTTAGGGTATATAACGTTACAGATGCATATAGTGTCCCCACCGAGACGTACGGGACGACACGACCTGGATTCTGTAAAACATTACAAGCGAGGGGCTAAATGGGTTAGGTTAGGTTATATTACGTTATAGACGTATATAATGTTCCCACCGAGAAGTGGGCCGACCCGCCGGGAATGTTGTGAAATACTACATTCGAGATGTTAAGTTGCCTTAGGTTAGGATATATAACGTTATAGACGTATATAATGTCCGCACCGAAACGTACGGGACGACACGAACGGGATTCTGTAAAACATTACCAGCGAGGATCTAGATGGGTCAGGATAAGTTATATTACGTTATAGACGTAAATAATGTTCCCAACGAGAATTGGGGCCGACCCGCCAGGAATGTTGTGAAATACTACATTCGAGATGTTACGTTGCCTTCGGTTATGATATATAACGTTATAGACGCATACAGTGTCCCTACCGAGACGTACGGGACGACACGACCGGTATTCTGTAAAACATTACCAGCGAGGGGCTAGATGGGTTAGGTTAGGTTATATTACGTTATAGACGTATATAATGTTCCCACCGAGAAGTGGGGCCGACACGCCAGGAATGTTGTGAAATACTACATTCGAGATGTTAGGTTGCCTTAGGTTAGGATATATAACGTTATAGACGTATATAATGTCCGCACGGAGACGTACGGGACGACACGAACGGGATTCTGTAAAACATTACAAGCGAGGGGCTAAATGGGTTAGGTTAGGTTATATTACGTTATAGACGTATATAATGTTCCCACCGAGAAGTGGGGCCGACCCGCCAGGAATTTTGTGAAATACTACATTCGAGATGTTAGGTTGCCTTAGGTTATGGTATATAACGTTACAGATGCATATAATGTCCCCACCGAGACGTACGGGACGACACGACCGGGATTCTGTAAAACATTACAAGTGAGGGGCTAAATGGGTTAGGTTAGGTTATTTTACGTTATAGACATATATAATGTTCCCACCGAGAAGTGTGGCCGACCCGCCAGGAATGTTGTGAAATACTACATTCGAGATGTTAGGTTGCCTTTGGTTAGGTTATATAATGTTACAGATGCATATAATGATCTCACCGAGACGTACGGGACGACACGAACGGGATTCTGTGAAACATTACCAGCGAGGATCTAGATGGGTTAGGATAGGTTATATTACGTTATAGACGTAAATAATGTTCCCAACGTGAATTGGGGCCGACCCGCCAGAAATGTTGTGAAATACCACATTCGAGATGTTAGGTTGCCTTAGGTTAGGATATATAACGTTATAGACGTATATAATGTCCGCACCGCGAGGTACGGGACGACACGAACGAGATTCTGTGAAACATTACCAGCGAGGATCTAGATGGGTTAGGATAGGTTATATTACGTTATTGACGTAAAAAATGTTCGCAAAGAGAATTGGGGCCGACCCGCCAGAAATGCTGAGAAATACTACATCCGAGATGTTAAGTTGCCTTAGGTTAGGATATGTAACGTTATACACGCAAAGAATGTCCGCACCGAGACGTACGGGACGACACGACCGGCATTCTGTAGGACATTACCAGCGAGGGGCTAGATGGGATAGGTTAGGTTATATTACGTTACAGACGTATGTAATGTTCCCACCGAGAAGTGGGGCCGAACCGCTAGGAATGTTGTGAAATACTACATTCGAGATGTTAGCTTGCCTTAGGTCGGGATATATAACTTGATAGGCGTATGTAATATCCGCACCGAGACGTACGGGACGACACGAACGGGATTCTGTGAAACATTACCAGGGAGGGTCTAGGTGGGTTAGGTTAGGTTATAGTACGTTATAGACGTATATAATGTTCCCACCGAGAATTGGCGCCGACCCGCCAGGAATGTTGTGAAAATACTACATCCAAGATATTAGTTGCCTTAGGCTAGGATATATAACGTTATAGACGTATATAATGTCCCCACAGAGAAGTACGGGCCGACACGACCAGGATTTTGTAAAACATTACCAGCGATGTTCTAGATGGGTTAGGTTAGGTTATTTTGCGATATAGACGTATATAATGTGCCCACCGAGAAGTGGGGCCGACCCGCCAGGAATGTTGGAAAATACTACATCCGAGATGTTAGGTTGCCTTAGTTTGGGATATATAACGTTATAGACGTATATAATGTCCCCACCGGGAAGTACGGGCCGACACGACTGGGATTCTGAAAAACATTGCTAGCGAGGATCTAGATGGGTTAGGATAGGTTATATTACGTTATAGACGTAAACAATGTTCCCACCGAGAAGTGGGGCCGAACCGCCAGGAATGTTGGAAAATACTACATCCGAGATATTAGTTGCCTTAGGCAAGGATATATAAAGTTATAGACGTATATAATGTCCGCACCGAGACGTGCGGGACGACACGAACGGGATTCTGTAACACATTACCAGCGAGGGCCTAGATGGGTTTGGTTAGGTTATATTACGTTATAGACGTAAACAGTGTTCCCACCGAGAAGTGGGGCCGAACCGCCAGGAATGTTGTGAAATACTACATTCGAGATGTTAGCTTGCCTTAGGTCGGGATATATAACTTTATAGGCGTATATAATATCCGCACCGAGACGTACGGGACGACACGAACAGGATTCTGTGAAACATTACCAGCCAGGGGCTAGATGAGTTAGGTTATGTTATATTACGTTATAGACGTAATAATGTTCCCACCGACATTTAGGGGCCGACCCGCAGGAATGTTGGAAAATTCTACATCCGAGATGTTAAGTTGCCTTAGGCTAGGATATATAACGTTATAGACGCATATAATGTTCGAACAAAGACGTACGGGACGACACGAACGGGATTCTGTAAAACATTACCAGCGAGGGTCTAGATGGATTAGGTTAGGTTATATTACGATATAGACGTATATAATGTGCCCACCGAGAAGCAGGGGCCGACCCGCCAGGAATGTTGGAAGATACTACATCCGAGATCTTAAGTTGCCTTAGGCTAGGATATATAACGTTATACACGTAAAGAATGTCCGCACCGAGACGTACGGGACGACACGACCGGCATTCTGTAGAACATTACCAGCGAGGGGCTAGATGGGATAGGTTAGGTTATATTACGTTATAGACGTATGTAATGTTCCCACCGAGAAGTGGGGCCGAACCGCTAGGAATGTTGTGAAATACTACATTCGAGATGTTAGCTTGCCTTAGGTCGAGATATATAACTTGATAGGCGTATGTAATATCCGCACCGAGACGTACGGGACGACACGAACGGGATTCTGTGAAACATTACCAGGGAGGGTCTAGGTGGGTTAGGTTAGGTTATAGTACGTTATAGACGTATATAATGTTCCCACCGAGAATTGGCGCCGACCCGCCAGGAATGTTGTGAAAATACTACATCCAAGATATTAGTTGCCTTAGGCTAGGATATATAACGTTATAGACGTATATAATGTCCCCACAGAGAAGTACGGGCCGACACGACCAGGATTTTGTAAAACATTACCAGCGATGTTCTAGATGGGTTAGGTTAGGTTATTTTGCGATATAGACGTATATAATGTGCCCACCGAGAAGTGGGGCCGACCCGCCAGGAATGTTGGAAAATACTACATCCGAGATGTTAGGTTGCCTTAGTTTGGGATATATAACGTTATAGACGTATACAATGTCCCCACCGGGAAGTACGGGCCGACACGACTGGGATTCTGAAAAACGTTGCCAGCGAGGATCTAGATGGGTTAGGATAGGTTATATTACGTTATAGACGTAAACAATGTTCCCACCGAGAAGTGGGGCCGAACCGCCAGGAATGTTGTGAAATACTACATTCGAGATGTTAGCTTGCCTTAGGTCGGGATATATAACTTTATAGGCGTATATAATATCCGCACCGAGACGTACGGGACGACACGTACAGGATTCTGTGAAACATTACCAGCCAGGGGCTAGATGAGTTAGGTTATGTTATATTACGTTATAGACGTAATAATGTTCCCACCGACATTTAGGGGCCGACCCGCAGGAATGTTGGAAAATTCTACATCCGAGATGTTAAGTTGCCTTAGGCTAGGATATATAACGTTATAGACGCATATAATGTTCGAACAAAGACGTACGGGACGACACGAACGGGATTCTGTAAAACATTACCAGCGAGGGTCTAGATGGATTAGGTTAGGTTATATTACGATATAGACGTATATAATGTGCCCACCGAGAAGCAGGGGCCGACCCGCCAGGAATGTTGGAAGATACTACATCCGAGATCTTATGTTGCCTTAGGCTAGGATATATAACGTTATACACGTAAAGAATGTCCGCACCGAGACGTACGGGACGACACGACCGGCATTCTGTAGAACATTACCAGCGAGGGGCTAGATGGGATAGGTTAGGTTATATTACGTTATAGACGTATATAATGTTCCCACCGAGAAGTGGGGCCGAACCGCTAGGAATGTTGTGAAATACTACATTCGAGATGTTAGCTTGCCTTAGGTCGGGATGTATAACTTGATAGGCGTATGTAATATCCGCACCGAGACGTACGGGACGACACGAACGGGATTCTGTGAAACATTACCAGGGAGGGTCTAGGTGGGTTAGGTTAGGTTATAGTACGTTATAGAAGTATATAATGTTCCAACCGAGAATTGGCGCCGACCCGCCAGGAATGTTGTGAAAATACTACATCCGAGATATTAGTTGCCTTAGGCTAGGATATATAACGTTATAGACGTATATAATGTCCCCACCGAGAAGTACGGGCCGACACGACCAGGATTTTGTAAAACATTACCAGCGATGTTCTAGATGGGTTAGGTTAGGTTACTTTGCGATATAGACGTATATAATGTGCCCACCGAGAAGTAGGGGCCGACCCGCCAGGAATGTTGGAAAATACTACATCCGAGATATTAGTTGCCTTAGGCTCGGATATATAAGGTTATAGACGTATATAATGTACGCACCGAGACGTGCGGGACGACACGAACGGGATTCTGTAACACATTACCAGCGAGGGCCTAGATGGGTTCGGTTAGGTTATATTACGTTATAGACGTAAACAATGTTCCCACCGAGAAGTGGGGCCGAAACGCCAGGAATGTTGTGAAATACTACATTCGAGATGTTAGCTTGCCTTAGGTCGGGATATATAACTTTATAGGCGTATATAATATCCGCACCGAGACGTACGGGACGACACGAACGGGATTCTGCGAAACATTACCAGCGAGGGTCTAGATGGGTTAGGTTAGGTTATATTACGATATAGACGTATATAATGTTCCCACCGAGAAGTAGGGCCGACCCGCCACGAATGTTGGAAAATACTACATCCGAGATGTTAGGTTGCCTTAGTTTGGGATATATAACGTTCTAGACGTATATAATGTCCCCACCGGGAAGTACGGGCCGACTCGCCTGGGATTCTGTAAAACATTACCAGCGAGGGGCTAGATGAGGTAGGTTATGTTATATTACGTTATAGACGTAATAATGTTCCCACCGAGATTTAGGGGCCGACCCGCCAGGAATGTTGGAAAATTCTACATCCGAGATGTTAGGTTGTCTTAGGTTGGGATATACAACGTTATAGACGTATATAATGTCCGCACCGAGACGTACGGGACGACACGACCTGGATTCTGTAAAACATTACCAGCGAGGGGCTAGATGGGATAGGTTAGGTTATATTACGTTATAGACGTATATAATGTTCCCACCGATAAATGGCGCCGACCCGCCAGGAATGTTGTGAAATACTACATTCAAGATGTTAGGTTGCCTTAGGTTAGGATATATAACGTTATAGACGCATATAATGTTCGCAGAAAGACGTACGGGACGACACGAACGGGATTCTGTAAAACATTACCAGCGAGGGTCTAGATGGGTTAGGTTAGGTTATATTACGATATAGACGTATATAATGTGCCCACCGAGAAGCAGGGGCCGACCTGCCAGGAATGTTAGAAAATACTACATGCGAGATGTTAAGTTGCCTTAGGTTAGGATACATAACGTTATAGACGTATATAATGTCCGCACCGAGACGTACGGGACGACACGAACGAGATTCTACAAAACAATACCAGCTAGGGTCTAGATGGGTTAGGTTAGGTTATATTACGTTATAGACGTATATAATGTTCCCACCGAGAATTGGCGCCGACCCGCCAGGAATGTTGGGAAATTCTACATTCGAGATGTTAGGTTCCCCTAGGTTAGGATATATAACGTTATAGACGTATATAATGTACCCACCGAGAAGTACCGGACGACACGACCGGGATTCTGTAAAACATTACCAGCAAGGGTCTAGATGGGTTAGGTTAGGTTATATTACGATACAGACGTATATAATGTGCCCAGCGAGAAGTAGGGGCCGACCCGCCAGGAATGATGGGAAATACTACATCCGAGATGTTAGGTTCCCTTAGGTTAGGATATATAACGTTATAGACGTATATAATATCCACACGGAGAAGTACGGGTCGACACGACCGGAATTTTGTAAAACATTACCAGCGAGGGTCTAGATGGGTTAGGTTAGGAAATATTACGATATAGACGTATATCATGTTCCCACCGAGAATTGGCGCCGACCCGCCAGGAATGTTGGGAAATTCTACATTCGAGATGTTAGGTTGCCTCAGGTTAGGATATATAACGTCATAGACGTATATAATGTTCGGACCGAGACGTACGGGACGACACGAACGGGATTCTGTAAAACATTACCAGCGAGGGGCTAGATGAGGTAGGTTATGTTATATTACGTTATAGACGTATATAATGTGCCCACCGAGAAGCAGGGGCCGACCCGCCAGGAATGTTGTGAAAATACTACATCCGAGAGGTTAGGTTGCCTTAGGTTGGGATATATAACGTTATAGACGTATATAATGTCCCCACCGGGAAGTACGGGCCGACACGACCGGGATTCTACAAAACAATACCAGCTAGGGTCTAGATGGGTTAGGTTAGGTTATATTACGATACAGACGTATATAATGTGCCCAGCGAGAAGTAGGGGCCGACACGCCAGGAATGTTGGAAAATACTACATCCGAGATGTTAAGTTGCCTTAGGTTAGGGTATATAACGTTATAGACGTATATAATGTCCGCACAAAGACGTACGGGACGACACGACCGGGATTCTGTAAAACATCACCAGCGAGGCGCTAGATGGGTTAGGTTAGGTTATATTACGTTATAGACGTATATAGCGTTCCCACCGAGAAGTGGGGCCGACCCGCCAGAAATGTTGTGAAATACTACATCCGAGATGTTAAGTTGCCTTAGGTTAGGATATATAACGTTATCGACGTATATAATGTCCGCACCGAGACGTACGGGACGACACGAACGAGATTCTGTGAAACATTACCAGCGAGGATCTAGATGGGTTAGGATAGGTTATATTATGTTATTGACGTAAATAATGTTCCCAAAGAGAATTGGGCCCGACCCGCCAGAAATGTTGTGAAATACTACATTCGAGATGTTACGTTGCCTTCGGTTAGGATATATAACGTTATAGACGCATATAGTGTCCCCACCGAGACGTACGGGACGACACGAACGGGATTCTGTAAAACATTACTAGCGATGGGCTAGATGAGTTAGGTTATGTTATATTACGTTATAGACGTAATAATGTTCCCACCGAGATTTTGGGGCCGAAACGCCAGGAATTTTGTGAAGTACTACATTCGAGATGTTAGGTTGCCTTAGGTTAGGGTATATAACGTTACAGATGCATATAATGTCCCCACCGAGACGTACGGGACGACACGACCTGGATTCTGTAAAACATTACAAGCGAGGGGCTAAATGGGTTAGGTTAGGTTATATTACGTTATAGACGTATATAATGTTCCCACCGAGAAGTGGGCCGACCCGCCGGGAATGTTGTGAAATACTACATTCGAGATGTTAAGTTGCCTTAGGTTAGGATATATAACGTTATAGACGTATATAATGTCCGCACCGAAACGTACGGCACGACACGAACGGGATTCTGTAAAACATTACCAGCGAGTGGCTAGTTGAGTTAGGTTATGTTATATTACGTTATAGACGTAATAATGTTCCCACCGAGATTTAGGGGCCGTCCCGCCAGGAATGTTGGAAAATACTACATCCGAGATGTTAAGTTGCCTTAGGTTAGGGTATATAACGTTATAGACGTATATAATGTCCGCACCGAGACGTACGGGACGACACGACCGGGATTCTGTAAAACATTAACAGCGAGGCGCTAGATGGGTTAGGTTAGGTTATATTACGTTATAGACGTATATAGCGTTCCCACCGAGAAGTGGGGCCGACCCGCCAGAAATGTTGTGAAATACTACATCCGAGATGTTAAGTTGCCTTAGGTTAGGATATATAACGTTATAGACGTATATAATGTCCGCACCGAGACGTACGGGACTACACGAACGAGATTCTGTGAAACATTACCAGCGAGGATCTAGATGGGTTAGGATAGGTTATATTATGTTATTGACGTAAATAATGTTCCCAAAGAGAATTGGGGCCGACCCGCCAGAAATGTTGTGAAATACTACATTCGAGATGTTACGTTGCCTTCGGTTAGGATATATAACGTTATAGACGCATATAGTGTCCCCACCGAGACGTACGGGACGACACGAACGGGATTCTGTAAAACATTACCAGCGATGGGCTAGATGAGTTAGGTTATGTTATATTACGTTATAGACGTAATAATGTTCCCACCGAGATTTAGGGGCCGTCCCATCAGGAATGTTGGAAAATACTACATCCGAGATGTTAAGTTGCCTTAGGTTAGGGTATATAACGTTATAGACGTATATAATGTCCGCACCGAGACGTACGGGACGACACGACCGGGATTCTGTAAAACATTACCAGCGAGGCGCTAGATGGGTTAGGTTAGGTTATATTACGTTATAGACGTATATAGCGTTCCCACCGAGAAGTGGGGCCGACCCGCCAGAAATGTTGTGAAATACTACATCCGAGATGTTAAGTTGCCTTAGGTTAGGATGTATAACGTTATAGACGTATATAATGTCCGCACCGAGACGTACGGGACGACACGAACGAGATTCTGTGAAACATTACCAGCGAGGATCTAGATGGGTTAGGATAGGTTACATTATGTTATTGACGTAAATAATGTTCCCAAAGAGAATTGGGGCCGACCCGCCAGAAATGCTGTGAAATACTACATCCGAGATGTTAAGTTGCCTTAGGTTAGGATATATAACGTTATAGACGTATATAATGTCCGCACCGACACGACCGGCATTCTGTAGGACATTACCAGCAAGGGGCTAGATGGGATAGGTTAGGTTATATTACGTTATAGACGTATGTAATGTTCCCACCGAGAAGTGGGGCCGAACCGCTAGGAATGTTGTGAAATACTACATTCGAGATGTTAGCTTGCCTTAGGTCGGGATATATAACTTGATAGGCGTATGTAATATCCGCACCGAGACGTACGGGACGACACGAACGGGATTCTGTGAAACATTACCAGGGAGGGTCTAGGTGGGTTAGGTTAGGTTATAGTACGTTATAGACGTATATAATGTTCCCACCGAGAATTGGCGCCGACCCGCCAGGAATGTTGTGAAAATACTACATCCAAGATATTAGTTGCCTTAGGCTAGGATATATAACGTTATAGACGTATATAATGTCCCCACAGAGAAGTACGGGCCGACACGACCAGGATTTTGTAAAACATTACCAGCGATGTTCTAGATGGGTTAGGTTAGGTTATTTTGCGATATAGACGTATATAATGTGCCCACCGAGAAGTGGGGCCGACCCGCCAGGAATGTTGGAAAATACTACATCCGAGATGTTAGGTTGCCTTAGTTTGGGATATATAACGTTATAGACGTATATAATGTCCCCACCGGGAAGTACGGGCTGACACGACTGGGATTCTGAAAAACATTGCCAGCGAGGATCTAGATGGGTTAGGATAGGTTATATTACGTTATAGACGTAAACAATGTTCCCACCGAGAAGTGGGGCCGAACCGCCAGGAATGTTGGAAAATACTACATCCGAGATATTAGTTGCCTTAGGCAAGGATATATAAGGTTATAGACGTATATAATGTCCGCACCGAGACGTGCGGGACGACACGAACGGGATTCTGTAACACATTACCAGCGAGGGCCTAGATGGGTTTGGTTAGGTTATATTACGTTATAGACGTAAACAGTGTTCCCACCGAGAAGTGGGGCCGAACCGCCAGGAATGTTGTGAAATACTACATTCGAGATGTTAGCTTGCCTTAGGTCGGGATATATAACTTTATAGGCGTATATAATATCCGCACCGAGACGTACGGGACGACACGAACAGGATTCTGTGAAACATTACCAGCCAGGGGCTAGATGAGTTAGGTTATGTTATATTACGTTATAGACGTAATAATGTTCCCACCGACATTTAGGGGCCGACCCGCAGGAATGTTGGAAAATTCTACATCCGAGATGTTAAGTTGCCTTAGGCTAGGATATATAACGTTATAGACGCATATAATGTTCGAACAAAGACGTACGGGACGACACGAACGGGATTCTGTAAAACATTACCAGCGAGGGTCTAGATGGATTAGGTTAGGTTATATTACGATATAGACGTATATAATGTGCCCACCGAGATTTAGGGGCCGACCCGCAGGAATGTTGGAAAATTCTACATCCGAGATATTAAGTTGCCTTAGGCTAGAATACATAACGTTATAGACGTATATAATGTCCGCACCGAGACGTACGGTACGACATGACCCGAATTCTGTAAAACATTTCCAGCGAGGGGCTAGATGGGTTAGGTTAGGTTATATTACGATATAGACGTATATAATGTTCCCACCGAGAAGTGGGGCCGACCCGCCAGGAATGTTGGAAAATACTACATCCGAGATCTGAAGTTGCCTTAGGCTAGGATATATAACGTTATAGACGTAAAGAATGTCCGCACCGAGACGTACGGGACGACACGACCGGGATTCTGTAAAACATTAACAGCGAGGGGCTAGATGGGATAGGTTAGGTTATATTACGTTATAGACGTATATAATGTTCCCACCGAGAATCGGCGCCGACCCGCCAGGAATGTTGGAAAATACTACATCCGAGATATTAGTTGCCTTAGGCTAGGATATATAAGGTTATAGACGTATATAATGTACGCACCGAGAAGTGCGGGACGACACGAACGGGATTCTGTAACACATTACCAGCGAGGGCCTAGATGGGTTCGGTTAGGTTATATTACGTTATAGACGTAAACAATGTTCCCACCGAGAAGTGGGGCCGAAACGCCAGGAATGTTGTGAAATACTACATTCGAGATGTTAGCTTGCCTTAGGTCGGGATATATAACTTTATAGGCGTATATAATATCCGCACCGAGACGTACGGGACGACACGAACGGGATTCTGCGAAACATTACCAGCGAGGGTCTAGATGGGTTAGGTTAGGTTATATTACGATATAGACGTATATAATGTTCCCACCGAGATTTGGCGCCGACCCGCCAGGAATGTTGTGAAAATACTACATCCAAGATATTAGTTGCCTTAGGCTAGGATATATAACGTTATAGACGTATATAATGTCCCCACAGAGAAGTACGGGCCGACACGACCAGGATTTTGTAAAACATTACCAGCGATGTTCTAGATGGGTTAGGTTAGGTTATTTTGCGATATAGACGTATATAATGTGCCCACCGAGAAGTGGGGCCGACCCGCCAGGAATGTTGGAAAATACTACATCCGAGATGTTAGGTTGCCTTAGTTTGGGATATATAACGTTATAGACGTATATAATGTCCCCACCGGGAAGTACGGGCCGACTCGACTGGGATTCTGAAAAACATTGCCAGCGAGGATCTAGATGGGTTAGGATAGGTTATATTACGTTATAGACGTAAACAATGTTCCCACCGAGAAGTGGGGCCGAACCGCCAGGAATGTTGTGAAATACTACATTCGAGATGTTAGCTTGCCTTAGGTCGGGATATATAACTTTATAGGCGTATATAATATCCGCACCGAGACGTACAGGACGACACGAACAGGATTCTGTGAAACATTACCAGCCAGGGGCTAGATGAGTTAGGTTATGTTATATTACGTTATAGACGTAATAATGTTCCCACCGACATTTAGGGGCCGACCCGCAGGAATGTTGGAAAATTCTACATCCGAGATGTTAAGTTGCCTTAGGCTAGGATATATAACGTTATAGACGCATATAATGTTCGAACAAAGACGTACGGGACGACACGAACGGGATTCTGTAAAACATTACCAGCGAGGGTCTAGATGGATTAGGTTAGGTTATATTACGATATAGACGTATATAATGTGCCCACCGAGAAGCAGGGGCCGACCCGCCAGGAATGTTGGAAGATACTACATCCGAGATCTTAAGTTGCCTTAGGCTAGGATATATAACGTTATACACGTAAAGAATGTCCGCACCGAGACGTACGGGACGACACGACCGGCATTCTGTAGAACATTACCAGCGAGGGGCTAGATGGGATAGGTTAGGTTATATTACGTTATAGACGTATGTAATGTTCCCACCGAGAAGTGGGGCCGAACCGCTAGGAATGTTGTGAAATACTACATTCGAGATGTTAGCTTGCCTTAGGTCGGGATATATAACTTGATAGGCGTATGTAATATCCGCACCGAGACGTACGGGACGACACGAACGGGATTCTGTGAAACATTACCAGGGAGAGTCTAGGTGGGTTAGGTTAGGTTATAGTACGTTATAGACGTATATAATGTTCCCACCGAGAATTGGCGCCGACCCGCCAGGAATGTTGTGAAAATACTACATCCAAGATATTAGTTGCCTTAGGCTAGGATATATAACGTTATAGACGTATATAATGTCCCCACAGAGAAGTACGGGCCGACACGACCAGGATTTTGTAAAACATTACCAGCGATGTTCTAGATGGGTTAGGTTAGGTTATTTTGCGATATAGACGTATATAATGTGCCCACCGAGAAGTGGGGCCGACCCGCCAGGAATGTTGGAAAATACTACATCCGAGATGTTAGGTTGCCTTAGTTTGGGATATATAACGTTATAGACGTATATAATGTCCCCACCGGGAAGTACGGGCCGACTCGACTGGGATTCTGAAAAACATTGCCAGCGAGGATCTAGATGGGTTAGGATAGGTTATATTACGTTATAGACGTAAACAATGTTCCCACCGAGAAGTGGGGCCGAACCGCCAGGAATGTTGTGAAATACTACATTCGAGATGTTAGCTTGCCTTAGGTCGGGATATATAACTTTATAGGCGTATATAATATCCGCACCGAGACGTACGGGACGACACGAACAGGATTCTGTGAAACATTACCAGCCAGGGGCTAGATGAGTTAGGTTATGTTATATTACGTTATAGACGTAATAATGTTCCCACCGACATTTAGGGGCCGACCCGCAGGAATGTTGGAAAATTCTACATCCGAGATGTTAAGTTGCCTTAGGCTAGGATATATAACGTTATAGACGCATATAATGTTCGAACAAAGACGTACGGGACGACACGAACGGGATTCTGTAAAACATTACCAGCGAGGGTCTAGATGGATTAGGTTAGGTTATATTACGATATAGACGTATATAATGTACCCACCGAGAAGCAGGGGCCGACCCGCCAGGAATGTTGGAAGATACTACATCCGAGATCTTAAGTTGCCTTAGGCTAGGATATATAACGTTATACACGTAAAGAATGTCCGCACCGAGACGTACGGGACGACACGACCGGCATTCTGTAGAACATTACCAGCGAGGGGCTAGATGGGATAGGTTAGGTTATATTACGTTATAGACGTATATAATGTTCCCACCGAGAAGTGGGGCCGAACCGCTAGGAATGTTGTGAAATACTACATTCGAGATGTTAGCTTGCCTTAGGTCGGGATGTATAACTTGATAGGCGTATGTAATATCCGCACCGAGACGTACGGGACGACACGAACGGGATTCTGTGAAACATTACCAGGGAGGGTCTAGGTGGGTTAGGTTAGGTTATAGTACTGTAGTAAGGCGTAATGTGAGGAATACAAAATAATAAAGATAAAAAGAGATATATTTTAAAAGGTACATAAGGTATACTAAAGAAACTAAGGAACTGCGACTCCTCGCGAATCTCACTGAAAAGCAACTGCTGCTCCTCCCCACTCCGCAAACAGCCGAACGTCGCCGAACAGCCGACGATCGTCCTGCGTTCGACGCAATTCGCGAAGACAGGCGTGTCTTCGACTATAGTACGTTATAGAAGTATATAATGTTCCAACCGAGAATTGGCGCCGACCCGCCAGGAATGTTGTGAAAATACTACATCCGAGATATTAGTTGCCTTAGGCTACGATATATAACGTTATAGACGTAAAGAATGTCCGCACCGAGACGTACGGGACGACACGACCGGGATTCTGTAAAACATTAACAGCGAGGGGCTAGATGGGATAGGTTAGGTTATATTACGTTATAGACGTATATAATGTTCCCACCGAGAATCGGCGCCGACCCGCCAGGAATGTTGGAAAATACTACATCCGAGATATTAGTTGCCTTAGGCTAGGATATATAAGGTTATAGACGTATATAATGTACGCACCGAGACGTGCGGGACGACACGAACGGGATTCTGTAACACATTACCAGCGAGGGCCTAGATGGGTTCGGTTAGGTTATATTACGTTATAGACGTAAACAATGTTCCCACCGAGAAGTGGGGCCGAAACGCCAGGAATGTTGTGAAATACTACATTCGAGATGTTAGCTTGCCTTAGGTCGGGATATATAACTTTATAGGCGTATATAATATCCGCACCGAGACGTACGGGACGACACGAACGGGATTCTGCGAAACATTACCAGCGAGGGTCTAGATGGATTAGGTTAGGTTATATTACGATATAGACGTATATAATGTACCCACCGAGAAGCAGGGGCCGACCCGCCAGGAATGTTGGAAGATACTACATCCGAGATCTTAAGTTGCCTTAGGCTAGGATATATAACGTTATACACGTAAAGAATGTCCGCACCGAGACGTACGGGACGACACGACCGGCATTCTGTAGAACATTACCAGCGAGGGGCTAGATGGGATAGGTTAGGTTATATTACGTTATAGACGTATATAATGTTCCCACCGAGAATTGGCGCCGACCCGCCAGGAATGTTGTGAAAATACTACATCCAAGATATTAGTTGCCTTAGGCTAGGATATATAACGTTATAGACGTATATAATGTCCCCACAGAGAAGTACGGGCCGACACGACCAGGATTTTGTAAAACATTACCAGCGATGTTCTAGATGGGTTAGGTTAGGTTATTTTGCGATATAGACGTATATAATGTGCCCACCGAGAAGTGGGGCCGACCCGCCAGGAATGTTGGAAAATACTACATCCGAGATGTTAGGTTGCCTTAGTTTGGGATATATAACGTTATAGACGTATATAATGTCCCCACCGGGAAGTACGGGCCGACTCGACTGGGATTCTGAAAAACATTGCCAGCGAGGATCTAGATGGGTTAGGATAGGTTATATTACGTTATAGACGTAAACAATGTTCCCACCGAGAAGTGGGGCCGAACCGCCAGGAATGTTGTGAAATACTACATTCGAGATGTTAGCTTGCCTTAGGTCGGGATATATAACTTTATAGGCGTATATAATATCCGCACCGAGACGTACGGGACGACACGAACAGGATTCTGTGAAACATTACCAGCCAGGGGCTAGATGAGTTAGGTTATGTTATATTACGTTATAGACGTAATAATGTTCCCACCGACATTTAGGGGCCGACCCGCAGGAATGTTGGAAAATTCTACATCCGAGATGTTAAGTTGCCTTAGGCTAGGATATATAACGTTATAGACGCATATAATGTTCGAACAAAGACGTACGGGACGACACGAACGGGATTCTGTAAAACATTACCAGCGAGGGTCTAGATGGATTAGGTTAGGTTATATTACGATATAGACGTATATAATGTACCCACCGAGAAGCAGGGGCCGACCCGCCAGGAATGTTGGAAGATACTACATCCGAGATCTTAAGTTGCCTTAGGCTAGGATATATAACGTTATACACGTAAAGAATGTCCGCACCGAGACGTACGGGACGACACGACCGGCATTCTGTAGAACATTACCAGCGAGGGGCTAGATGGGATAGGTTAGGTTATATTACGTTATAGACGTATATAATGTTCCCACCGAGAAGTGGGGCCGAACCGCTAGGAATGTTGTGAAATACTACATTCGAGATGTTAGCTTGCCTTAGGTCGGGATGTATAACTTGATAGGCGTATGTAATATCCGCACCGAGACGTACGGGACGACACGAACGGGATTCTGTGAAACATTACCAGGGAGGGTCTAGGTGGGTTAGGTTAGGTTATAGTACTGTAGTAAGGCGTAATGTGAGGAATACAAAATAATAAAGATAAAAAGAGATATATTTTAAAAGGTACATAAGGTATACTAAAGAAACTAAGGAACTGCGACTCCTCGCGAATCTCACTGAAAAGCAACTGCTGCTCCTCCCCACTCCGCAAACAGCCGAACGTCGCCGAACAGCCGACGATCGTCCTGCGTTCGACGCAATTCGCGAAGACAGGCGTGTCTTCGACTATAGTACGTTATAGAAGTATATAATGTTCCAACCGAGAATTGGCGCCGACCCGCCAGGAATGTTGTGAAAATACTACATCCGAGATATTAGTTGCCTTAGGCTACGATATATAACGTTATAGACGTAAAGAATGTCCGCACCGAGACGTACGGGACGACACGACCGGGATTCTGTAAAACATTAACAGCGAGGGGCTAGATGGGATAGGTTAGGTTATATTACGTTATAGACGTATATAATGTTCCCACCGAGAATCGGCGCCGACCCGCCAGGAATGTTGGAAAATACTACATCCGAGATATTAGTTGCCTTAGGCTAGGATATATAAGGTTATAGACGTATATAATGTACGCACCGAGACGTGCGGGACGACACGAACGGGATTCTGTAACACATTACCAGCGAGGGCCTAGATGGGTTCGGTTAGGTTATATTACGTTATAGACGTAAACAATGTTCCCACCGAGAAGTGGGGCCGAAACGCCAGGAATGTTGTGAAATACTACATTCGAGATGTTAGCTTGCCTTAGGTCGGGATATATAACTTTATAGGCGTATATAATATCCGCACCGAGACGTACGGGACGACACGAACGGGATTCTGCGAAACATTACCAGCGAGGGTCTAGATGGGTTAGGTTAGGTTATATTACGATATAGACGTATATAATGTTCCCACCGAGAAGTGGGGCCGACCCGCCACGAATGTTGGAAAATACTACATCCGAGATGTTAGGTTGCCTTAGTTTGGGATATATAACGTTCTAGACGTATATAATGTCCCCACCGGGAAGTACGGGCCGACTCGCCTGGGATTCTGAAAAACATTGCCAGCGAGGACCTAGATGGGTTAGGATAGGTTATATTACGTTATAGACGTAAATAATGTTCCCAACGAGAATTGGGGCCGACCCGCCAGGAATGTTGTGAAATACTACATTCGAGATATTAGGTTGCCTTAGGTTAGGATATATAACGTTATAGACGCATATAATGTCCCCACCGAGACGTACGGGACGACATGACCGGGATTCTGTAAAACATTTCCAGCGAGGGGCTAGATGTGTTGGGTTAGGTTATATTACGATATAGACGTATATAATGTTCCCACCGAGAAGTGGGGCCGACCCGCCAGGAATGTTGGAAAATACTACATCCGAGATCTTAAGTTGCCTTAGGCTAGGATATATAACGTTATAGACGTAAAGAATGTTCGCACCGACACGTACGGGACGACACGACCGGGATTCTGTAAAACATTACCAGCGAGGGGCTAGATGGGATAGGTTAGGTTATATTACGTTATAGACGTATATAATGTTCCCACCGAGAATTGGCGCCGACCCGCCAGGAATGTTGTGAAAATACTACATCCGAGAGGTTAGGTTGCCTTAGGTTGGGATATATAACGTTATAGACGTATATAATGTCCCCACCGGGAAGTACGGGCCGACACGACCGGGATTCTGAAAAACATTATCACCAAAGGGCAAAATGGGTTAGGTTAGGTTATATTACGTTATAGACGTTAACAATGTTCCCACCGAGAAGTGGTGCCGACCCGCCAGGAATGTTGTGAAATACTACTTTCGAGATGTTAATTTGCCTTAGGTTAGGATATATAACGTTATAGACGCATATAATGTTCGAACAAAGACGTACGGGACGACACGAACGGGATTCTGTGAAACATTACCAGGGAGGGTCTAGGTGGGTTAGGTTAGGTTATATTACGTTATAGACGTATATAATGTTCCCACCGAGAATTGGCGCCGACCCGCCAGGAATGTTGTGAAAATACTGCATCCGAGAGGTTAGGTTGCCTTAGGTTAGGATATATAACGTTATAGACGCATATAATGTCCCCACCGAGACGTGCGGGACGACACGAACAGGATTCTGTGAAACATTACCAACGAGGGGCTAGATGAGTTAGGTTATGTTATATTACGTTATAGACGTAATAATGTTCCCACCTAGATTTAGGGGCCGACCCGCAGGAATGTTGGAAAATTCTACATCCGAGATATTAAGTTGCCTTAGGCTAGAATACATAACGTTATAGACGCATATAATGTTCGAACAAAGACGTACGGGACGACACGAACGGGATTCTGTAAAACATTACCAGCGAGGGTCTAGATGGATTAGGTTAGGTTATATTACGATATAGACGTATATAATGTGCCCACCGAGAAGCAGGGGCCGACCCGCCAGGAATGTTGGAAGATACTACATCCGAGATCTTAAGTTGCCTTAGGCTAGGATATATAACGTTATACACGTAAAGAATGTCCGCACCGAGACGTACGGGACGACACGACCGGCATTCTGTAGAACATTACCAGCGAGGGGCTAGATGGGATAGGTTAGGTTATATTACGTTATAGACGTATGTAATGTTCCCACCGAGAAGTGGGGCCGAACCGCTAGGTATGTTGTGAAATACTACATTCGAGATGTTAGCTTGCCTTAGGTCGGGATATATAACTTGATAGGCGTATGTAATATCCGCACCGAGACGTACGGGACGACACGAACGGGATTCTGTGAAACATTACCAGGGAGGGTCTAGGTGGGTTAGGTTAGGTTATAGTACGTTATAGAAGTATATAATGTTCCAACCGAGAATTGGCGCCGACCCGCCAGGAATGTTGTGAAAATACTACATCCGAGATATTAGTTGCCTTAGGCTAGGATATATAACGTTATAGACGTATATAATGTCCCCACCGAGAAGTACGGGCCGACACGACCAGGATTTTGTAAAACATTACCAGCGATGTTCTAGATGGGTTAGGTTAGGTTATTTTGCGATATAGACGTATATAATGTGCCCACCGAGAAGTAGGGGCCGACCCGCCAGGAATGTTGGAAAATACTACATCCGAGATATTAGTTGCCTTAGGCTCGGATATATAAGGTTATAGACGTATATAATGTACGCACCGAGACGTGCGGGACGACACGAACGGGATTCTGTAACACATTACCAGCGAGGGCCTAGATGGGTTCGGTTAGGTTATATTACGTTATAGACGTAAACAATGTTCCCACCGAGAAGTGGGGCCGAAACGCCAGGAATGTTGTGAAATACTACATTCGAGATGTTAGCTTGCCTTAGGTCGGGATATATAACTTTATAGGCGTATATAATATCCGCACCGAGACGTACGGGACGACACGAACGGGATTCTGCGAAACATTACCAGCGAGGGTCTAGATGGGTTAGGTTAGGTTATATTACGATATAGACGTATATAATGTCCCCACCGGGAAGTACGGGCCGACTCGCCTGGGATTCTGAAAAACATTGCCAGCGAGGACCTAGATGGGTTAGGATAGGTTATATTACGTTATAGACGTAAATAATGTTCCCAACGAGAATTGGGGCCGACCCGCCAGGAATGTTGTGAAATACTACATTCGAGATATTAGGTTTCCTTAGGTTAGGATATATAACGTTATAGACGCATATAATGTCCCCACCGAGACGTACGGGACGACATGACCGGGATTCTGTAAAACATTTCCAGCGAGGGGCTAGATGGGTTGGGTTAGGTTATATTACGATATAGACGTATATAATGTTCCCACCGAGAAGTGGGGCCGACCCGCCAGGAATTTTGGAAAATACTACATCCGAGATCTTAAGTTGCCTTAGGCTAGGATATATAACGTTATAGACGTAAAGAATGTTCGCACCGACACGTACGGGACGACACGACCGGGATTCTGTAAAACATTACCAGCGAGGGGCTAGATGGGATAGGTTAGGTTATATTACGTTATAGACGTATATAATGTTCCCACCGAGAATTGGCGCCGAACCGCCAGGAATGTTGTGAAAATACTACATCCGAGAGGTTAGGTTGCCTTAGGTTGGGATATATAACGTTAAAGACGTATATAATGTCCCCACCGGGAAGTACGGGCCGACACGACCGGGATTCTGAAAAACATTATCACCAAAGGGCAAAATGGGTTAGGTTAGGTTATATTACGTTATAGACGTTAACAATGTTCCCACCGAGAAGTGGTGCCGACCAGCCAGGAATGTTGTGAAATACTACTTTCGAGATGTTAATTTGCCTTAGGTTAGGATATATAACGTTATAGACGCATATAATGTTCGAACAAAGACGTACGGGACGACACGAACGGGATTCTGTGAAACATTACCAGGGAGGGTCTAGGTGGGTTAGGTTAGGTTATATTACGTTATAGACGTATATAATGTTCCCACCGAGAATTGGCGCCGACCCGCCAGGAATGTTGTGAAAATACTACATCCGAGAGGTTAGGTTGCCTTAGGTTAGGATATATAACGTTATAGACGCATATAATGTCCCCACCGAGACGTGCGGGACGACACGAACAGGATTCTGTGAAACATTACCAACGAGGGGCTAGATGAGTTAGGTTATGTTATATTACGTTATAGACGTAATAATGTTCCCACCGAGATTTAGGGGCCGACCCGCAGGAATGTTGGAAAATTCTACATCCGAGATATTAAGTTGCCTTAGGCTAGAATACATAACGTTATAGACGTATATAATGTCCGCACCGAGACGTACGGTACGACATGACCCGAATTCTGTAAAACATTTCCAGCGAGGGGCTAGATGGGTTCGGTTAGGTTATATTACGATATAGACGTAAACAATGTTCCCACCGAGAAGTGGGGCCGAAACGCCAGGAATGTTGTGAAATACTACATTCGAGATGTTAGCTTGCCTTAGGTCGGGATATATAACTTTATAGGCGTATATAATATCCGCACCGAGACGTACGGGACGACACGAACGGGATTCTGCGAAACATTACCAGCGAGGGTCTAGATGGGTTAGGTTAGGTTATATTACGATATAGACGTATATAATGTTCCCACCGAGAAGTGGGGCCGACCCGCCACGAATGTTGGAAAATACTACATCCGAGATGTTAGGTTGCCTTAGTTTGGGATATATAACGTTCTAGACGTATATAATGTCCCCACCGGGAAGTACGGGCCGACTCGCCTGGGATTCTGAAAAACATTGCCAGCGAGGACCTAGATGGGTTAGGATAGGTTATATTACGTTATAGACGTAAATAATGTTCCCAACAGAATTGGGGCCGACCCGCCAGGAATGTTGTGAAATACTACATTCGAGATATTAGGTTGCCTTAGGTTAGGATATATAACGTTATAGACGCATATAATGTCCCCACCGAGACGTACGGGACGACATGACCGGGATTCTGTAAAACATTTCCAGCGAGGGGCTAGATGGGTTGGGTTAGGTTATATTACGATATAGACGTATATAATGTTCCCACCGAGAAGTGGGGCCGACCCGCCAGGAATGTTGGAAAATACTACATCCGAGATCTTAAGTTGCCTTAGGCTAGGATATATAACGTTATAGACGTAAAGAATGTTCGCACCGACACGTACGGGACGACACGACCGGGATTCTGTAAAACATTACCAGCGAGGGGCTAGATGGGATAGGTTAGGTTATATTACGTTATAGACGTATATAATGTTCCCACCGAGAATTGGCGCCGACCCGCCAGGAATGTTGTGAAAATACTACATCCTAGAGGTTAGGTTGCCTTAGGTTGGGATATATAACGTTATAGACGTATATAATGTCCCCACCGGGAAGTACGGGCCGACACGACCGGGATTCTGAAAAACATTATCATCAAAGGGCAAAATGGGTTAGGTTAGGTTATATTACGTTATAGACGTTAACAATGTTCCCACCGAGAAGTGGTGCCGACCCGCCAGGAATGTTGTGAAATACCACATTCGAGATGTTAGGTTGCCTTAGGTTTGGATATATAACGTTATAGACGTATATAATGTTCGCAGAAAGACGTACGGGACGACACGAACGGGATTCTGTAAAACATTACCAGCGAGGGTCTAGATGGGTTAGGTTAGGTTATATTACGATATAGACGTATATAATGTGCCCACCGAGAAGCAGGGGCCGACCTGCCAGGAATGTTAGAAAATACTACATGCGAGATGTTAAGTTGCCTTAGGTTAGGATACATAACGTTATAGACGTATATAATGTCCGCACCGAGACGTACGGGACGACACGAACGAGATTCTACAAAACAATACCAGCTAGGGTCTAGATGGGTTAGGTTAGGTTATATTACGTTATAGACGTATATAATGTTCCCACCGAGAATTGGCGCCGACCCGCCAGGAATGTTGGGAAATTCTACATTCGAGATGTTAGGTTCCCCTAGGTTAGGATATATAACGTTATAGACGTATATAATGTACCCACCGAGAAGTACCGGACGACACGACCGGGATTCTGTAAAACATTACCAGCAAGGGTCTAGATGGGTTAGGTTAGGTTATATTACGATACAGACGTATATAATGTGCCCAGCGAGAAGTAGGGGCCGACCCGCCAGGAATGATGGGAAATACTACATCCGAGATGTTAGGTTCCCTTAGGTTAGGATATATAACGTTATAGACGTATATAATATCCACACGGAGAAGTACGGGTCGACACGACCGGAATTTTGTAAAACATTACCAGCGAGGGTCTAGATGGGTTAGGTTAGGAAATATTACGATATAGACGTATATCATGTTCCCACCGAGAATTGGCGCCGACCCGCCAGGAATGTTGGGAAATTCTACATTCGAGATGTTAGGTTGCCTCAGGTTAGGATATATAACGTCATAGACGTATATAATGTTCGGACCGAGACGTACGGGACGACACGAACGGGATTCTGTAAAACATTACCAGCGAGGGGCTAGATGAGGTAGGTTATGTTATATTACGTTATAGACGTATATAATGTGCCCACCGAGAAGCAGGGGCCGACCCGCCAGGAATGTTGGAAAATACTACATCCGAGATCTTAAGTTGCCTTAGGCTAGGATATATAACGTTATACACGTAAAGAATGTCCGCACCGAGACCTACGGGACGACAGGACCGGGATTCTGTAGAACATTACCAATGAGGATCTAGATGGGTTAGGTTAGGTTATATTACGATATAGACGTATATAATGTTCCCAACGAGAATTGGGGCCGACCCGCCAGGAATGTTGTGAAATACTACATTCGAGATGTTAGGTTGCCTTAGGTTAGGATATATAACGTTATAGACGCATATAATGTCCCCACCGAGACGTACGGGACGACACGAACAGGATTCTGTGAAACATTACCAACGAGGGGCTAGATGAGTTAGGTTATGTTATATTACGTTATAGACGTAATAATGTTCCCACCGAGATTTAGGGGCCGACCCGCAGGAATGTTGGAAAATTCTACATCCGAGATGTTAAGTTGCCTTAGGCTAGAATATATAACGTTATAGACGTATATAATGTCCGCACCGAGACGTACGGTACGACATGACCCGAATTCTGTAAAACATTTCCAGCGAGGGGCTAGATGGGTTAGGTTAGGTTATATTACGATATAGACGTATATAATGTTCCCACCGAGAAGTGGGGCCGACCCGCCAGGAATGTTGGAAAATACTACATCCGAGATCTGAAGTTGCCTTAGGCTAGGATATATAACGTTATAGACGTAAAGAATGTCCGCACCGAGACGTACGGGACGACACGACCGGGATTCTGTAAAACATTACCAGCGAGGGGCTAGATGGGATAGGTTAGGTTATATTACGTTATAGACGTATATAATGTTCCCACCGAGAATTGGCGCCGACCCGCCAGGAATGTTGTGAAAATACTACATCCGAGAGGTTAGGTTGCCTTAGGTTGGGATATATAACGTTAAAGACGTATATAATGTCCCCACCGGGAAGTACGGGCCGACACGACCGGGATTCTGAAAAACATTATCACCAAAGGGCAAAATGGGTTAGGTTAGGTTATATTACGTTATAGACGTTAACAATGTTCCCACCGAGAAGTGGTGCCGACCAGCCAGGAATGTTGTGAAATACTACTTTCGAGATGTTAATTTGCCTTAGGTTAGGATATATAACGTTATAGACGCATATAATGTTCGAACAAAGACGTACGGGACGACACGAACGGGATTCTGTGAAACATTACCAGGGAGGGTCTAGGTGGGTTAGGTTAGGTTATATTACGTTATAGACGTATATAATGTTCCCACCGAGAATTGGCGCCGACCCGCCAGGAATGTTGTGAAAATACTACATCCGAGAGGTTAGGTTGCCTTAGGTTAGGATATATAACGTTATAGACGCATATAATGTCCCCACCGAGACGTGCGGGACGACACGAACAGGATTCTGTGAAACATTACCAACGAGGGGCTAGATGAGTTAGGTTATGTTATATTACGTTATAGACGTAATAATGTTCCCACCGAGATTTAGGGGCCGACCCGCAGGAATGTTGGAAAATTCTACATCCGAGATATTAAGTTGCCTTAGGCTAGAATACATAACGTTATAGACGTATATAATGTCCCCACCGAGACGTGCGGGACGACACGAACAGGATTCTGTGAAACATTACCAACGAGGGGCTAGATGAGTTAGGTTATGTTATATTACGTTATAGACGTAATAATGTTCCCACCGAGATTTAGGGTCCGACCCGCAGGAATGTTGGAAAATTCTACATCCGAGATATTAAGTTGCCTTAGGCTAGAATACATAACGTTATAGACGTATATAATGTCCGCACCGAGACGTACGGTACGACATGACCCGAATTCTGTAAAACATTTCCAGCGAGGGGCTAGATGGGTTAGGTTAGGTTATATTACGATATAGACGTATATAATGTTCCCACCGAGAAGTGGGGCCGACCCGCCAGGAATGTTGGAAAATACTACATCCGAGATCTGAAGTTGCCTTAGGCTAGGATATATAACGTTATACACGTAAAGAATGTCCGCACCGAGACGTACGGGACGACACGAACGGAATTCTGTGAAACATTACCAGAGAGGTTCTAGGTGGGTTAGGTTAGGTTATAGTACGTTATAGACGTATATAATGTTCCCACCGAGAATTGGCGCCGACTCGCCGGGAATATTGTGAAAATACTACATCCGAGATATTAGTTCCCTTAGGTTACGATATATAACGTTATAGACGTATATAATATCCACACGGAGAAGTACGGGTCGACACGACCGGAATTTTGTAAAACATTACCAGCGAGGTTCTAGATGGGTTAGGTTAGAAAATATTACGATATAGACGTATATAATGTGCCCAACGAGAAGTAGGGCCGACCCGCCAGGAATGTTGGAAAATACTGCATCCGAGATGTTAGGTTGCCTTAGGTTGGGATATATAACGTTATAGACGTATATAATATCCCCACCGGGAAGTACGGGCCGACACGACCGGGATTCTGAAAAACATTATCATCAAAGGGCAAAATGGGTTAGGTTAGGTTATATTACGTTATAGACGTTAACAATGTTCCCACCGAGAAGTGGTGCCGACCCGCCAGGAATGTTGTGAAATACCACATTCGAGATGTTAGGTTGCCTTAGGTTTGGATATATAACGTTATAGACGTATATAATGTTCGCAGAAAGACGTACGGGACGACACGAACGGGATTCTGTAAAACATTACCAGCGAGGGTCTAGATGGGTTAGGTTAGGTTATATTACGATATAGACGTATATAATGTGCCCACCGAGAAGCAGGGGCCGACCTGCCAGGAATGTTAGAAAATACTACATGCGAGATGTTAAGTTGCCTTAGGTTAGGATACATAACGTTATAGACGTATATAATGCCCGCACCGAGACGTACGGGACGACACGAACGAGATTCTACAAAACAATACCAGCTAGGGTCTAGATGGGTTAGGTTAGGTTATATTACGTTATAGACGTATATAATGTTCCCACCGAGAATTGGCGCCGACCCGCCAGGAATGTTGGGAAATTCTACATTCGAGATGTTAGGTTGCCTCAGGTTAGGATATATAACGTCATAGACGTATATAATGTTCGGACCGAGACGTACGGGACGACACGAACGGGATTCTGTAAAACATTACCAGCGAGGGGCTAGATGAGGTAGGTTATGTTATATTACGTTATAGACGTATATAATGTGCCCACCGAGAAGCAGGGGCCGACCCGCCAGGAATGTTGGAAAATACTACATCCGAGATCTTAAGTTGCCTTAGGCTAGGATATATAACGTTATACACGTAAAGAATGTCCGCACCGAGACCTACGGGACGACAGGACCGGGATTCTGTAGAACATTACCAATGAGGATCTAGATGGGTTAGGTTAGGTTATATTACGATATAGACGTATATAATGTTCCCAACGAGAATTGGGGCCGACCCGCCAGGAATGTTGTGAAATACTACATTCGAGATGTTAGGTTGCCTTAGGTTAGGATATATAACGTTATAGACGCATATAATGTCCCCACCGAGACGTACGGGACGACACGAACAGGATTCTGTGAAACATTACCAACGAGTGGCTAGATGAGTTAGGTTATGTTATATTACGTTATAGACGTAATAATGTTCCCACCGAGATTTAGGGGCCGACCCGCAGGAATGTTGGAAAATTCTACATCCGAGATGTTAAGTTGCCTTAGGCTAGAATATATAACGTTATAGACGTATATAATGTCCGCACCGAGACGTACGGTACGACATGACCCGAATTCTGTAAAACATTTCCAGCGAGGGGCTAGATGGGTTAGGTTAGGTTATATTACGATATAGACGTATATAATGTTCCCACCGAGAAGTGGGGCCGACCCGCCAGGAATGTTGGAAAATACTACATCCGAGATCTGAAGTTGCCTTAGGCTAGGATATATAACGTTATAGACGTAAAGAATGTCCGCACCGAGACGTACGGGACGACACGACCGGGATTCTGTAAAACATTACCAGCGAGGGGCTAGATGGGTTAGGTTAGGTTATACTACGTTATAGACGTATATAATGTTCCCACCGAGAATTGGCGCCGACCCGCCAGGAATGTTGTGAAAATACTACATCCGAGATATTAGTTGCCTCAGGCTAGGATATATAACGTTATAGACGTATATAATGTCCCCACCGAGAAGTACGGGCCGACACGACCAGGATTTTGTAAAACATTACCAGGGAGGTTCGAGATGGGTTAGGTTAGGTTATATTGCGATATAGACGTATATAATGTGCCCACCGAGAAGTAGGGCCGACCCGCCAGGAATGTTGGAAAATACTACATCCGAGATATTAGTTGCCTTAGGCTAGGATATATAAGGTTATAGACGAATATAATGTCCCCACCGAGAAGTACGGGCCGACACGAACGGGATTCTGTAAAACATTACCAGCGAGGGGCTAGATGGGATAGGTTAGGTTATATTACGTTATAGACGTATATAATCTTCCCACCGAGAATTGGCGCCGACCTGCCAGGAATGTTGGAAAATACTACATGCGAGATGTTAAGTTGCCTTAGGTTAGGATACATAACGTTATAGACGTATATAATGTCCGCACCGAGACGTACGGGACGACACGAACGATATTCTACAAAACAATACCAGCTAGGGTCTAGATGGGTTAGGTTAGGTTATATTACGTTATAGACGTATATAATGTTCCCACCGAGAATTGGCGCCGACCCGCCAGGAATGTTGGGAAATTCTACATCCGAGATATTAGTTGCCTCAGGCTAGGATATATAACGTTATAGACGTATATAATGTCCCCACCGAGAAGTACAGGCCGACACGACCAGGATTTTGTAAAACTTTACCAGCTAGGGTCTAGATGGGTTAGGTTAGGTTATATTACGATACAGACGTATATAATGTGCCCAGCGAGAAGTAGGGGCCGACACGCCAGGAATGTTGGAAAATACTACATCCGAGATGTTAGGTTCCCTTAGGTTAGGATATATAACGTTATAGACGTATATAATGTTCGCACAAAGACGTACGGGACGACACGACCGGGATTCTGTAAAACATTACGAGCGAGGGTCTAGTTGGGTTAGGTTAGAAAATATTACGATATAGACGTATATAATGTGCCCAACGAGAAGTAGGGCCGACCCGCCAGGAATGTTGGAAAATACTACATCCGAGATGTTAGGTTGCCTTAGGTTGGGATATACAACGTTATAGACGTATATAATATCCCCACCGGGAAGTACGGGCCGACACGACCGGGATTCTGAAAAACATTATCACCAAAGGGCAATATGGGTTAGGTTAGGTTATATTACGTTATGGACGTTAACAATGTTCCCACCGAGAAGTGGTGCCGACCCGCCAGGAATGTTGTGAAATACTACATTCAAGATGTTAGGTTGCCTTAGGTTAGGATATATAACGTTATAGACGCATGTAATGTTCGCACAAAGACGTACGGGACGACACGAACGGGATTCTGTAAAACATTACCAGCGAGGGTCTAGATGGGTTAGGTTAGGTTATATTACGATATAGACGTATATAATGTGCCCACCGAGAAGCAGGGGCCGACCCGCCAGGAATGTTGGAAAATACTACATCCGAGATGTTAGGTTCCCTTAGGTTAGGATATATAACGTTATAGTCGTATATAATGTCCCCACAGAGAAGTACGGGCCGACACGACCGGGATTTTGTAAAACTTTACCAGCGAGGGTCTAGATGGGTTAGGTTAGGTTATATTACGATACAGACGTATATAATGTGCCGAGCGAGAAGTAGGGGCCGACCCGCCAGGAATGTTGGAAAATACTACATCCGACATGTTAGGTTCCCTTAGGTTAGGATATATAACGTTATAGACGTATATAATGTCCCCACCGAGAAGTACCGGCCGACATGCCCGGGATTTTGTAAAACTTTACCAGCGAGGGTCTAGATGGGTTAGGTTAGGTTATATTACGATACAGACGTATATAATGTGCCCAGCGAGAAGTAGGGGCCGACCCGCCAGGAATGTTGGAAAATACTACATCCGAGATATTAGGTTCCCTTAGGTTAGGATATATAACGTTATAGTCGTATATAATGTCCCCACAGAGAAGTACGGGCCGACACGACCGGGATTTTGTAAAACTTTACCAGCGAGGGTCTAGATGGGTTAGGTTAGGTTATATTACGATACAGACGTATATAATGTGTCCAGCGAGAAGTAGGGGCCGACCCGCCAGGAATGTTGGAAAATACTACATCCGAGATGTTAGGTTCCCTTAGGTTAGGATATATAACGTTATAGGCGTATATAATGTCCCCACCGAGAAGTACCGGCCGACACGACCGGGATTTTGTAAAACTTTACCAGCGAGGGTCTAGATGGGTTAGGTTAGGAAATATTACGATATAGACGTATATAATGTGCCCAACGAGAAGTAGGGCCGACCCGCCAGGAATGTTGAAAAATACTACATCCGAGATGTTAGGTTGCCTTAGGTTGGGATATATAACATTATAGACGTATATAATATCCCCACCGGGAAGTACGGGCCGACACGATCGGGATTCTGAAAAACTATCACCAAAGGGCAAAATGGGTTAGGTTAGGTTATATTACGTTATAGACGTTAACAATGTTCCCACCGAGAAGTGGTGCCGACCCGCCAGGAATGTTGTGAAATACTACATTCGAGATGTTAGGTTGCCTTAGGTTAGGATATATAACGTTATAGACGCATATAATGTTCGCACAAAGACGTACGGAACGACACGAACGGGATTCTGTAAAACATTACCAGCGAGGGTCTAGATGGGTTAGGTTAGGTTATATTACGATATAGACGTATATAATGTGCCCACCGAGAAGCAGGGGCCGACCCGCCAGGAATGTTGGAAAATACTACATCCGAGATGTTAGGTTCCCTTAGGTTAGGATATATAACGTTATAGACGTATATAATGTCCCCACAGAGAAGTAGGGCCCGACACGACCGGGATTTTGTAAAACATTACCAGCGAGGGCCTAGATGGGTTTGGTTAGGTTATATTACGTTATAGACGTAAACAATGTTCCCACCGATAAGTGGGGCCGAACCGCCAGGAATGTTGTGAAATACTACATTCGAGATGTTAGGTTGCCTTAGGTTGGGATATATAACTTTATAGGCTTATATATTATCCGCACCGGGACGTACGGGACGACACGAACGGGATTCTGTAAAACATCACCAGCGAGGGTCTAGATGGGTTAGGTTAGGTAATATTACGATATAGACGTATATAATGTGCCCAGCGAGAAGTAGGGGCCGACCCGCCAGGAATGATGGAAAATACTACATCCGAGATGTTAGGTTCCCTTAGGTTAGGATATATAACGTAATAGACGTATATAATATCCGCACCGAGACGTACGGGACGACACGAACGGGATTCTGTAAAACATTACCAGCGAGGGTCTAGATGGGTTAGGTTAGGTTATATTACGATATAGACGTATATAATGTGCCCACCGAGAAGTAGGGGCCGACCCGCCAGGAATGTTGGAAAATACTACATCCGAGATATTAGTTGCCTTAGGCTAGGATGTATAAGGTTATAGACGTATATAATGTCCCCACCGAGAAGTACGGGCCGACACGACCGGGATTTTGTAAAACTTTACCAGCGAGGGTCTAGATGGGTTAGGTTAGGTTATATTACGATACAGACGTATATAATGTGCCCAGCGAGAAGTAGGGGCCGACACGCCAGGAATGTTGGAAAATACTACATCCGAGATGTTAGGTTGCCTTAGGTTGGGATATATAACGTTATAGACGTATATAATATCCCCACCGGGAAGTACGGCCCGACACGACCGGGATTCCGAAAAACATTATCACGAAAGGGCAAAATGGGTTAGGTTAGGTTATATTACGTTATAGACGTTAACAATGTTCCCACCGAGAAGTGGTGCCGACCCGCCAGGAATGTTGTGAAATACTACATTCGAGATGTTAGGTTGCCTTAGGTTGGGATATATAACTTTATAGGCTTATATATTATCCGCACCGGGACGTACGGGACGACACGAACGGGATTCTGTAAAACATCACCAGCGAGGGTCTAGATGGGTTAGGTTAGGTAATATTACGATATAGACGTATATAATGTGCCCAGCGAGAAGTAGGGGCCGACCCGCCAGGAATGATGGAAAATACTACATCCGAGATGTTAGGTTCCCTTAGGTTAGGATATATAACGTTATAGACGTATATAATATCCGCACCGAGACGTACGGGACGACACGAACGGGATTCTGTAAAACATTACCAGCGAGGGTCTAGATGGGTTAGGTTAGGTTATATTACGATATAGACGTATATAATGTGCCCACCGAGAAGTAGGGCCGACCCGCCAGGAATGTTGGAAAATACTACATCCGAGATATTAGTTGCCTTAGGCTAGGATATATAAGGTTATAGACGTATATAATGTCCCCACCGAGAAGTACGGGCCGACACGAACGGGATTCTGTAAAACATTACCAGCGAGGGGCTAGATGGGATAGGTTAGGTTATATTACGTAATAGACGTATATAATCTTCCCACCGAGAATTGGCGCCGACCTGCCAGGAATGTTGGAAAATACTACATGCGAGATGTTAAGTTGCCTTAGGTTAGGATACATAACGTTATAGACGTATATAATGTCCGCACCGAGACGTACGGGACGACACGAACGATATTCTACAAAACAATACCAGCTAGGGTCTAGATGGGTTAGGTTAGGTTATATTACGTTATAGACGTATATAATGTTCCCACCGAGAATTGGCGCCGACCCGCCAGGAATGTTGGGAAATTCTACATCCGAGATATTAGTTGCCTCAGGCTAGGATATATAACGTTATAGACGTATATAATGTCCCCACCGAGAAGTACAGGCCGACACGACCAGGATTTTGTAAAACTTTACCAGCTAGGGTCTAGATGGGTTAGGTTAGGTTATATTACGATACAGACGTATATAATGTGCCCAGCGAGAAGTAGGGGCCGACACGCCAGGAATGTTGGAAAATACTACATCCGAGATGTTAGGTTCCCTTAGGTTAGGATATATAACGTTATAGACGTATATAATGTTCGCACAAAGACGTACGGGACGACACGACCGGGATTCTGTAAAACATTACCAGCGAGGGTCTAGTTGGGTTAGGTTAGAAAATATTACGATATAGACGTATATAATGTGCCCAACGAGAAGTAGGGCCGACCCGCCAGGAATGTTGGAAAATACTACATCCGAGATGTTAGGTTGCCTTAGGTTGGGATATACAACGTTATAGACGTATATAATATCCCCACCGGGAAGTACGGGCCGACACGACCGGGATTCTGAAAAACATTATCACCAAAGGGCAAAATGGGTTAGGTTAGGTTATATTACGTTATGGACGTTAACAATGTTCCCACCGAGAAGTGGTGCCGACCCGCCAGGAATGTTGTGAAATACTACATTCAAGATGTTAGGTTGCCTTAGGTTAGGATATATAACGTTATAGACGCATGTAATGTTCGCACAAAGACGTACGGGACGACACGAACGGGATTCTGTAAAACATTACCAGCGAGGGTCTAGATGGGTTAGGTTAGGTTATATTACGATATAGACGTATATAATGTGCCCACCGAGAAGCAGGGGCCGACCCGCCAGGAATGTTGGAAAATACTACATCCGAGATGTTAGGTTCCCTTAGGTTAGGATATATAACGTTATAGTCGTATATAATGTCCCCACAGAGAAGTACGGGCCGACACGACCGGGATTTTGTAAAACTTTACCAGCGAGGGTCTAGATGGGTTAGGTTAGGTTATATTACGATACAGACGTATATAATGTGCCGAGCGAGAAGTAGGGGCCGACCCGCCAGGAATGTTGGAAAATACTACATCCGACATGTTAGGTTCCCTTAGGTTAGGATATATAACGTTATAGACGTATATAATGTCCCCACCGAGAAGTACCGGCCGACATGCCCGGGATTTTGTAAAACTTTACCAGCGAGGGTCTAGATGGGTTAGGTTAGGTTATATTACGATACAGACGTATATAATGTGCCCAGCGAGAAGTAGGGGCCGACCCGCCAGGAATGTTGGAAAATACTACATCCGAGATATTAGGTTCCCTTAGGTTAGGATATATAACGTTATAGTCGTATATAATGTCCCCACAGAGAAGTACGGGCCGACACGACCGGGATTTTGTAAAACTTTACCAGCGAGGGTCTAGATGGGTTAGGTTAGGTTATATTACGATACAGACGTATATAATGTGCCCAGCGAGAAGTAGGGGCCGACCCGCCAGGAATGTTGGAAAATACTACATCCGAGATGTTAGGTTCCCTTAGGTTAGGATATATAACGTTATAGGCGTATATAATGTCCCCACCGAGAAGTACCGGCCGACACGACCGGGATTTTGTAAAACTTTACCAGCGAGGGTCTAGATGGGTTAGGTTAGGAAATATTACGATATAGACGTATATAATGTGCCCAACGAGAAGTAGGGCCGACCCGCCAGGAATGTTGAAAAATACTACATCCGAGATGTTAGGTTGCCTTAGGTTGGGATATATAACATTATAGACGTATATAATATCCCCACCGGGAAGTACGGGCCGACACGATCGGGATTCTGAAAAACTATCACCAAAGGGCAAAATGGGTTAGGTTAGGTTATATTACGTTATAGACGTTAACAATGTTCCCACCGAGAAGTGGTGCCGACCCGCCAGGAATGTTGTGAAATACTACATTCGAGATGTTAGGTTGCCTTAGGTTAGGATATATAACGTTATAGACGCATATAATGTTCGCACAAAGACGTACGGAACGACACGAACGGGATTCTGTAAAACATTACCAGCGAGGGTCTAGATGGGTTAGGTTAGGTTATATTACGATATAGACGTATATAATGTGCCCACCGAGAAGCAGGGGCCGACCCGCCAGGAATGTTGGAAAATACTACATCCGAGATGTTAGGTTCCCTTAGGTTAGGATATATAACGTTATAGACGTATATAATGTCCCCACAGAGAAGTAGGGCCCGACACGACCGGGATTTTGTAAAACATTACCAGCGAGGGCCTAGATGGGTTTGGTTAGGTTATATTACGTTATAGACGTAAACAATGTTCCCACCGATAAGTGGGGCCGAACCGCCAGGAATGTTGTGAAATACTACATTCGAGATGTTAGGTTGCCTTAGGTTGGGATATATAACTTTATAGGCTTATATATTATCCGCACCGGGACGTACGGGACGACACGAACGGGATTCTGTAAAACATCACCAGCGAGGGTCTAGATGGGTTAGGTTAGGTAATATTACGATATAGACGTATATAATGTGCCCAGCGAGAAGTAGGGGCCGACCCGCCAGGAATGATGGAAAATACTACATCCGAGATGTTAGGTTCCCTTAGGTTAGGATATATAACGTTATAGACGTATATAATATCCGCACCGAGACGTACGGGACGACACGAACGGGATTCTGTAAAACATCACCAGCGAGGGTCTAGATGGGTTAGGTTAGGTTATATTACGATATAGACGTATATAATGTGCCCAGCGAGAAGTAGGGGCCGACCCGCCAGGAATGATGGAAAATACTACATCCGAGATGTTAGGTTCCCTTAGGTTAGGATATATAACGTTATAGACGTATATAATATCCGCACCGAGACGTACGGGACGACACGAACGGGATTCTGTAAAACATTACCAGCGAGGGTCTAGATGGGTTAGGTTAGGTTATATTACGATATAGACGTATATAATGTGCCCACCGAGAAGTAGGGGCCGACCCGCCAGGAATGTTGGAAAATACTACATCCGAGATATTAGTTGCCTTAGGCTAGGATGTATAAGGTTATAGACGTATATAATGTCCCCACCGAGAAGTACGGGCCGACACGACCGGGATTTTGTAAAACTTTACCAGCGAGGGTCTAGATGGGTTAGGTTAGGTTATATTACGATACAGACGTATATAATGTGCCCAGCGAGAAGTAGGGGCCGACACGCCAGGAATGTTGGAAAATACTACATCCGAGATGTTAGGTTGCCTTAGGTTGGGATATATAACGTTATAGACGTATATAATATCCCCACCGGGAAGTACGGCCCGACACGACCGGGATTCCGAAAAACATTATCACCAAAGGGCAAAATGGGTTAGGTTAGGTTATATTACGTTATAGACGTTAACAATGTTCCCACCGAGAAGTGGTGCCGACCCGCCAGGAATGTTGTGAAATACTACATTCGAGATGTTAGGTTGCCTTAGGTTAGGATATGTAACGTTATAGACGCATATAATGTTCGCACAAAGACGTACGGAACGACACGAACGGGATTCTGTAAAACATTACCAGCGAGGGTCTAGATGGGTTAGGTTATGTTATATTACGATATAGACGTATATAATGTGCCCACCGAGAAGCAGGGGCCGACCCGCCAGGAATATTGGAAAATTCTACATGCGAGATGTTAAGTTGCCTTAGGCTAGGATTTATAACGTTATAGACGTATATAATGTCCGCAGCGAGACGTACGGGACGACATGACCGGGATTCTGTAAAACATTACCAGCGAGGGGCTAGATGGGATAGGTTAGGTTATATTACGTTATAGACGTATATAATCATCCCACCGAGATTTAGGGGCTGACCCGCCAGGAATGTTGGAAAATTCTACATCCGAGATGTTAGGTTGTCTTAGGTTGGGATATACAATGTTATAGACGTATATAATGTCCGCACCGAGACGTACGGGACGACACGACCTGGATTCTGTAAAACATTACCAGCGAGGGGCTAGATGGGATACGTTAGGTTATATTACGTTATAGACGTATATAATGATCCCACCGAGAATTGGCGCCGACCCGCCAGGAATGTTGGGAAATTCTACATTCGAGATGTTAGGTTGCCTCAGGTTAGGATATATAACGTCATAGACGTATATAATGTTCGGACCGAGACGTACGGGACGACACGAACGGGATTCTGTAAAACATTACCAGCGAGGGGCTAGATGAGGTAGGTTATGTTATATTACGTTATAGACGTAATAATGTTCCCACCGAGAATTGGCGCCGACCCGCCAGGAATGTTGGAAAATACTACATCCGAGATGTTAAGTTGCCTTAGGTTGGGATATATAACGTTATAGACGTATATAATATCCCCACCGGGAAGTACGGTCCGACACGACCGGGATTCCGAAAAACATTATCACCAAAGGGCAAAATGGGTTAGGTTAGGTTATATTACGTTATGGACGTAAATAATGTTCCCAACGAGAATTGGGGCCGACCCGCCAGGAATGTTGTGAAATACTACATTCGAGATGTTAGGTTGCCTTAGGTTAGGATATATAACGTTATAGACGTATATAATGTCCCCACCGAGACGTACGGGACGACATGAACAGGATTCTGTAAAACATTACCAGCGAGGGGCTAGATGAGGTAGGTTATGTTATATTACGTTATAGACGTAATAATGTTCCCACCGAGATTTAGGGGCCGACCCGCCAGGAAGGTTGGAAAATTCTACATCCGAGATGTTAGGTTGCCTTAAGCTAGGATACATAACGTTATAGACGTATATAATGTCCGCAGCGAGACGTACGGGACGACATGACCGGGATTCTGTAAAACATTACCAGCGAGGGGCTAGATGGGATAGGTTATGTTATATTACGTTATAGACGTATATAATCTTCCCACCGAGAATTGGCGCCGACCCGCCAGGAATGTTGGAAAATACAACATGCGAGATGTTAAGTTGTCTTAGGTTAGGATATATAACGTTATAGACGTATATAATGTACGCACCGAGACGTACGGGACGACACGAACGGGATTCTGTAAAACATTACCAGCGAGGGGTTAGATGAGTTAGGTTATGTTATATTACGTTATAGACGTAATAATGTTCCCACCGAGATTTAGCGGCCGACCCGCCAGGAATGTTGGAAAATACAACATGCGAGATGTTAAGTTGCCTTAGGTTAGGATATATAACGTTATAGACGTATATAATGTCCGCGCCGAGACGTACGGGACGACACGAACGGGATTCTGTAAAACATTACCAGCGAGGATCTAGATGGGATAGGATAGGTTATTTACGTTATAGACGTAAATTATGTTCCCAACGAGAATTGGGGCCGACCCGCCAGGAATGTTGTGAAATACTACATTCGAGATGTTAGGTTGCCTTAGGTTAGGATATATAACGTTATAGACGCTTATAATGTCCCCACCGGGACGTACGGGACGACACGAACAGGATTCTGTAAAACATTACCAGCGAGGGGTTAAATGAGTTAGGTTATGTTATATTACGTTATAGACGTAATAATGTTCCCACCGAGATTTTGTGGCCAACCCGCCAGGAATGTTGGAAAATTCTACATCCGAGATGTTAGGTTGTCTTAGGTTGGGATATACAATGTTATAGACGTATATAATGTCCGCACCGAGACGTACGGGACGACACGAACGGGATTCTGTAAAACATTACCAGCGAGGGGCTAGATGGGTTAGGTTAGGTTATATTACGTTATAGACGTATATAATGTTCCCACCGTGAAGTGGGGCCGAACCGCCAGGAATGTTGGAAAATACTACATCCGAGATGTTAGGTTGCCTTAGGTTGGCGTATATAACCTTATAGGCTTATATAATATCCGCACCGAGTCGTACGGGACGACACGAACGGGATTCTGTAAAACATTACCAGCGAGGGGCTAGATGGGTTAGATTAGGTTATATTACGATATAGACGTATATAATGTTCCCACCGAGAAGTGGGGCCGACCCGCCAGGAATGTTGTGAAATACTACATTCGAGATGTTAGGTTGCCTTAGGTTAGGATATATAACTTTATAGACGTATATAATGTTCCCACCGAGAAGTACGGGCCGACACGACCGGGATTTTGTACAACTTTACCAGCGAGGGTCTAGATGGGTTAGGTTAGGTTATATTACGATATGTACGTATATAATGTGCCCACCGAGAAGTAGGGGCCGGCCCGCCAGGAATGTTGGAAAATACTACATCCGAGATGTTAGGTTCCCTTAGGTTAGGATATATAACGAAATAGACGTATATAATGTCCCCACCGAGAAGTACGGGCCGACACGACCGGGATTTTGTAAAACATTACCAGCGAGGGTCTAGATGGGTTAGGTTAGGTTATATTGCGATATAGACGTATATAATGTGCCCACCGAGAAGTAGGGGCCGACCCGCCAGGAATGTTGGAAAATACTACATCCGAGATGTTAGGTTCCCTTAGGTTAGGATATATAAATTGATAGACGTATATAATGTACATACCGAGATGTACGGGAAGACATGAACGGGGTTCTGTAAAACATTCCCAGCTAGGGGCTAGATGTGTTAGGTTAGGTTATATTACGTTATAGACGTATATAATGATCCCACCGAGAATTGGCGCCGACCCGCCAGGAATGTTGGGAAATACTACATCCGAGATGTTAGGTTCCCTTAGGTTAGGATATATAACGTTATAGACGTATATAATGTCCCCACCGAGAAGTACGGGCCCACACGACCGGAATTTTGTAAAGCATTACCAGCGAGGGTCTAGATGGGTTAGGTTAGGTTATATTACGTTATGGACGTATATAATGTGCCCACCGAGAAGTAGGGGCCGACCCGCCAGGAATGTTGGAAAATACTACATCCGACGTTTTAGGTTCCCTTAGGTTAGGATATACAAAAGTTATAGACGTATATAATGTCCCCACCGAGAAGTACGAGCAGACACGACCGGGATTCTGTAAAGCATTACCAGCGAGGGTCTAGATGGGTTAGGTTAGGTTATATTACGTTATAGACGTATATAAAGTTCCCACCGAGAAGTAGGGGCCGACCCGCCAGAAATGTTGGAAAATACTACATCCGAGATGTTAGGTTCCCTTAGGTTAGTATATATAACGTTATAGACGTATATAATGTCTCCACGGCAAAGTACGTGCCGACACGACCGGAATTTTGTAAAACATTACCAGCGAGGGTCTAGATGGGTTAGGATAGGTTATATTACGATATAGACGTATATAATGTGCCCGCCGAGAAGTAGGGGCCGACCCGCCAGGAATGTTGGAAAATACTACATCCCAGATGTTAGGTTCCCTTAGGTTAGGATATATAACGTTATAGACGTATATAATGTCCCCACCGAGAAGTACGGGCCCACACGACCGGAATTTTGTAAAGCATTACCAGCGAGGGTCTAGATGGGTTAGGTTAGGTTATATTACGTTATGGACGTATATAATGTGCCCACCGAGAAGTAGGGGCCGACCCGCCAGGAATGTTGGAAAATACTACATCCGACGTTTTAGGTTCCCTTAGGTTAGGATATACAAAAGTTATAGACGTATATAATGTCCCCACCGAGAAGTACGAGCAGACACGACCGGGATTCTGTAAAGCATTACCAGCGAGGGTCTAGATGGGTTAGGTTAGGTTATATTACGTTATAGACGTATATAATGTGCCCGCCGAGAAGTAGGGGCCGACCCGCCAGGAATGTTGGAAAATACTACATCCCAGATGTTAGGTTCCCTTAGGTTAGGATATATAAATTTATAGACGTATATAATGTACGCACCGAGACGTACGGGAAGACATGAACGGGATTCTGTGAAACATTACCAGCGAGGGTCTAGGTGGGTTAGGTTAGGTTATATAACGATATAGACGTATATAATGTGCCCACCAAGAAGTAGGGGCCGACCCGCCAGAAATGTTGGAAAATACTACATCCGAGATGTTAGGTTCCCTTAGGTTAGTATATATAACGTTATAGACGTATATAATGTCTCCACGGCAAAGTACGTGCCGACACGACCGGAATTTTGTAAAACATTACCAGCGAGGGTCTAGATGGGTTAGGATAGGTTATATTACGATATAGACGTATATAATGTGCCCGCCGAGAAGTAGGGGCCGACCCGCCAGGAATGTTGGAAAATACTACATCCCAGATGTTAGGTTCCCTTAGGTTAGGATATATAAATTTATAGACGTATATAATGTACGCACCGAGACGTACGGGAAGACATGAACGGGATTCTGTGAAACATTACCAGCGAGGGTCTAGGTGGGTTAGGTTAGGTTATATAACGATATAGACGTATATAATGTGCCCACCAAGAAGTAGGGGCCGACCCGCCAGGAATGTTGGAAAAGACTACATCCCAGATGTTAGGTTCCCTTAGGTTAGGATATATAACGTTATAGACGTATATAATGTCCCCACCGAGAAGTACGGCTTTACACGACCGGGATTTTGTAAAACATTACCAGCGACGGTCTAGATGGGTTAGGTGGGTTATATTACGATATAGACGTATATAATGTGCCCACCGAGAAGTAGGGGCCGACACGACAGGAATGTTGGAAAATACTACATCCGAGATGCTAGGTTCCCTTAGGTTAGGATATATAACGTTATAGACGTATATAATGTCCCCACGGCAAAGTACGGGCCGACACGACCGGAATTTTGTAAAACATTCCCAGCTAGGGGCTAGATGTGTTAGGTTAGGTTATATTACGTTATAGACGTATATAATGATCCCACCGAGAATTGGCGCCGACCCGCCAGGAATGTTGGGAAATACTACATCCGAGATGTTAGGTTCCCTTAGGTTAGGATATATAACGTTATAGACGTATATAATGTCCCCACCGAGAAGTGCGGGCAGACACGACCGGGATTTTGTAAAACGTTACCGGCGAGGGTCTAGATGGGTTAGGTTAGGTTATATTGCGATATAGACGTATATAATGTGCCCACCGAGAAGTAGGGGCCGACCCGACAGGAATGTTGGAAAATACTACATCCGACATGTTAGGTTCCCTTAGGTTAGGATATATAACGTTATAGACGTATATAATGTCCCCACCGAGAAGTACGGGCAGACACGACCGGGATTCTGTAAAGCATTACCAGCGAGGGTCTAGATGGGTTAGGTTAGGTCATATTGCGATATAGACGTATATAATGTGCCCACCGAGAAGTAGGGGCCGACCCGCCAGGAATGTTGGGAAATACTACATCCGAGATGTTAGGGTCCCTTAGGTTATCATATATAACGTTATAGACGTATATAATGTCCCCACCGAGAAGTACGGGCCCACACGACCGGATTTTTGTAAAGCATTACCAGCGAGGGTCTAGATGGGTTAGGTTAGGTTATATTACGTTATGGACGTATATAATGTGCCCACCGAGAAGTAGGGGCTGGCCCGCCAGGAATGTTGGAAAATACTACATCCGAGATGTTAGGTTCCCTTAGGTTAGGATATATAACGTTATAGACGTATATAATGTCCCGACCGAGAAGTACGGGCAGACACGACCGGGATTTTGTAAAACATTACCAGCGAGGGTCTAGATGGGTTAGGTTAGGTTATATTACGATATAGACGTATATAATGTGCCCACCGAGAAGTAGGGGCCGACACGACAGGAATGTTGGAAAATACTACATCCGAGATGCTAGGTTCCCTTAGGTTAGGATATATAACGTTATAGACGTATATAATGTCCCCACGGCAAAGTACGGGCCGACACGACCGGAATTTTGTAAAACATTCCCAGCTAGGGGCTAGATGTGTTAGGTTAGGTTATATTACGTTATAGACGTATATAATGATCCCACCGAGAATTGGCGCCGACCCGCCAGGAATGTTGGGAAATACTACATCCGAGATGTTAGGTTCCCTTAGGTTAGGATATATAACGTTATAGACGTATATAATGTCCCCACCGAGAAGTACGGGCCCACACGACCGGAATTTTGTAAAGCATTACCAGCGAGGGTCTAGATGGGTTAGGTTAGGTTATATTACGTTATGGACGTATATAATGTGCCCACCGAGAAGTAGGGGCCGACCCGCCAGGAATGTTGGAAAATACTACATCCGAGATGTTAGGTTCCCTTAGGTTAGGATATATAACGTTATAGACGTATATAATGTCCCGACCGAGAAGTACGGGCAGACACGACCGGGATTTTGTAAAGCATTACCAGCGAGGGTCTAGATGGGTTAGGTTAGGTTATATTACGTTATGGACGTATATAATGTGCCCACCGAGAAGTAGGGGCTGGCCCGCCAGGAATGTTGGAAAATACTACATCCGAGATGTTAGGTTCCCTTAGGTTAGGATATATAACGTTATAGACGTATATAATGTCCCCACCGAGAAGTGCGGGCAGACACGACCGGGATTTTGTAAAACGTTACCGGCGAGGGTCTAGATGGGTTAGGTTAGGTTATATTGCGATATAGACGTATATAATGTGCCCACCGAGAAGTAGGGGCCGACCCGACAGGAATGTTGGAAAATACTACATCCGACATGTTAGGTTCCCTTAGGTTAGGATATATAACGTTATAGACGTATATAATGTCCCCACCGAGAAGTACGGGCAGACACGACCGGGATTCTGTAAAGCATTACCAGCGAGGGTCTAGATGGGTTAGGTTAGGTCATATTGCGATATAGACGTATATAATGTGCCCACCGAGAAGTAGGGGCCGACCCGCCAGGAATGTTGGGAAATACTACATCCGAGATGTTAGGGTCCCTTAGGTTATCATATATAACGTTATAGACGTATATAATGTCCCCACCGAGAAGTACGGGCCCACACGACCGGATTTTTGTAAAGCATTACCAGCGAGGGTCTAGATGGGTTAGGTTAGGTTATATTACGTTATGGACGTATATAATGTGCCCACCGAGAAGTAGGGGCTGGCCCGCCAGGAATGTTGGAAAATACTACATCCGAGATGTTAGGTTCCCTTAGGTTAGGATATATAACGTTATAGACGTATATAATGTCCCGACCGAGAAGTACGGGCAGACACGACCGGGATTTTGTAAAACATTACCAGCGAGGGTCTAGATGGGTTAGGTTAGGTTATATTGCGATATAGACGTATATAATGTGCCCACCGAGAAGTAGGGGCCGACCCGACAGGAATGTTGGAAAATACTACATCCGACATGTTAGGTTCCCTTAGGTTAGGATATATAACGTTATAGACGTATATAATGTCCCCACCGAGAAGTACGGGCAGACACTACCGGGATTCTGTAAAGCATTACAAGCGAGGGTCTAGATGGGTTAGGTTAGGTTATATTACGATATAGACGTATATAATGTGCCCACCAAGAAGTAGGGGCCGACCCACAAGGAATGTTGGGAAATACTACATCCGAGATGTTAGGTTCCCTTATGTTAGGATATATAACGTTATAGACGTATATAATGTCCCCACCGAGAAGTACGGGCCCACACGACCGGAATTTTGTAAAGCATTACCAGCGAGGGTCTAGATGGGTTAGGTTAGGTTATATTACGTTATGGACGTATATAATGTGCCCATCGAGAATTAGGGGCTGGCCCGCCAGGAATGTTGGAAAATACTACATCCGAGATGTTAGGTTCCCTTAGGTTAGGATATATAACGTTATAGACGTATATAATGTCCCCACCGAGAAGTACGGGCAGACACGACCGGGATTTTTTAAACATTACCAGCGAGGGTCTAGATGGGTTAGGTTAGGTCATATTGCGATATAGACGTATATAATGTGCCCACCGAGAAGTAGAGGCCGACCCGACAGGAATGTTGGAAAATACTACATCCGACATGTTAGGTTCCCTTAGGTTAGGATATATAACGTTGTAGACGTATATAATATCCCCACCGAGAAGTACGGGCAGACACGACCGGGATTCTGTAAAGCATTACCAGCGAGGGTCTAGACGGGTTAGGTTAGGTCATATTGCGATATAGACGTATATAATGTGCCCTCCGAGAAGTAGGGGCCGACCCGCCAGGAATGTCGGAAAATACTACATCCGAGATGTTAGGTTCCCTTAGGTTAGGATATATAACGTTATAGCCGTATATAATGTCCCCACCGAGAAGTACGGGTTGACACGACCGGGATTTTGTAAAACATGACCAGCGACGGTCTAGATGGGTTCGGTTGGGTTATATTACGATATAGACGTATATAATGTGCCCACCGAGAAGTAGGGGCCGACCCGCCAGGAATGTTGGAAAATACTACATCCGAGATGTTAGGTTCCCTTAGGTTAGGATATATAAATTGATACACGTATATAATGTACATACCGAGACGTACGGGAAGACACGAACGGGATTCTGTGAAACATTACCAGCGAGAGTCTATGTGGGTTAGGTTAGGTTATGTTACGTTATAGACGTATACAATGTTCCCACTGAGAAGTAGGGGCCGACCCGCCAGAAATGTTGGAAAATACTACATCCGAGATGTTAGGTTCCCTTAATTTAGGATATAAAACGATAGAGACATATATAATGTCCCCACGGCAAAGTACGGGCCGACACGACCGGAATTTTGTAAAACATTACCAGCGAGGGTCTAGATGGGTTAGGTTAGGTTATATTACGATATGGACGTATATAATGTGCCCACCGAGAAGTAGGGGCCGACCCGACAGGAATGTTGGAAAATACTACATCCGAGATGTTAGGTTCCCTTAGGTTAGGATATATAACGTTATAGACGTATATAATGTCCCCACCGAGAAGTACGGACAGACACGACCGGGAGTCTGTAAAGCATTACCAACGAGGGTCTAGATGGGTTAGGTTAGGTCATATTGCGATATAGACGTATATAATGTGCCCACCGAGAAGTAGGGGCCGACCCGCCAGGAATGTTGGAAAATACTACATCCGAGAAGTTAGGTTCCCTTGGGTTAGGATATATAACGTTATAGATGTATATAATGTCCCCAACGAGAAGTACGGGTCGACACGACCGGGATTTTGTAAAACATTACCAGCGACGGTCTAGATGGGTTAGGTTAGGTTATATTGCGATATAGACGTATATAATGTGCCCACCGAGAAGTAGGGGCCGACCCGCCAGGAATGTTGGAAAATACTACATCCGAGATGTTAGGTTCCCTTGGGTTAGGATATATAACGTTATAGACGTATATAATGTCCCCACCGAGAAGTACGGGTTGACACGACCGGGATTTTGTAAAACATTACCAGCGACGGTCTAGATGGGTTAGGTTGGGTTATATTACGATATAGACGTATATAATGTGCCCACCGAGAAGTAGGGGCCGACCCGACAGGAATGTTGGAAAATACTACATCCGAGATGTTAGGTTCCCTTAGGTTAGGATATATAACGATAGAGACGTATATAATGTCCCCACCGAGAAGTACGGGCCGACACGACCGGGATTTTGTAAAACATTACCAGCGAGGGTCTAGATGGGTTAGGTTATGTTATATTGCGATATAGACGTATATAATGTGCCCACCGAGAAGTAGGGGCCGACCCGCCAGGAATGTTGGAAAATACTACATCCGAGATGTTAGGTTCCCTTGGGTTAGGATATATAACGTTATAGACGTATATAATGTCCCCACCGAGAAGTACGTGTTGACACGACCGGGATTTTGTTAAACATTACCAGCGACGGTCTAGATGGGTTAGGTTAGGTTATATTACGATATAGACGCATATAATGTGCCCACCGAGAAGTAGGGGCCGACCCGCCAGCAATGTTGGGAAATACTACATCCGAGATGTTAGGTTCCCTTAGGTTAGGATATAAAACGATATAGACATATATAATGTCCCCACGGCAAAGTACGGGCCGACACGACCGGAATTTTGTAAAACATTACCAGCGAGGGTCTAGGTGGGTTAGGTTAGGTTATATTACGTTATGGACGTATATAATGTGCCCATCGAGAATTAGGGGCTGGCCCGCCAGGAATGTTGGAAAATACTACATCCGAGATGTTAGGTTCCCTTAGGTTAGGATATATAACGTTATAGACGTATATAATGTCCCCACCGAGAAGTACGGGCAGACACGACCGGGATTTTGTAAAACATTACCAGCGAGGGTCTAGATGTGTTAGGTTAGGTTATATTACGATATGTACGTATATAATGTGCCCACCGAGAAGTAGGGGCCGGCCCGCCAGGAATGTTGGAAAATACTACATCCGAGATGTTAGGTTCCCTTAGGTTAGGATATATAACGTTATAGACGTATATAATGTCCCCACCGAGAAGTACGGGCAGACACGACCGGGAGTCTGTAAAGCATTACCAACGAGGGTCTAGATGGGTTAGGTTAGGTCATATTGCGATATAGACGTATATAATGTGCCCACCGAGAAGTAGGGGCCGACCCGCCAGGAATGTTGGAAAATACTACATCCGAGAAGTTAGGTTCCCTTGGGTTAGGATATATAACGTTATAGAAGTATATAATGTCCCCACCGAGAAGTACGGGCCGACACGACCGGGATTTTGTAAAACATTACCAGCGACGGTCTAGATGGGTTAGGTGGGTTATATTACGATATAGACGTATATAATGTGCCCACCGAGAAGTAGGGGCCGACACGACAGGAATGTTGGAAAATACTACATCCGAGATGCTAGGTTCCCTTAGGTTAGGATATATAACGTTATAGACGTATATAATGTCCCCACGGCAAAGTACGGGCCGACACGACCGGAATTTTGTAAAACATTCCCAGCTAGGGGCTAGATGTGTTAGGTTAGGTTATATTACGTTATAGACGTATATAATGATCCCACCGAGAATTGGCGCCGACCCGCCAGGAATGTTGGGAAATACTACATCCGAGATGTTAGGTTCCCTTAGGTTAGGATATATAACGTTATAGACGTATATAATGTCCCCACCGAGAAGTGCGGGCAGACACGACCGGGATTTTGTAAAACGTTACCGGCGAGGGTCTAGATGGGTTAGGTTAGGTTATATTGCGATATAGACGTATATAATGTGCCCACCGAGAAGTAGGGGCCGACCCGACAGGAATGTTGGAAAATACTACATCCGACATGTTAGGTTCCCTTAGGTTAGGATATATAACGTTATAGACGTATATAATGTCCCCACCGAGAAGTACGGGCAGACACGACCGGGATTCTGTAAAGCATTACCAGCGAGGGTCTAGATGGGTTAGGTTAGGTCATATTGCGATATAGACGTATATAATGTGCCCACCGAGAAGTAGGGGCCGACCCGCCAGGAATGTTGGGAAATACTACATCCGAGATGTTAGGGTCCCTTAGGTTATCATATATAACGTTATAGACGTATATAATGTCCCCACCGAGAAGTACGGGCCCACACGACCGGATTTTTGTAAAGCATTACCAGCGAGGGTCTAGATGGGTTAGGTTAGGTTATATTACGTTATGGACGTATATAATGTGCCCACCGAGAAGTAGGGGCTGGCCCGCCAGGAATGTTGGAAAATACTACATCCGAGATGTTAGGTTCCCTTAGGTTAGGATATATAACGTTATAGACGTATATAATGTCCCGACCGAGAAGTACGGGCAGACACGACCGGGATTTTGTAAAACATTACCAGCGAGGGTCTAGATGGGTTAGGTTAGGTTATATTACGATATAGACGTATATAATGTGCCCACCGAGAAGTAGGGGCCGACACGACAGGAATGTTGGAAAATACTACATCCGAGATGCTAGGTTCCCTTAGGTTAGGATATATAACGTTATAGACGTATATAATGTCCCCACGGCAAAGTACGGGCCGACACGACCGGAATTTTGTAAAACATTCCCAGCTAGGGGCTAGATGTGTTAGGTTAGGTTATATTACGTTATAGACGTATATAATGATCCCACCGAGAATTGGCGCCGACCCGCCAGGAATGTTGGGAAATACTACATCCGAGATGTTAGGTTCCCTTAGGTTAGGATATATAACGTTATAGACGTATATAATGTCCCCACCGAGAAGTACGGGCCCACACGACCGGAATTTTGTATAGCATTACCAGCGAGGGTCTAGATGGGTTAGGTTAGGTTATATTACGTTATGGACGTATATAATGTGCCCACCGAGAAGTAGGGGCCGACCCGCCAGGAATGTTGGAAAATACTACATCCGAGATGTTAGGTTCCCTTAGGTTAGGATATATAACGTTATAGACGTATATAATGTCCCGACCGAGAAGTACGGGCAGACACGACCGGGATTTTGTAAAGCATTACCAGCGAGGGTCTAGATGGGTTAGGTTAGGTTATATTACGTTATGGACGTATATAATGTGCCCACCGAGAAGTAGGGGCTGGCCCGCCAGGAATGTTGGAAAATACTACATCCGAGATGTTAGGTTCCCTTAGGTTAGGATATATAACGTTATAGACGTATATAATGTCCCCACCGAGAAGTGCGGGCAGACACGACCGGGATTTTGTAAAACGTTACCGGCGAGGGTCTAGATGGGTTAGGTTAGGTTATATTGCGATATAGACGTATATAATGTGCCCACCGAGAAGTAGGGGCCGACCCGACAGGAATGTTGGAAAATACTACATCCGACATGTTAGGTTCCCTTAGGTTAGGATATATAACGTTATAGACGTATATAATGTCCCCACCGAGAAGTACGGGCAGACACGACCGGGATTCTGTAAAGCATTACCAGCGAGGGTCTAGATGGGTTAGGTTAGGTCATATTGCGATATAGACGTATATAATGTGCCCACCGAGAAGTAGGGGCCGACCCGCCAGGAATGTTGGGAAATACTACATCCGAGATGTTAGGGTCCCTTAGGTTATCATATATAACGTTATAGACGTATATAATGTCCCCACCGAGAAGTACGGGCCCACACGACCGGATTTTTGTAAAGCATTACCAGCGAGGGTCTAGATGGGTTAGGTTAGGTTATATTACGTTATGGACGTATATAATGTGCCCACCGAGAAGTAGGGGCTGGCCCGCCAGGAATGTTGGAAAATACTACATCCGACATGTTAGGTGCCCTTAGGTTAGGATATATAACGTTATAGACGTATATAATGTCCCCACCGAGAAGTACGGGCAGACACTACCGGGATTCTGTAAAGCATTACAAGCGAGGGTCTAGATGGGTTAGGTTAGGTTATATTACGATATAGACGTATATAATGTGCCCACCAAGAAGTAGGGGCCGACCCACAAGGAATGTTGGGAAATACTACATCCGAGATGTTAGGTTCCCTTATGTTAGGATATATAACGTTATAGACGTATATAATGTCCCCACCGAGAAGTACGGGCCCACACGACCGGAATTTTGTAAAGCATTACCAGCGAGGGTCTAGATGGGTTAGGTTAGGTTATATTACGTTATGGACGTATATAATGTGCCCATCGAGAATTAGGGGCTGGCCCGCCAGGAATGTTGGAAAATACTACATCCGAGATGTTAGGTTCCCTTAGGTTAGGATATATAACGTTATAGACGTATATAATGTCCCCACCGAGAAGTACGGGCAGACACGACCGGGATTTTTTAAACATTACCAGCGAGGGTCTAGATGGGTTAGGTTAGGTCATATTGCGATATAGACGTATATAATGTGCCCACCGAGAAGTAGGGGCCGACCCGACAGGAATGTTGGAAAATACTACATCCGACATGTTAGGTTCCCTTAGGTTAGGATATATAACGTTGTAGACGTATATAATATCCCCACCGAGAAGTACGGGCAGACACGACCGGGATTCTGTAAAGCATTACCAGCGAGGGTCTAGACGGGTTAGGTTAGGTCATATTGCGATATAGACGTATATAATGTGCCCACCGAGAAGTAGGGGCCGACCCGCCAGGAATGTCGGAAAATACTACATCCGAGATGTTAGGTTCCCTTAGGTTAGGATATATAACGTTATAGCCGTATATAAGGTCCCCACCGAGACGTACGGGAAGACATGAACGGGATTCTGTGAAACATTACCAGCGAGGGTCTAGGTGGGTTAGGTTAGGTTATATTACGTTATAGACGTATATAAAGTTCCCACCGAGAAGTAGGGGCCGACCCGCCAGAAATGTTGCAAAATACTACATCCGAGATGTTAGGTTCGCTTAGGTTAGTATATATAACGTTATAGACGTATATGATGTCTCCACGGCAAAGTACGGGCCGACACGACCGGAATTTTGTAAAACATTACCAGCGAGGGTCTAGATGGGTTAGGTTAGGTTATATTACGATATGTACGTATATAATGTGCCCACCGAGAAGTAGGGGCCGGCCCGCCAGGAATGTTGGAAAATACTACATCCGAGATGTTAGGTTCCCTTAGGTTAGGATATATAACGATATAGACGTATATAATGTCCCCACCGAGAAGTACGGGCCGACACGACCGGGATTTTGTAAAACATTACCAGCGAGGGTCTAGATGGGTTAGGTTAGGTTATATTGCGATATAGACGTATATAACGTGCCCACCGAGAAGTAGGGGCCGACCCGCCAGGAATGTTGGAAAATACTACATCCGAGATGTTAGGTTCCCTTGGGTTAGGATATATAACGTTATAGACGTATATAATGTCCCCACCGAGAAGTACGGGTTGACACGACCGGGATTTTGTAAAACATGACCAGCGACGGTCTAGATGGGTTCGGTTGGGTTATATTACGATATAGACGTATATAATGTGCCCACCGAGAAGTAGGGGCCGACCCGCCAGGAATGTTGGAAAATACTACATCCGAGATGTTAGGTTCCCTTAGGTTAGGATATATAAATTGATACACGTATATAATGTACATACCGAGACGTACGGGAAGACACGAACGGGATTCTGTGAAACATTACCAGCGAGAGTCTAGGTGGGTTAGGTTAGGTTATGTTACGTTATAGACGTATACAATGTTCCCACTGAGAAGTAGGGGCCGACCCGCCAGAAATGTTGGAAAATACTACATCCGAGATGTTAGGTTCCCTTAATTTAGGATATAAAACGATAGAGACATATATAATGTCCCCACGGCAAAGTACGGGCCGACACGACCGGAATTTTGTAAAACATTACCAGCGAGGGTCTAGATGGGTTAGGTTAGGTTATATTACGATATGGACGTATATAATGTGCCCACCGAGAAGTAGGGGCCGACCCGACAGGAATGTTGGAAAATACTACATCCGAGATGTTAGGTTCCCTTAGGTTAGGATATATAACGTTATAGACGTATATAATGTCCCCACCGAGAAGTACGGACAGACACGACCGGGAGTCTGTAAAGCATTACCAACGAGGGTCTAGATGGGTTAGGTTAGGTCATATTGCGATATAGACGTATATAATGTGCCCACCGAGAAGTAGGGGCCGACCCGCCAGGAATGTTGGAAAATACTACATCCGAGATGTTAGGTTCCCTTAGGTTAGGATATATAACGTTATAGACGTATATAATGTCCCGACCGAGAAGTACGGGCAGACACGACCGGGATTTTGTAAAGCATTACCAGCGAGGGTCTAGATGGGTTAGGTTAGGTTATATTACGTTATGGACGTATATAATGTGCCCACCGAGAAGTAGGGGCTGGCCCGCCAGGAATGTTGGAAAATACTACATCCGAGATGTTAGGTTCCCTTAGGTTAGGATATATAACGTTATAGACGTATATAATGTCCCCACCGAGAAGTGCGGGCAGACACGACCGGGATTTTGTAAAACGTTACCGGCGAGGGTCTAGATGGGTTAGGTTAGGTTATATTGCGATATAGACGTATATAATGTGCCCACCGAGAAGTAGGGGCCGACCCGACAGGAATGTTGGAAAATACTACATCCGACATGTTAGGTTCCCTTAGGTTAGGATATATAACGTTATAGACGTATATAATGTCCCCACCGAGAAGTACGGGCAGACACGACCGGGATTCTGTAAAGCATTACCAGCGAGGGTCTAGATGGGTTAGGTTAGGTCATATTGCGATATAGACGTATATAATGTGCCCACCGAGAAGTAGGGGCCGACCCGCCAGGAATGTTGGGAAATACTACATCCGAGATGTTAGGGTCCCTTAGGTTATCATATATAACGTTATAGACGTATATAATGTCCCCACCGAGAAGTACGGGCCCACACGACCGGATTTTTGTAAAGCATTACCAGCGAGGGTCTAGATGGGTTAGGTTAGGTTATATTACGTTATGGACGTATATAATGTGCCCACCGAGAAGTAGGGGCTGGCCCGCCAGGAATGTTGGAAAATACTACATCCGAGATGTTAGGTTCCCTTAGGTTAGGATATATAACGTTATAGACGTATATAATGTCCCGACCGAGAAGTACGGGCAGACACGACCGGGATTTTGTAAAACATTACCAGCGAGGGTCTAGATGGGTTAGGTTAGGTTATATTGCGATATAGACGTATATAATGTGCCCACCGAGAAGTAGGGGCCGACCCGACAGGAATGTTGGAAAATACTACATCCGACATGTTAGGTTCCCTTAGGTTAGGATATATAACGTTATAGACGTATATAATGTCCCCACCGAGAAGTACGGGCAGACACTACCGGGATTCTGTAAAGCATTACAAGCGAGGGTCTAGATGGGTTAGGTTAGGTTATATTACGATATAGACGTATATAATGTGCCCACCAAGAAGTAGGGGCCGACCCACAAGGAATGTTGGGAAATACTACATCCGAGATGTTAGGTTCCCTTATGTTAGGATATATAACGTTATAGACGTATATAATGTCCCCACCGAGAAGTACGGGCCCACACGACCGGAATTTTGTAAAGCATTACCAGCGAGGGTCTAGATGGGTTAGGTTAGGTTATATTACGTTATGGACGTATATAATGTGCCCATCGAGAATTAGGGGCTGGCCCGCCAGGAATGTTGGAAAATACTACATCCGAGATGTTAGGTTCCCTTAGGTTAGGATATATAACGTTATAGACGTATATAATGTCCCCACCGAGAAGTACGGGCAGACACGACCGGGATTTTTTAAACATTACCAGCGAGGGTCTAGATGGGTTAGGTTAGGTCATATTGCGATATAGACGTATATAATGTGCCCACCGAGAAGTAGAGGCCGACCCGACAGGAATGTTGGAAAATACTACATCCGACATGTTAGGTTCCCTTAGGTTAGGATATATAACGTTGTAGACGTATATAATATCCCCACCGAGAAGTACGGGCAGACACGACCGGGATTCTGTAAAGCATTACCAGCGAGGGTCTAGACGGGTTAGGTTAGGTCATATTGCGATATAGACGTATATAATGTGCCCTCCGAGAAGTAGGGGCCGACCCGCCAGGAATGTCGGAAAATACTACATCCGAGATGTTAGGTTCCCTTAGGTTAGGATATATAACGTTATAGCCGTATATAATGTCCCCACCGAGAAGTACGGGTTGACACGACCGGGATTTTGTAAAACATGACCAGCGACGGTCTAGATGGGTTCGGTTGGGTTATATTACGATATAGACGTATATAATGTGCCCACCGAGAAGTAGGGGCCGACCCGCCAGGAATGTTGGAAAATACTACATCCGAGATGTTAGGTTCCCTTAGGTTAGGATATATAAATTGATACACGTATATAATGTACATACCGAGACGTACGGGAAGACACGAACGGGATTCTGTGAAACATTACCAGCGAGAGTCTATGTGGGTTAGGTTAGGTTATGTTACGTTATAGACGTATACAATGTTCCCACTGAGAAGTAGGGGCCGACCCGCCAGAAATGTTGGAAAATACTACATCCGAGATGTTAGGTTCCCTTAATTTAGGATATAAAACGATAGAGACATATATAATGTCCCCACGGCAAAGTACGGGCCGACACGACCGGAATTTTGTAAAACATTACCAGCGAGGGTCTAGATGGGTTAGGTTAGGTTATATTACGATATGGACGTATATAATGTGCCCACCGAGAAGTAGGGGCCGACCCGACAGGAATGTTGGAAAATACTACATCCGAGATGTTAGGTTCCCTTAGGTTAGGATATATAACGTTATAGACGTATATAATGTCCCCACCGAGAAGTACGGACAGACACGACCGGGAGTCTGTAAAGCATTACCAACGAGGGTCTAGATGGGTTAGGTTAGGTCATATTGCGATATAGACGTATATAATGTGCCCACCGAGAAGTAGGGGCCGACCCGCCAGGAATGTTGGAAAATACTACATCCGAGAAGTTAGGTTCCCTTGGGTTAGGATATATAACGTTATAGATGTATATAATGTCCCCAACGAGAAGTACGGGTCGACACGACCGGGATTTTGTAAAACATTACCAGCGACGGTCTAGATGGGTTAGGTTAGGTTATATTGCGATATAGACGTATATAATGTGCCCACCGAGAAGTAGGGGCCGACCCGCCAGGAATGTTGGAAAATACTACATCCGAGATGTTAGGTTCCCTTGGGTTAGGATATATAACGTTATAGACGTATATAATGTCCCCACCGAGAAGTACGGGTTGACACGACCGGGATTTTGTAAAACATTACCAGCGACGGTCTAGATGGGTTAGGTTGGGTTATATTACGATATAGACGTATATAATGTGCCCACCGAGAAGTAGGGGCCGACCCGACAGGAATGTTGGAAAATACTACATCCGAGATGTTAGGTTCCCTTAGGTTAGGATATATAACGATAGAGACGTATATAATGTCCCCACCGAGAAGTACGGGCCGACACGACCGGGATTTTGTAAAACATTACCAGCGAGGGTCTAGATGGGTTAGGTTATGTTATATTGCGATATAGACGTATATAATGTGCCCACCGAGAAGTAGGGGCCGACCCGCCAGGAATGTTGGAAAATACTACATCCGAGATGTTAGGTTCCCTTGGGTTAGGATATATAACGTTATAGACGTATATAATGTCCCCACCGAGAAGTACGTGTTGACACGACCGGGATTTTGTTAAACATTACCAGCGACGGTCTAGATGGGTTAGGTTAGGTTATATTACGATATAGACGCATATAATGTGCCCACCGAGAAGTAGGGGCCGACCCGCCAGCAATGTTGGGAAATACTACATCCGAGATGTTAGGTTCCCTTAGGTTAGGATATAAAACGATATAGACATATATAATGTCCCCACGGCAAAGTACGGGCCGACACGACCGGAATTTTGTAAAACATTACCAGCGAGGGTCTAGGTGGGTTAGGTTAGGTTATATTACGTTATGGACGTATATAATGTGCCCATCGAGAATTAGGGGCTGGCCCGCCAGGAATGTTGGAAAATACTACATCCGAGATGTTAGGTTCCCTTAGGTTAGGATATATAACGTTATAGACGTATATAATGTCCCCACCGAGAAGTACGGGCAGACACGACCGGGATTTTGTAAAACATTACCAGCGAGGGTCTAGATGTGTTAGGTTAGGTTATATTACGATATGTACGTATATAATGTGCCCACCGAGAAGTAGGGGCCGGCCCGCCAGGAATGTTGGAAAATACTACATCCGAGATGTTAGGTTCCCTTAGGTTAGGATATATAACGTTATAGACGTATATAATGTCCCCACCGAGAAGTACGGGCAGACACGACCGGGAGTCTGTAAAGCATTACCAACGAGGGTCTAGATGGGTTAGGTTAGGTCATATTGCGATATAGACGTATATAATGTGCCCACCGAGAAGTAGGGGCCGACCCGCCAGGAATGTTGGAAAATACTACATCCGAGAAGTTAGGTTCCCTTGGGTTAGGATATATAACGTTATAGAAGTATATAATGTCCCCACCGAGAAGTACGGGCCGACACGACCGGGATTTTGTAAAACATTACCAGCGACGGTCTAGATGGGTTAGGTGGGTTATATTACGATATAGACGTATATAATGTGCCCACCGAGAAGTAGGGGCCGACACGACAGGAATGTTGGAAAATACTACATCCGAGATGCTAGGTTCCCTTAGGTTAGGATATATAACGTTATAGACGTATATAATGTCCCCACGGCAAAGTACGGGCCGACACGACCGGAATTTTGTAAAACATTCCCAGCTAGGGGCTAGATGTGTTAGGTTAGGTTATATTACGTTATAGACGTATATAATGATCCCACCGAGAATTGGCGCCGACCCGCCAGGAATGTTGGGAAATACTACATCCGAGATGTTAGGTTCCCTTAGGTTAGGATATATAACGTTATAGACGTATATAATGTCCCCACCGAGAAGTGCGGGCAGACACGACCGGGATTTTGTAAAACGTTACCGGCGAGGGTCTAGATGGGTTAGGTTAGGTTATATTGCGATATAGACGTATATAATGTGCCCACCGAGAAGTAGGGGCCGACCCGACAGGAATGTTGGAAAATACTACATCCGACATGTTAGGTTCCCTTAGGTTAGGATATATAACGTTATAGACGTATATAATGTCCCCACCGAGAAGTACGGGCAGACACGACCGGGATTCTGTAAAGCATTACCAGCGAGGGTCTAGATGGGTTAGGTTAGGTCATATTGCGATATAGACGTATATAATGTGCCCACCGAGAAGTAGGGGCCGACCCGCCAGGAATGTTGGGAAATACTACATCCGAGATGTTAGGGTCCCTTAGGTTATCATATATAACGTTATAGACGTATATAATGTCCCCACCGAGAAGTACGGGCCCACACGACCGGATTTTTGTAAAGCATTACCAGCGAGGGTCTAGATGGGTTAGGTTAGGTTATATTACGTTATGGACGTATATAATGTGCCCACCGAGAAGTAGGGGCTGGCCCGCCAGGAATGTTGGAAAATACTACATCCGAGATGTTAGGTTCCCTTAGGTTAGGATATATAACGTTATAGACGTATATAATGTCCCGACCGAGAAGTACGGGCAGACACGACCGGGATTTTGTAAAACATTACCAGCGAGGGTCTAGATGGGTTAGGTTAGGTTATATTACGATATAGACGTATATAATGTGCCCACCGAGAAGTAGGGGCCGACACGACAGGAATGTTGGAAAATACTACATCCGAGATGCTAGGTTCCCTTAGGTTAGGATATATAACGTTATAGACGTATATAATGTCCCCACGGCAAAGTACGGGCCGACACGACCGGAATTTTGTAAAACATTCCCAGCTAGGGGCTAGATGTGTTAGGTTAGGTTATATTACGTTATAGACGTATATAATGATCCCACCGAGAATTGGCGCCGACCCGCCAGGAATGTTGGGAAATACTACATCCGAGATGTTAGGTTCCCTTAGGTTAGGATATATAACGTTATAGACGTATATAATGTCCCCACCGAGAAGTACGGGCCCACACGACCGGAATTTTGTATAGCATTACCAGCGAGGGTCTAGATGGGTTAGGTTAGGTTATATTACGTTATGGACGTATATAATGTGCCCACCGAGAAGTAGGGGCCGACCCGCCAGGAATGTTGGAAAATACTACATCCGAGATGTTAGGTTCCCTTAGGTTAGGATATATAACGTTATAGACGTATATAATGTCCCGACCGAGAAGTACGGGCAGACACGACCGGGATTTTGTAAAGCATTACCAGCGAGGGTCTAGATGGGTTAGGTTAGGTTATATTACGTTATGGACGTATATAATGTGCCCACCGAGAAGTAGGGGCTGGCCCGCCAGGAATGTTGGAAAATACTACATCCGAGATGTTAGGTTCCCTTAGGTTAGGATATATAACGTTATAGACGTATATAATGTCCCCACCGAGAAGTGCGGGCAGACACGACCGGGATTTTGTAAAACGTTACCGGCGAGGGTCTAGATGGGTTAGGTTAGGTTATATTGCGATATAGACGTATATAATGTGCCCACCGAGAAGTAGGGGCCGACCCGACAGGAATGTTGGAAAATACTACATCCGACATGTTAGGTTCCCTTAGGTTAGGATATATAACGTTATAGACGTATATAATGTCCCCACCGAGAAGTACGGGCAGACACGACCGGGATTCTGTAAAGCATTACCAGCGAGGGTCTAGATGGGTTAGGTTAGGTCATATTGCGATATAGACGTATATAATGTGCCCACCGAGAAGTAGGGGCCGACCCGCCAGGAATGTTGGGAAATACTACATCCGAGATGTTAGGGTCCCTTAGGTTATCATATATAACGTTATAGACGTATATAATGTCCCCACCGAGAAGTACGGGCCCACACGACCGGATTTTTGTAAAGCATTACCAGCGAGGGTCTAGATGGGTTAGGTTAGGTTATATTACGTTATGGACGTATATAATGTGCCCACCGAGAAGTAGGGGCTGGCCCGCCAGGAATGTTGGAAAATACTACATCCGACATGTTAGGTGCCCTTAGGTTAGGATATATAACGTTATAGACGTATATAATGTCCCCACCGAGAAGTACGGGCAGACACTACCGGGATTCTGTAAAGCATTACAAGCGAGGGTCTAGATGGGTTAGGTTAGGTTATATTACGATATAGACGTATATAATGTGCCCACCAAGAAGTAGGGGCCGACCCACAAGGAATGTTGGGAAATACTACATCCGAGATGTTAGGTTCCCTTATGTTAGGATATATAACGTTATAGACGTATATAATGTCCCCACCGAGAAGTACGGGCCCACACGACCGGAATTTTGTAAAGCATTACCAGCGAGGGTCTAGATGGGTTAGGTTAGGTTATATTACGTTATGGACGTATATAATGTGCCCATCGAGAATTAGGGGCTGGCCCGCCAGGAATGTTGGAAAATACTACATCCGAGATGTTAGGTTCCCTTAGGTTAGGATATATAACGTTATAGACGTATATAATGTCCCCACCGAGAAGTACGGGCAGACACGACCGGGATTTTTTAAACATTACCAGCGAGGGTCTAGATGGGTTAGGTTAGGTCATATTGCGATATAGACGTATATAATGTGCCCACCGAGAAGTAGGGGCCGACCCGACAGGAATGTTGGAAAATACTACATCCGACATGTTAGGTTCCCTTAGGTTAGGATATATAACGTTGTAGACGTATATAATATCCCCACCGAGAAGTACGGGCAGACACGACCGGGATTCTGTAAAGCATTACCAGCGAGGGTCTAGACGGGTTAGGTTAGGTCATATTGCGATATAGACGTATATAATGTGCCCACCGAGAAGTAGGGGCCGACCCGCCAGGAATGTCGGAAAATACTACATCCGAGATGTTAGGTTCCCTTAGGTTAGGATATATAACGTTATAGCCGTATATAAGGTCCCCACCGAGACGTACGGGAAGACATGAACGGGATTCTGTGAAACATTACCAGCGAGGGTCTAGGTGGGTTAGGTTAGGTTATATTACGTTATAGACGTATATAAAGTTCCCACCGAGAAGTAGGGGCCGACCCGCCAGAAATGTTGCAAAATACTACATCCGAGATGTTAGGTTCGCTTAGGTTAGTATATATAACGTTATAGACGTATATGATGTCTCCACGGCAAAGTACGGGCCGACACGACCGGAATTTTGTAAAACATTACCAGCGAGGGTCTAGATGGGTTAGGTTAGGTTATATTACGATATGTACGTATATAATGTGCCCACCGAGAAGTAGGGGCCGGCCCGCCAGGAATGTTGGAAAATACTACATCCGAGATGTTAGGTTCCCTTAGGTTAGGATATATAACGATATAGACGTATATAATGTCCCCACCGAGAAGTACGGGCCGACACGACCGGGATTTTGTAAAACATTACCAGCGAGGGTCTAGATGGGTTAGGTTAGGTTATATTGCGATATAGACGTATATAACGTGCCCACCGAGAAGTAGGGGCCGACCCGCCAGGAATGTTGGAAAATACTACATCCGAGATGTTAGGTTCCCTTGGGTTAGGATATATAACGTTATAGACGTATATAATGTCCCCACCGAGAAGTACGGGTTGACACGACCGGGATTTTGTAAAACATGACCAGCGACGGTCTAGATGGGTTCGGTTGGGTTATATTACGATATAGACGTATATAATGTGCCCACCGAGAAGTAGGGGCCGACCCGCCAGGAATGTTGGAAAATACTACATCCGAGATGTTAGGTTCCCTTAGGTTAGGATATATAAATTGATACACGTATATAATGTACATACCGAGACGTACGGGAAGACACGAACGGGATTCTGTGAAACATTACCAGCGAGAGTCTAGGTGGGTTAGGTTAGGTTATGTTACGTTATAGACGTATACAATGTTCCCACTGAGAAGTAGGGGCCGACCCGCCAGAAATGTTGGAAAATACTACATCCGAGATGTTAGGTTCCCTTAATTTAGGATATAAAACGATAGAGACATATATAATGTCCCCACGGCAAAGTACGGGCCGACACGACCGGAATTTTGTAAAACATTACCAGCGAGGGTCTAGATGGGTTAGGTTAGGTTATATTACGATATGGACGTATATAATGTGCCCACCGAGAAGTAGGGGCCGACCCGACAGGAATGTTGGAAAATACTACATCCGAGATGTTAGGTTCCCTTAGGTTAGGATATATAACGTTATAGACGTATATAATGTCCCCACCGAGAAGTACGGACAGACACGACCGGGAGTCTGTAAAGCATTACCAACGAGGGTCTAGATGGGTTAGGTTAGGTCATATTGCGATATAGACGTATATAATGTGCCCACCGAGAAGTAGGGGCCGACCCGCCAGGAATGTTGGAAAATACTACATCCGAGAAGTTAGGTTCCCTTGGGTTAGGATATATAACGTTATAGATGTATATAATGTCCCCAACGAGAAGTACGGGTCGACACGACCGGGATTTTGTAAAACATTACCAGCGACGGTCTAGATGGGTTAGGTTAGGTTATATTGCGATATAGACGTATATAATGTGCCCACCGAGAAGTAGGGGCCGACCCGCCAGGAATGTTGGAAAATACTACATCCGAGATGTTAGGTTCCCTTGGGTTAGGATATATAACGTTATAGACGTATATAATGTCCCCACCGAGAAGTACGGGTTGACACGACCGGGATTTTGTAAAACATTACCAGCGACGGTCTAGATGGGTTAGGTTGGGTTATATTACGATATAGACGTATATAATGTGCCCACCGAGAAGTAGGGGCCGACCCGACAGGAATGTTGGAAAATACTACATCCGAGATGTTAGGTTCCCTTAGGTTAGGATATATAACGATAGAGACGTATATAATGTCCCCACCGAGAAGTACGGGCCGACACGACCGGGATTTTGTAAAACATTACCAGCGAGGGTCTAGATGGGTTAGGTTATGTTATATTGCGATATAGACGTATATAATGTGCCCACCGAGAAGTAGGGGCCGACCCGCCAGGAATGTTGGAAAATACTACATCCGAGATGTTAGGTTCCCTTGGGTTAGGATATATAACGTTATAGACGTATATAATGTCCCCACCGAGAAGTACGTGTTGACACGACCGGGATTTTGTAAAACATTACCAGCGACGGTCTAGATGGGTTAGGTTAGGTTATATTACGATATAGACGCATATAATGTGCCCACCGAGAAGTAGGGGCCGACCCGCCAGCAATGTTGGGAAATACTACATCCGAGATGTTAGGTTCCCTTAGGTTAGGATATAAAACGATATAGACATATATAATGTCCCCACGGCAAAGTACGGGCCGACACGACCGGAATTTTGTAAAACATTACCAGCGAGGGTCTAGATGGGTTAGGTTATGTTATATTACGTTATGGACGTATATAATGTGCCCATCGAGAATTAGGGGCTGGCCCGCCAGGAATGTTGGAAAATACTACATCCGAGATGTTAGGTTCCCTTAGGTTAGGATATATAACGTTATAGACGTATATAATGTCCCCACCGAGAAGTACGGGCAGACACGACCGGGATTTTGTAAAACATTACCAGCGAGGGTCTAGATGGGTTAGGTTAGGTTATATTGCGATATAGACGTATATAATGTGCCCACCGAGAAGTAGGGGCCGACCCGCCAGGAATGTCGGAAAATACTACATCCGAGATGTTAGGTTCCCTTAGGTTAGGATATATAACGTTATAGCCGTATATAATGTCCCCACCGAGACGTACGGGAAGACATGAACGGGATTCTGTGAAACATTACCAGCGAGGGTCTAGGTGGGTTAGGTTAGGTTATATTACGTTATAGACGTATATAAAGTTCCCACCGAGAAGTAGGGGCCGACCCGCCAGAAATGTTGCAAAATACTAAATCCGAGATGTTAGGTTCGCTTAGGTTAGTATATATAACGTTATAGACGTATATAATGTCTCCACGGCAAAGTACGGGCCGACACGACCGGAATTTTGTAAAACATTACCAGCGAGGGTCTAGATGGGTTAGGTTAGGTTATATTACGATATGTACGTATATAATGTGCCCACCGAGAAGTAGGGGCCGGCCCGCCAGGAATGTTGGAAAATACTACATCCGAGATGTTAGGTTCCCTTAGGTTAGGATATATAAATTGATAGACGTATATAATGTACATACCGAGACGTACGTGTTGACACGACCGGGATTTTGTAAAACATTACCAGCGACGGTCTAGATGGGTTAGGTTAGGTTATATTACGATATAGACGCATATAATGTGCCCACCGAGAAGTAGGGGCCGACCCGCCAGCAATGTTGGGAAATACTACATCCGAGATGTTAGGTTCCCTTAGGTTAGGATATAAAACGATATAGACATATATAATGTCCCCACGGCAAAGTACGGGCCGACACGACCGGAATTTTGTAAAACATTACCAGCGAGGGTCTAGATGGGTTAGGTTAGGTTATATTACGTTATGGACGTATATAATGTGCCCATCGAGAATTAGGGGCTGGCCCGCCAGGAATGTTGGAAAATACTACATCCGAGATGTTAGGTTCCCTTAGGTTAGGATATATAACGTTATAGACGTATATAATGTCCCCACCGAGAAGTACGGGCAGACACGACCGGGATTTTGTAAAACATTACCAGCGAGGGTCTAGATGGGTTAGGTTAGGTTATATTGCGATATAGACGTATATAATGTGCCCACCGAGAAGTAGGGGCCGACCCGCCAGGAATGTCGGAAAATACTACATCCGAGATGTTAGGTTCCCTTAGGTTAGGATATATAACGTTATAGCCGTATATAATGTCCCCACGGAGACGTACGGGAAGACATGAACGGGATTCTGTGAAACATTACCAGCGAGGGTCTAGGTGGGTTAGGTTAGGTTATATTACGTTATAGACGTATATAAAGTTCCCACCGAGAAGTAGGGGCCGACCCGCCAGAAATGTTGCAAAATACTAAATCCGAGATGTTAGGTTCGCTTAGGTTAGTATATATAACGTTATAGACGTATATAATGTCTCCACGGCAAAGTACGGGCCGACACGACCGGAATTTTGTAAAACATTACCAGCGAGGGTCTAGATGGGTTAGGTTAGGTTATATTACGATATGTACGTATATAATGTGCCCACCGAGAAGTAGGGGCCGGCCCGCCAGGAATGTTGGAAAATACTACATCCGAGATGTTAGGTTCCCTTAGGTTAGGATATATAAATTGATAGACGTATATAATGTACATACCGAGACGTACGGGAAGACACGAACGGGATTCTGTGAAACATTACCAGCGAGAGTCTACGTGGGTTGGGTTAGGTTATGTTACGTTATAGACGTATACAATGTTCCCACTGAGAAGTAGGGGCCGACCCGCCAGAAATGATGGAAAATACTACATCCGAGATGTTAGGTTCCCTTAATTTAGGATATAAAACGATATAGACATATATAATGTCCCCACGGCAAAGTACGGGCCGACACGACCGGAATTTTGTAAAACATTACCAGCGAGGGTCTAGATGGGTTAGGTTAGGTTATATTACGATATGGACGTATATAATGTGCCCACCGAGAAGTAGGGGCCGACCCGACAGGAATGTTGGAAAATACTACATCCGAGATGTTAGGTTCCCTTAGGTTAGGATATATAACGTTATAGACGTATATAATGTCCCCACCGAGAAGTACGGACAGACACGACCGGGAGTCTGTAAAGCATTACCAACGAGGGTCTAGATGGGTTAGGTTAGGTCATATTGCGATATAGACGTATATAATGTGCCCACCGAGAAGTAGGGGCCGACCCGCCAGGAATGTTGGAAAATACTACATCCGAGAAGTTAGGTTCCCTTGGGTTAGGATATATAACGTTATAGATGTATATAATGTCCCCAACGAGAAGTACGGGTCGACACGACCGGGATTTTGTAAAACATTACCAGCGACGGTCTAGATGGGTTAGGTTAGGTTATATTGCGATATAGACGTATATAATGTGCCCACCGAGAAGTAGGGGCCGACCCGCCAGGAATGTTGGAAAATACTACATCCGAGATGTTAGGTTCCCTTGGGTTAGGATATATAACGTTATAGACGTATATAATGTCCCCACCGAGAAGTACGGGTTGACACGACCGGGATTTTGTAAAACATTACCAGCGACGGTCTAGATGGGTTAGGTTGGGTTATATTACGATATAGACGTATATAATGTGCCCACCGAGAAGTAGGGGCCGACCCGACAGGAATGTTGGAAAATACTACATCCGAGATGTTAGGTTCCCTTAGGTTAGGATATATAACGATAGAGACGTATATAATGTCCCCACCGAGAAGTACGGGCCGACACGACCGGGATTTTGTAAAACATTACCAGCGAGGGTCTAGATGGGTTAGGTTATGTTATATTGCGATATAGACGTATATAATGTGCCCACCGAGAAGTAGGGGCCGACCCGCCAGGAATGTTGGAAAATACTACATCCGAGATGTTAGGTTCCCTTGGGTTAGGATATATAACGTTATAGACGTATATAATGTCCCCACCGAGAAGTACGTGTTGACACGACCGGGATTTTGTAAAACATTACCAGCGACGGTCTAGATGGGTTAGGTTAGGTTATATTACGATATAGACGCATATAATGTGCCCACCGAGAAGTAGGGGCCGACCCGCCAGCAATGTTGGGAAATACTACATCCGAGATGTTAGGTTCCCTTAGGTTAGGATATAAAACGATATAGACATATATAATGTCCCCACGGCAAAGTACGGGCCGACACGACCGGAATTTTGTAAAACATTACCAGCGAGGGTCTAGATGGGTTAGGTTAGGTTATATTACGTTATGGACGTATATAATGTGCCCATCGAGAATTAGGGGCTGGCCCGCCAGGAATGTTGGAAAATACTACATCCGAGATGTTAGGTTCCCTTAGGTTAGGATATATAACGTTATAGACGTATATAATGTCCCCACCGAGAAGTACGGGCAGACACGACCGGGATTTTGTAAAACATTACCAGCGAGGGTCTAGATGGGTTAGGTTAGGTTATATTGCGATATAGACGTATATAATGTGCCCACCGAGAAGTAGGGGCCGACCCGCCAGGAATGTCGGAAAATACTACATCCGAGATGTTAGGTTCCCTTAGGTTAGGATATATAACGTTATAGCCGTATATAATGTCCCCACCGAGACGTACGGGAAGACATGAACGGGATTCTGTGAAACATTACCAGCGAGGGTCTAGGTGGGTTAGGTTAGGTTATATTACGTTATAGACGTATATAAAGTTCCCACCGAGAAGTAGGGGCCGACCCGCCAGAAATGTTGCAAAATACTAAATCCGAGATGTTAGGTTCGCTTAGGTTAGTACATATAACGTTATAGACGTATATAATGTCTCCACGGCAAAGTACGGGCAGACACGACCGGAATTTTGTAAAACATTACCAGCGAGGGTCTAGATGGGTTAGGTTAGGTTATATTACGATATGTACGTATATAATGTGCCCACCGAGAAGTAGGGGCCGGCCCGCCAGGAATGTTGGAAAATACTACATCCGAGATGTTAGGTTCCCTTAGGTTAGGATATATAAATTGATAGACGTATACAATGTACATACCGAGACGTACGGGAAGACACGAACGGGATTCTGTGAAACATTACCAGCGAGAGTCTAGGTGGGTTAGGTTAGGTTATGTTACGTTATAGACGTATACAATGTTCCCACTGAGAAGTAGGGGCCGACCCGCCAGAAATGATGGAAAATACTACATCCGAGATGTTAGGTTCCCTTAATTTAGGATATAAAACGATATAGACATATATAATGTCCCCACGGCAAAGTACGGGCCGACACGACCGGAATTTTGTAAAACATTACCAGCGAGGGTCTAGATGGGTTAGGTTAGGTTATATTACGATATGGACGTATATAATGTGCCCACCGAGAAGTAGGGGCCGACCCGACAGGAATGTTGGAAAATAGTACATCCGAGATGTTAGGTTCCCTTAGGTTAGGATATATAACGTTATAGACGTATATAATGTCCCCACCGAGAAGTACGGACAGACACGACCGGGAGTCTGTAAAGCATTACCAACGAGGGTCTAGATGGGTTAGGTTAGGTCATATTGCGATATAGACGTATATAATGTGCCCACCGAGAAGTAGGGGCCGACCCGCCAGGAATGTTGGAAAATACTACATCCGAGAAGTTAGGTTCCCTTGGGTTAGGATATATAACGTTATAGATGTATATAATGTCCCCAACGAGAAGTACGGGTCGACACGACCGGGATTTTGTAAAACATTACCAGCGACGGTCTAGATGGGTTAGGTTAGGTTATATTGCGATATAGACGTATATAATGTGCCCACCGAGAAGTAGGGGCCGACCCGCCAGGAATGTTGGAAAATACTACATCCGAGATGTTAGGTTCCCTTGGGTTAGGATATATAACGTTATAGACGTATATAATGTCCCCACCGAGAAGTACGGGTTGACACGACCGGGATTTTGTAAAACATTACCAGCGACGGTCTAGATGGGTTAGGTTGGGTTATATTACGATATAGACGTATATAATGTGCCCACCGAGAAGTAGGGGCCGACCCGACAGGAATGTTGGAAAATACTACATCCGAGATGTTAGGTTCCCTTGGGTTAGGTTATATAACGTTATAGACGTAAATAATGTCCCCACCGAGAAGTACGGGCAGACACGACCGGGATTCTGTAAAGCATTACCAGCGAGGGTCTAGATGGGTTAGGTTAGGTCATATTGCGATACAGACGTATATAATGTGCCCACCGAGAAGTAGGGGCCGACCCGCCAGGAATGTTGGAAAATACTACATCCGAAATGTTAGGTTCCCTTAGGTTAGGATATATAACGTTATAGCCGTATATAATGTCCCCACCGAGACGTACGGGAAGACATGAACGGAATTCTGTGAAACATTACCAGCGAGGGTCTAGGTGGGTTAGGTTAGGTTATATTACGTTACAGACGTATATAAAGTTCCCACCGAGAAGTAGGGGCCGACCCGCCAGAAATGTTGGAAAATACTACATCCGAGATGTTAGGTTCCCTTAGGTTAGTATATATAACGTTATAGACGTATATAATGTCCCCGCGGCAAAGTACGGGCCGACACGACCGGAATTTTGTAAAACATTACCAGCGAGGGTCTAGATGGGTTAGGTTAGGTTATATTACGATATGGACGTATATAATGTGCCCACCGTGAAGTAGGGGCCGGCCCGCCAGGAATGTTGGAAAATACTACATCCGAGATGTTAGGTTCCCTTAGGTTAGGATATATAACGATAGAGACGTATATAATGTCCCCACCGAGAAGTACGGGCCGACACGACCGGGATTTTGTAAAACATTACCAGCGAGGGTCTAGATGGGTTAGGTTATGTTATATTGCGATATAGACGTATATAATGTGCCCACCGAGAAGTAGGGGCCGACCCGCCAGGAATGTTGGAAAATACTACATCCGAGAAGTTAGGTTCCCTTGGGTTAGGATATATAACGTTATAGACGTATATAATGTCCCCACCGAGAAGTACGTGTTGACACGACCGGGATTTTGTAAAACATTACCAGCGACGGTCTAGATGGGTTAGGTTAGGTTATATTACGATATAGACGCATATAATGTGCCCACCGAGAAGTAGGGGCCGACCCGCCAGCAATGTTGGGAAATACTACATCCGAGATGTTAGGTTCCCTTAGGTTAGGATATAAAACGATATAGACATATATAATGTCCCCACGGCAAAGTACGGGCCGACACGACCGGAATTTTGTAAAACATTACCAGCGAGGGTCTAGATGGGTTAGGTTAGGTTATATTACGATATGGACGTATATAATGTGCCCACCGTGAAGTAGGGGCCGGCCCGCCAGGAATGTTGGAAAATACTACATCCGAGATGTTAGGTTCCCTTGGGTTAGGATATATAACGTTATTGACGTATATAATGTCCCCACCGAGAAGTACGTGTTGACACGACCGGGATTTTGTAAAACATTACCAGCGACGGTCTAGATGGGTTAGGTTGGGTTATATTACGATATAGACGTATATAATGTGCCCACCGAGAAGTAGGGGCCGACCCGCCCGGAATGTTGGAAAATACTACATCCGAGATGTTAGGTTCCCTTAGGTTAGGATATATAAATTTATAGACGTATATAATGTACATACCGAGACGTACGGAAAGACATGCACGGGATTCTGTGAAACATTACCAGCGAGAGTCTAGGTGGGTTAGGTTAGGTTATATTACGTTATAGACGTATATAAAGTTCCCACCGAGAAGTAGGGGCCGACCCGCCAGAAATGTTGGAAAATACTACATCCGAGATGTTAGGTTCCCTTAGGTTAGTATATATAACGTTATAGACGTATATAATGTCTCCACTGCAAAGTACGGGCCGACACGACCGGAATTTTGTAAAACATTACCAGCGAGGGTCTAGATTTGTTAGGTTAGGTTATATTACGATATGTACGTATATAATGTGCCCACCGAGAAGTAGGGGCCGACCCGCCAGGAATGTTGGAAAATACTACATCCGACATGTTAGGTTCCCTTGGGTTAGGATATATAGCGTTATAGACGTATATAATGTCCCCACCGAGAAGTACGGGTTGACACGACCGGGATTTTGTAAAACATTACCAGCGACGGTCTAGATGGGTTAGGTTGGGTTATATTACGATATAGACGCATATAATGTGCCCACCGAGAAGTAGGGGCCGACCCGCCAGCAATGTTGGGAAATACTACATCCGAGATGTTAGGTTCCCTTAATTTAGGATATAAAACGATATAGACATATATAATGTCCCCACGGCAAAGTACGGGCCGACACGACCGGAATTTTGTAAAACATTACCAGCGAGGGTCTAGATGGGTTAGGTTAGGTTATATTACGATATGGACGTATATAATGTGCCCACCGAGAAGTAGGGGCCGACCCGACAGGAATGTTGGAAAATACTACATCCGAGATGTTAGGTTCCCTTAGGTTAGGATATATAACGTTATAGACGTATATAATGTCCCCACCGAGAAGTACGGACAGACACGACCGGGAGTCTGTAAAGCATTACCAACGAGGGTCTAGATGGGTTAGGTTAGGTCATATTGCGATATAGACGTATATAATGTGCCCACCGAGAAGTAGGGGCCGACCCGCCAGGAATGTTGGAAAATACTACATCCGAGAAGTTAGGTTCCCTTGGGTTAGGATATATAACGTTATAGATGTATATAATGTCCCCAACGAGAAGTACGGGTCGACACGACCGGGATTTTGTAAAACATTACCAGCGACGGTCTAGATGGGTTAGGTTAGGTTATATTGCGATATAGACGTATATAATGTGCCCACCGAGAAGTAGGGGCCGACCCGCCAGGAATGTTGGAAAATACTACATCCGAGATGTTAGGTTCCCTTAGGTTAGGATATACAAAAGTTATAGACGTATATAATGTCCCCACCGAGAAGTACGGGCAGACACGACCGGGATTCTGTAAAGCATTACCAGCGAGGGTCTAGATGGGTTAGGTTAGGTCATATTGCGATACAGACGTATATAATGTGCCCACCGAGAAGTAGGGGCCGACCCGCCAGGAATGTTGGAAAATACTACATCCGAGATGTTAGGTTCCCTTGGGTTAGGATATATAACGTTATAGACGTATATAATGTCCCCACCGAGAAGTACGTGTTGACACGACCGGGATTTTGTAAAACATTACCAGCGACGGTCTAGATGGGTTAGGTTAGGTTATATTACGATATAGACGCATATAATGTGCCCACCGAGAAGTAGGGGCCGACCCGCCAGCAATGTTGGGAAATACTACATCCGAGATGTTAGGTTCCCTTAGGTTAGGATATAAAACGATATAGACATATATAATGTCCCCACGGCAAAGTACGGGCCGACACGACCGGAATTTTGTAAAACATTACCAGCGAGGGTCTAGATGGGTTAGGTTAGGTTATATTACGATATGGACGTATATAATGTGCCCACCGTGAAGTAGGGGCCGGCCCGCCAGGAATGTTGGAAAATACTACATCCGAGATGTTAGGTTCCCTTAGGTTAGGATATATAACGACAGAGACGTATATAATGTCCCCACCGAGAAGTACGGGCCGACACGACCGGGATTTTGTAAAACATTACCAGCGAGGGTCTAGATGGGTTAGGTTATGTTATATTGCGATATAGACGTATATAATGTGCCCACCGAGAAGTAGGGGCCGACCCGCCAGGAATGTTGGAAAATACTACATCCGAGATGTTAGGTTCCCTTGGGTTAGGATATATAACGTTATAGACGTATATAATGTCCCCACCGAGAAGTACGTGTTGACACGACCGGGATTTTGTAAAACATTACCAGCGACGGTCTAGATGGGTTAGGTTAGGTTATATTACGATATAGACGCATATAATGTGCCCACCGAGAAGTAGGGGCCGACCCGCCAGCAATGTTGGGAAATACTACATCCGAGATGTTAGGTTCCCTTAGGTTAGGATATAAAACGATATAGACATATATAATGTCCCCACGGCAAAGTACGGGCCGACACGACCGGAATTTTGTAAAACATTACCAGCGAGGGTCTAGATGGGTTAGGTTAGGTTATATTACGATATGGACGTATATAATGTGCCCACCGTGAAGTAGGGGCCGGCCCGCCAGGAATGTTGGAAAATACCACATCCGAGATGTTAGGTTCCCTTGGGTTAGGATATATAACGTTATTGACGTATATAATGTCCCCACCGAGAAGTACGTGTTGACACGACCGGGATTTTGTAAAACATTACCAGCGACGGTCTAGATGGGTTAGGTTGGGTTATATTACGATATAGACGTATATAATGTGCCCACCGAGAAGTAGGGGCCGACCCGTCCGGAATGTTGGAAAATACTACATCCGAGATGTTAGGTTCCCTTAGGTTAGGATATATAAATTTATAGACGTATATAATGTACATACCGAGACGTACGGAAAGACATGCACGGGATTCTGTGAAACATTACCAGCGAGAGTCTAGGTGGGTTAGGTTAGGTTATATTACGTTATAGACGTATATAAAGTTCCCACCGAGAAGTAGGGGCCGACCCGCCAGAAATGTTGGAAAATACTACATCCGAGATGTTAGGTTCCCTTAGGTTAGTATATATAACGTTATAGACGTATATAATGTCTCCACTGCAAAGTACGGGCCGACACGACCGGAATTTTGTAAAACATTACCAGCGAGGGTCTAGATTTGTTAGGTTAGGTTATATTACGATATGTACGTATATAATGTGCCCACCGAGAAGTAGGGGCCGACCCGCCAGGAATGTTGGAAAATACTACATCCGACATGTTAGGTTCCCTTGGGTTAGGATATATAGCGTTATAGACGTATATAATGTCCCCACCGAGAAGTACGGGTTGACACGACCGGGATTTTGTAAAACATTACCAGCGACGGTCTAGATGGGTTAGGTTGGGTTATATTACGATATAGACGTATATAATGTGCCCACCGAGAAGTAGGGGCCGACCCGCCAGGAATGTTGGAAAATACTACATCCGAGATGTTAGGTTCCCTTTGGTTAGGATATATAAATTGATAGACGTATATAATGTACATACCGAGACGTACGGGAAGACATGAACGGGATTCTGTGAAACATTACCAGCGAGAGTCTAGGTGGGTTAGGTTAGGTTATATTACGTTATAGACGTATATAATGTTCCCACTGAGAAGTAGGGGCCGACCCGCCAGAAATGTTGGAAAATACTACATCCGAGATGTTAGGTTCCCTTAATTTAGGATATAAAACGATATAGACATATATAATTTCCCCACGGCAAAGTACGGGCCGACACGACCGGAATTTTGTAAAACATTACCAGCGAGGGTCTAGATGGGTTAGGTTAGGTTATATTACGATATGGACGTATATAATGTGCCCACAGAGAAGTAGGGGCCGACACGCCAGGAGTGTTGGAAAATACTACATCCGAGATGTCAGGTTCCCTTAGGTTTGGATATATAAAGTTATAGACGTATATAATGTCCGCACCGAGACGTACGGGACGACACGACCGGGATTCTGTAAAACATTACCAATGAGGGTCTAGATGGGTTAGGTTAGGTTATATTACGATATAGACGTATATAATGTGCCCACCGAGAAGTTGGGGCCGACCCGCCAGGATTGTTGGATAATACTACATCCTAGATGTCAGGTTCCCTTAGGTTTGGATATATAAAGTTATAGACGTATATAATGTCCCCACGGCAAAGTACGGGCCGACACGACCGGAATTTTGTAAAACATTACCAGCGAGGGTCTAGATGGGTTAGGTTAGGTTATATTACGATATGGACGTATATAATGTGCCCACCGAGAAGTAGGGGCCCACACGCCAGGAATGTTGGAAAATACTACATCCGAGATGTTAGGTTCCCTTAGGTTAGGATATATAAATTGATAGACGTATATAATGTACATACCGAGACGTACGGGAAGACACGAACGGGATTCTGTGAAACATTACCAGCGAGAGTCTAGGTGGGTCAGGTTAGGTTATGTTACGTTATAGACGTATACAATGTTCCCACTGAGAAGTAGGGGCCGACCCGCCAGAAATGTTGGAAAATACTACATCCGAGATGTTAGGTTCCCTTAATTTAGGATATAAAACGATATAGACATATATAATGTCCCCACGGCAAAGTACGGGCCGACACGACCGGAATTTTGTAAAACATTACCAGCGAGGGTCTAGATGGGTTAGGTTAGGTTATATTACGATATGGACGTATATAATGTGCCCACCGAGAAGTAGGGGCCGACCCGACAGGAATGTTGGAAAATACTACATCCGAGATGTTAGGTTCCCTTAGGTTAGGATATATAACGTTATAGACGTATATAATGTCCCCACCGAGAAGTACGGACAGACACGACCGGGAGTCTGTAAAGCATTACCAACGAGGGTCTAGATGGGTTAGGTTAGGTCATATTGCGATATAGACGTATATAATGTGCCCACCGAGAAGTAGGGGCCGACCCGCCAGGAATGTTGGAAAATACTACATCCGAGAAGTTAGGTTCCCTTGGGTTAGGATATATAACGTTATAGATGTATATAATGTCCCCAACGAGAAGTACGGGTCGACACGACCGGGATTTTGTAAAACATTACCAGCGACGGTCTAGATGGGTTAGGTTATGTTATATTGCGATATAGACGTATATAATGTGCCCACCGAGAAGTAGGGGCCGACCCGCCAGGAATGTTGGAAAATACTACATCCGAGATGTTAGGTTCCCTTGGGTTAGGATATATAACGTTATAGACGTATATAATGTCCCCACCGAGAAGTACGTGTTGACACGACCGGGATTTTGTAAAACATTACCAGCGACGGTCTAGATGGGTTAGGTTAGGTTATATTACGATATAGACGCATATAATGTGCCCACCGAGAAGTAGGGGCCGACCCGCCAGCAATGTTGGGAAATACTACATCCGAGATGTTAGGTTCCCTTAGGTTAGGATATAAAACGATATAGACATATATAATGTCCCCACGGCAAAGTACGGGCCGACACGACCGGAATTTTGTAAAACATTACCAGCGAGGGTCTAGATGGGTTAGGTTAGGTTATATTACGATATGGACGTATATAATGTGCCCACCGTGAAGTAGGGGCCGGCCCGCCAGGAATGTTGGAAAATACCACATCCGAGATGTTAGGTTCCCTTGGGTTAGGATATATAACGTTATTGACGTATATAATGTCCCCACCGAGAAGTACGTGTTGACACGACCGGGATTTTGTAAAACATTACCAGCGACGGTCTAGATGGGTTAGGTTGGGTTATATTACGATATAGACGTATATAATGTGCCCACCGAGAAGTAGGGGCCGACCCGTCCGGAATGTTGGAAAATACTACATCCGAGATGTTAGGTTCCCTTAGGTTAGGATATATAAATTTATAGACGTATATAATGTACATACCGAGACGTACGGAAAGACATGCACGGGATTCTGTGAAACATTACCAGCGAGAGTCTAGGTGGGTTAGGTTAGGTTATATTACGTTATAGACGTATATAATGTTCCCACTGAGAAGTAGGGGCCGACCCGCCAGAAATGTTGGAAAATACTACATCCGAGATGTTAGGTTCCCTTAATTTAGGATATAAAACGATATAGACATATATAATTTCCCCACGGCAAAGTACGGGCCGACACGACCGGAATTTTGTAAAACATTACCAGCGAGGGTCTAGATGGGTTAGGTTAGGTTATATTACGATATGGACGTATATAATGTGCCCACAGAGAAGTAGGGGCCGACACGCCAGGAGTGTTGGAAAATACTACATCCGAGATGTCAGGTTCCCTTAGGTTTGGATATATAAAGTTATAGACGTATATAATGTCCGCACCGAGACGTACGGGACGACACGACCGGGATTCTGTAAAACATTACCAATGAGGGTCTAGATGGGTTAGGTTAGGTTATATTACGATATAGACGTATATAATGTGCCCACCGAGAAGTTGGGGCCGACCCGCCAGGATTGTTGGATAATACTACATCCTAGATGTCAGGTTCCCTTAGGTTTGGATATATAAAGTTATAGACGTATATAATGTCCCCACGGCAAAGTACGGGCCGACACGACCGGAATTTTGTAAAACATTACCAGCGAGGGTCTAGATGGGTTAGGTTAGGTTATATTACGATATGGACGTATATAATGTGCCCACCGAGAAGTAGGGGCCCACACGCCAGGAATGTTGGAAAATACTACATCCGAGATGTTAGGTTCCCTTAGGTTAGGATATATAAATTGATAGACGTATATAATGTACATACCGAGACGTACGGGAAGACACGAACGGGATTCTGTGAAACATTACCAGCGAGAGTCTAGGTGGGTCAGGTTAGGTTATGTTACGTTATAGACGTATACAATGTTCCCACTGAGAAGTAGGGGCCGACCCGCCAGAAATGTTGGAAAATACTACATCCGAGATGTTAGGTTCCCTTAATTTAGGATATAAAACGATATAGACATATATAATGTCCCCACGGCAAAGTACGGGCCGACACGACCGGAATTTTGTAAAACATTACCAGCGAGGGTCTAGATGGGTTAGGTTAGGTTATATTACGATATGGACGTATATAATGTGCCCACCGAGAAGTAGGGGCCGACCCGACAGGAATGTTGGAAAATACTACATCCGAGATGTTAGGTTCCCTTAGGTTAGGATATATAACGTTATAGACGTATATAATGTCCCCACCGAGAAGTACGGACAGACACGACCGGGAGTCTGTAAAGCATTACCAACGAGGGTCTAGATGGGTTAGGTTAGGTCATATTGCGATATAGACGTATATAATGTGCCCACCGAGAAGTAGGGGCCGACCCGCCAGGAATGTTGGAAAATACTACATCCGAGAAGTTAGGTTCCCTTGGGTTAGGATATATAACGTTATAGATGTATATAATGTCCCCAACGAGAAGTACGGGTCGACACGACCGGGATTTTGTAAAACATTACCAGCGACGGTCTAGATGGGTTAGGTTATGTTATATTGCGATATAGACGTATATAATGTGCCCACCGAGAAGTAGGGGCCGACCCGCCAGGAATGTTGGAAAATACTACATCCGAGATGTTAGGTTCCCTTGGGTTAGGATATATAACGTTATAGACGTATATAATGTCCCCACCGAGAAGTACGTGTTGACACGACCGGGATTTTGTAAAACATTACCAGCGACGGTCTAGATGGGTTAGGTTAGGTTATATTACGATATAGACGCATATAATGTGCCCACCGAGAAGTAGGGGCCGACCCGCCAGCAATGTTGGGAAATACTACATCCGAGATGTTAGGTTCCCTTAGGTTAGGATATAAAACGATATAGACATATATAATGTCCCCACGGCAAAGTACGGGCCGACACGACCGGAATTTTGTAAAACATTACCAGCGAGGGTCTAGATGGGTTAGGTTAGGTTATATTACGATATGGACGTATATAATGTGCCCACCGTGAAGTAGGGGCCGGCCCGCCAGGAATGTTGGAAAATACCACATCCGAGATGTTAGGTTCCCTTGGGTTAGGATATATAACGTTATTGACGTATATAATGTCCCCACCGAGAAGTACGTGTTGACACGACCGGGATTTTGTAAAACATTACCAGCGACGGTCTAGATGGGTTAGGTTGGGTTATATTACGATATAGACGTATATAATGTGCCCACCGAGAAGTAGGGGCCGACCCGTCCGGAATGTTGGAAAATACTACATCCGAGATGTTAGGTTCCCTTAGGTTAGGATATATAAATTTATAGACGTATATAATGTACATACCGAGACGTACGGAAAGACATGCACGGGATTCTGTGAAACATTACCAGCGAGAGTCTAGGTGGGTTAGGTTAGGTTATATTACGTTATAGACGTATATAAAGTTCCCACCGAGAAGTAGGGGCCGACCCGCCAGAAATGTTGGAAAATACTACATCCGAGATGTTAGGTTCCCTTAGGTTAGTATATATAACGTTATAGACGTATATAATGTCTCCACTGCAAAGTACGGGCCGACACGACCGGAATTTTGTAAAACATTACCAGCGAGGGTCTAGATTTGTTAGGTTAGGTTATATTACGATATGTACGTATATAATGTGCCCACCGAGAAGTAGGGGCCGACCCGCCAGGAATGTTGGAAAATACTACATCCGACATGTTAGGTTCCCTTGGGTTAGGATATATAGCGTTATAGACGTATATAATGTCCCCACCGAGAAGTACGGGTTGACACGACCGGGATTTTGTAAAACATTACCAGCGACGGTCTAGATGGGTTAGGTTGGGTTATATTACGATATAGACGTATATAATGTGCCCACCGAGAAGTAGGGGCCGACCCGCCAGGAATGTTGGAAAATACTACATCCGAGATGTTAGGTTCCCTTTGGTTAGGATATATAAATTGATAGACGTATATAATGTACATACCGAGACGTACGGGAAGACATGAACGGGATTCTGTGAAACATTACCAGCGAGAGTCTAGGTGGGTTAGGTTAGGTTATATTACGTTATAGACGTATATAATGTTCCCACTGAGAAGTAGGGGCCGACCCGCCAGAAATGTTGGAAAATACTACATCCGAGATGTTAGGTTCCCTTAATTTAGGATATAAAACGATATAGACATATATAATTTCCCCACGGCAAAGTACGGGCCGACACGACCGGAATTTTGTAAAACATTACCAGCGAGGGTCTAGATGGGTTAGGTTAGGTTATATTACGATATGGACGTATATAATGTGCCCACAGAGAAGTAGGGGCCGACACGCCAGGAGTGTTGGAAAATACTACATCCGAGATGTCAGGTTCCCTTAGGTTTGGATATATAAAGTTATAGACGTATATAATGTCCGCACCGAGACGTACGGGACGACACGACCGGGATTCTGTAAAACATTACCAATGAGGGTCTAGATGGGTTAGGTTAGGTTATATTACGATATAGACGTATATAATGTGCCCACCGAGAAGTTGGGGCCGACCCGCCAGGATTGTTGGATAATACTACATCCTAGATGTCAGGTTCCCTTAGGTTTGGATATATAAAGTTATAGACGTATATAATGTCCCCACGGCAAAGTACGGGCCGACACGACCGGAATTTTGTAAAACATTACCAGCGAGGGTCTAGATGGGTTAGGTTAGGTTATATTACGATATGGACGTATATAATGTGCCCACCGAGAAGTAGGGGCCCACACGCCAGGAATGTTGGAAAATACTACATCCGAGATGTTAGGTTCCCTTAGGTTAGGATATATAAATTGATAGACGTATATAATGTACATACCGAGACGTACGGGAAGACACGAACGGGATTCTGTGAAACATTACCAGCGAGAGTCTAGGTGGGTCAGGTTAGGTTATGTTACGTTATAGACGTATACAATGTTCCCACTGAGAAGTAGGGGCCGACCCGCCAGAAATGTTGGAAAATACTACATCCGAGATGTTAGGTTCCCTTAATTTAGGATATAAAACGATATAGACATATATAATGTCCCCACGGCAAAGTACGGGCCGACACGACCGGAATTTTGTAAAACATTACCAGCGAGGGTCTAGATGGGTTAGGTTAGGTTATATTACGATATGGACGTATATAATGTGCCCACCGAGAAGTAGGGGCCGACCCGACAGGAATGTTGGAAAATACTACATCCGAGATGTTAGGTTCCCTTAGGTTAGGATATATAACGTTATAGACGTATATAATGTCCCCACCGAGAAGTACGGACAGACACGACCGGGAGTCTGTAAAGCATTACCAACGAGGGTCTAGATGGGTTAGGTTAGGTCATATTGCGATATAGACGTATATAATGTGCCCACCGAGAAGTAGGGGCCGACCCGCCAGGAATGTTGGAAAATACTACATCCGAGAAGTTAGGTTCCCTTGGGTTAGGATATATAACGTTATAGATGTATATAATGTCCCCAACGAGAAGTACGGGTCGACACGACCGGGATTTTGTAAAACATTACCAGCGACGGTCTAGATGGGTTAGGTTATGTTATATTGCGATATAGACGTATATAATGTGCCCACCGAGAAGTAGGGGCCGACCCGCCAGGAATGTTGGAAAATACTACATCCGAGAAGTTAGGTTCCCTTGGGTTAGGATATATAACGTTATAGACGTATATAATGTCCCCACCGAGAAGTACGTGTTGACACGACCGGGATTTTGTAAAACATTACCAGCGACGGTCTAGATGGGTTAGGTTAGGTTATATTACGATATAGACGCATATAATGTGCCCACCGAGAAGTAGGGGCCGACCCGCCAGCAATGTTGGGAAATACTACATCCGAGATGTTAGGTTCCCTTAGGTTAGGATATAAAACGATATAGACATATATAATGTCCCCACGGCAAAGTACGGGCCGACACGACCGGAATTTTGTAAAACATTACCAGCGAGGGTCTAGATGGGTTAGGTTAGGTTATATTACGATATGGACGTATATAATGTGCCCACCGTGAAGTAGGGGCCGGCCCGCCAGGAATGTTGGAAAATACTACATCCGAGATGTTAGGTTCCCTTGGGTTAGGATATATAACGTTATTGACGTATATAATGTCCCCACCGAGAAGTACGTGTTGACACGACCGGGATTTTGTAAAACATTACCAGCGACGGTCTAGATGGGTTAGGTTGGGTTATATTACGATATAGACGTATATAATGTGCCCACCGAGAAGTAGGGGCCGACCCGCCCGGAATGTTGGAAAATACTACATCCGAGATGCTAGGTTCCCTTAGGTTAGGATATATAAATTTATAGACGTATATAATGTACATACCGAGACGTACGGAAAGACATGCACGGGATTCTGTGAAACATTACCAGCGAGAGTCTAGGTGGGTTAGGTTAGGTTATATTACGTTATAGACGTATATAAAGTTCCCACCGAGAAGTAGGGGCAGACCCGCCAGAAATGTTGGAAAATACTACATCCGAGATGTTAGGTTCCCTTAGGTTAGTATATATAACGTTATAGACGTATATAATGTCTCCACTGCAAAGTACGGGCCGACACGACCGGAATTTTGTAAAACATTACCAGCGAGGGTCTAGATTTGTTAGGTTAGGTTATATTACGATATGTACGTATATAATGTGCCCACCGAGAAGTAGGGGCCGACCCGCCAGGAATGTTGGAAAATACTACATCCGACATGTTAGGTTCCCTTGGGTTAGGATATATAGCGTTATAGACGTATATAATGTCCCCACCGAGAAGTACGGGTTGACACGACCGGGATTTTGTAAAACATTACCAGCGACGGTCTAGATGGGTTAGGTTGGGTTATATTACGATATAGACGTATATAATGTGCCCACCGAGAAGTAGGGGCCGACCCGCCAGGAATGTTGGAAAATACTACATCCGAGATGTTAGGTTCCCTTTGGTTAGGATATATAAATTGATAGACGTATATAATGTACATACCGAGACGTACGGGAAGACATGAACGGGATTCTGTGAAACATTACCAGCGAGAGTCTAGGTGGGTTAGGTTAGGTTATATTACGTTATAGACGTATATAATGTTCCCACTGAGAAGTAGGGGCCGACCCGCCAGAAATGTTGGAAAATACTACATCCGAGATGTTAGGTTCCCTTAATTTAGGATATAAAACGATATAGACATATATAATGTCCCCACGGCAAAGTACGGGCCGACACGACCGGAATTTTGCAAAACATTACCAGCGAGGGTCTAGATGGGTTAGGTTAGGTTATATTACGATATGGACGTATATAATGTGCCCACCGAGAAGTAGGGGCCGACCCGACAGGAATGTTGGAAAATACTACATCCGAGATGTTAGGTTCCCTTAGGTTAGGATATATAACGTTATAGACGTATATAATGTCCCCACCGAGAAGTACGGACAGACACGACCGGGAGTCTGCAAAGCATTACCAACGAGGGTCTAGATGGGTTAGGTTAGGTCATATTGCGATATAGACGTATATAATGTGCCCACCGAGAAGTAGGGGCCGACCCGCCAGGAATGTTGGAAAATACTACATCCGAGAAGTTAGGTTCCCTTGGGTTAGGATATATAACGTTATAGATGTATATAATGTCCCCAACGAGAAGTACGGGTCGACACGACCGGGATTTTGTAAAACATTACCAGCGACGGTCTAGATGGGTTAGGTTAGGTTATATTGCGATATAGACGTATATAATGTGCCCACCGAGAAGTAGGGGCCGACCCGCCAGGAATGTTGGAAAATACTACATCCGAGATGTTAGGTTCCCTTGGGTTAGTATATATAACGTTATAGACGTATATAATGTCCCCACCGAGAAGTACGGGTTGACACGACCGGGATTTTGTAAAACATTACCAGCGACGGTCTAGATGGGTTAGGTTGGGTTATATTACGATATAGACGTATATAATGTGCCCACCGAGAAGTAGGGTCCGACCCGACAGGAATGTTGGAAAATACTACATCCGACATTTTAGGTTCCCTTAGGTTAGGATATACAAAAGTTATAGACGTATATAATGTCCCCACCGAGAAGTACGGGCAGACACGACCGGGATTCTGTAAAGCATTACCAGCGAGGGTCTAGATGGGTTAGGTTAGGTCATATTGCGATACAGACGTATATAATGTGCCCACCGAGAAGTAGGGGCCGACCCGCCAGGAATGTTGGAAAATACTACATCCGAAATGTTAGGTTCCCTTAGGTTAGGATATATAACGTTATAGCCGTATATAATGTCCCCACCGAGACGTACGGGAAGACATGAACGGAATTCTGTGAAACATTACCAGCGAGGGTCTAGGTGGGTTAGGTTAGGTTATATTACGTTACAGACGTATATAAAGTTCCCACCGAGAAGTAGGGGCCGACCCGCCAGAAATGTTGGAAAATACTACATCCGAGATGTTAGGTTCCCTTAGGTTAGTATATATAACGTTATAGACGTATATAATGTCCCCGCGGCAAAGTACGGGCCGACACGACCGGAATTTTGTAAAACATTACCAGCGAGGGTCTAGATGGGTTAGGTTAGGTTATATTACGATATGGACGTATATAATGTGCCCACCGTGAAGTAGGGGCCGGCCCGCCAGGAATGTTGGAAAATACTACATCCGAGATGTTAGGTTCCCTTAGGTTAGGATATATAACGATAGAGACGTATATAATGTCCCCACCGAGAAGTACGAGCAGACACGACCGGGATTTTGTAAAACATTACCAGCGAGGGTCTAGATGGGTTAGGTTATGTTATATTGCGATATAGACGTATATAATGTGCCCACCGAGAAGTAGGGGCCGACCCGCCAGGAATGTTGGAAAATACTACATCCGAGATGTTAGGTTCCCTTAATTTAGGATATAAAACGATATAGACATATATAATGTCCCCACGGCAAAGTACGGGCCGACACGACCGGAATTTTGTAAAACATTACCAGCGAGGGTCTAGATGGGTTAGGTTAGGTTATATTACGATATGGACGTATATAATGTGCCCACCGAGAAGTAGGGGCCGACCCGACAGGAATGTTGGAAAATACTACATCCGAGATGTTAGGTTCCCTTAGGTTAGGATATATAACGTTATAGACGTATATAATGTCCCCACCGAGAAGTACGGACAGACACGACCGGGAGTCTGCAAACCATTACCAACGAGGGTCTAGATGGGTTAGGTTAGGTCATATTGCGATATAGACGTATATAATGTGCCCACCGAGAAGTAGGGGCCGACCCGCCAGGAATGTTGGAAAATACTACATCCGAGAAGTTAGGTTCCCTTGGGTTAGGATATATAACGTTATAGATGTATATAATGTCCCCAACGAGAAGTACGGGTCGACACGACCGGGATTTTGTAAAACATTACTAGCGACGGTCTAGATGGGTTAGGTTAGGTTATATTGCGATATAGACGTATATAATGTGCCCACCGAGAAGTAGGGGCCGACCCGCCAGGAATGTTGGAAAATACTACATCCGAGATGTTAGGTTCCCTTGGGTTAGTATATATAACGTTATAGACGTATATAATGTCCCCACCGAGAAGTACGGGTTGACACGACCGGGATTTTGTAAAACATTACCAGCGACGGTCTAGATGGGTTAGGTTGGGTTATATTACGATATAGACGTATATAATGTGCCCACCGAGAAGTAGGGTCCGACCCGACAGGAATGTTGGAAAATACTACATCCGACATTTTAGGTTCCCTTAGGTTAGGATATACAAAAGTTATAGACGTATATAATGTCCCCACCGAGAAGTACGGGCAGACACGACCGGGATTCTGTAAAGCATTACCAGCGAGGGTCTAGATGGGTTAGGTTAGGTCATATTGCGATACAGACGTATATAATGTGCCCACCGAGAAGTAGGGGCCGACCCGCCAGGAATGTTGGAAAATACTACATCCGAAATGTTAGGTTCCCTTAGGTTAGGATATATAACGTTATAGACGTATATAATGTCTCCACTGCAAAGTACGGGCCGACACGACCGGAATTTTGTAAAACATTACCAGCGAGGGTCTAGATTTGTTAGGTTAGGTTATATTACGATATGTACGTATATAATGTGCCCACCGAGAAGTAGGGGCCGACCCGCCAGGAATGTTGGAAAATACTACATCCGACATGTTAGGTTCCCTTGGGTTAGGATATATAGCGTTATAGACGTATATAATGTCCCCACCGAGAAGTACGGGTTGACACGACCGGGATTTTGTAAAACATTACCAGCGACGGTCTAGATGGGTTAGGTTGGGTTATATTACGATATAGACGTATATAATGTGCCCACCGAGAAGTAGGGGCCGACCCGCCAGGAATGTTGGAAAATACTACATCCGAGATGTTAGGTTCCCTTTGGTTAGGATATATAAATTGATAGACGTATATAATGTACATACCGAGACGTACGGGAAGACATGAACGGGATTCTGTGAAACATTACCAGCGAGAGTCTAGGTGGGTTAGGTTAGGTTATATTACGTTATAGACGTATATAATGTTCCCACTGAGAAGTAGGGGCCGACCCGCCAGAAATGTTGGAAAATACTACATCCGAGATGTTAGGTTCCCTTAATTTAGGATATAAAACGATATAGACATATATAATGTCCCCACGGCAAAGTACGGGCCGACACGACCGGAATTTTGTAAAACATTACCAGGGAGGGTCTAGATGGGTTAGGTTAGGTTATATTACGATATGGACGTATATAATGTGCCCACAGAGAAGTAGGGGCCGACACGCCAGGAGTGTTGGAAAATACTACATCCGAGATGTCAGGTTCCCTTAGGTTTGGATATATAAAGTTATAGACGTATATAATGTCCGCACCGAGACGTACGGGACGACACGACCGGGATTCTGTAAAACATTACCAGCGAGGGTCTAGATGGGTTAGGTTAGGTTATATTACGATATAGACGTATATAATGTGCCCACCGAGAAGTTGGGGCCGACCCGCCAGGATTGTTGGATAATACTACATCCTAGATGTCAGGTTCCCTTAGGTTTGGATATATAAAGTTATAGACGTATATAATGTCCCCACGGCAAAGTACGGGCCGACACGACCGGAATTTTGTAAAACATTACCAGCGAGGGTCTAGATGGGTTAGGTTAGGTTATATTGCGATATAGACGTATATAATGTGCCCACCGAGAAGTAGGGGCCGACCCGCCAGGAATGTTGGAAAATACTACATCCGAGATGTTAGGTTCCCTTAGGTTAGGATATATAACGTTATAGACGTATATAATGTTCCCACCGAGAAGTACGGGCAGACACGACCGGGAGTCTGTAAAGCATTACCAACGAGGGTCTAGATGGGTTAGGTTAGGTCATATTGCGATATAGACGTATATAATGTGCCCACCGAGAAGTAGGGGCCGACCCGCCAGGAATGTCGGAAAATACTACATCCGAGATGTTAGGTTCCCTCCGGTTAGGATATATAATGTTATAGACGTATATAATGTCCCCACCGAGACGTACGGGAAGACATGAACGGGATTCTGTGAAACATTACCAGCGAGAGTCTAGGTGGGTTAGGTTAGGTTATATTACGTTATAGACGTATATAATGATCCCACCGAGAATTGGCGCCGACCCGCCAGGAATGTTGTGAAATACTACATCCGAGATATTAGGTTCCATTAGGTTAGTATATATAACGTTATAGACGTATATAATGTCCTCACCGAGATGTACGGGCCGTCACGACCGGGATTTTGTAAAACATTACCAGCGAGGGTCTAGATGGGTTAGGTTAGGTTATATTACGATATATACGTATATAATGTGCCCACGGAGAAGTTGGGGCCGACCCGCCAGGAATGTTGGGAAATACTACATCCGAGATGTTAGGTTCCCTTAGGTTAGGATATATAACGTTATAGCCGTATATAATGCCCCACCGAGAAGTACGGGCCCACACGACCGGAATTTTGTAAAGCATTACCAGCGAGGGTCTAGATGGGTTAGGTTAGGTTATATTACGTTATGGACGTATATAATGTGCCCACCGAGAAGTAGGGTCTGGCCCGCCAGGAATGTTGGAAAATACTACATCCGAGATGTTAGGTTCCCTTAGGTTAGGATATATAACGTTATAGACGTATATAATGTCCCCACCGAGAAGTACGGGCAGATACGACCGGGATTTTGTAAAACATTACCAGCGGGGGTCTAGATGGGTTAGGTTAGGTTATATTGCGATATAGACGTATATAATGTGCCCACCGAGAAGTAGGGGCCGACCCGACAGGAATGTTGGAAAATACTACATCCGACATGTTAGGTTCCCTTAGGTTAGGATATATAACGTTATAGACGTATATAATGTCCCCACCGAGAAGTACGGGCCCACACGACCGGAATTTTGTAAAGCATTACCAGCGAGGGTCTAGATGGGTTAGGTTAGGTTATATTACGTTATGGACGTATATAATGTGCCCATCGAGAAGTAGGGGCTGGCCCGCCAGGAATGTTGGAAAATACTACATCCGAGATGTTAGGTTCCCTTAGGTTAGGATATATAACGTTATAGACGTATATAATGTCCCCACCGAGAAGTACGGGCAGACACGACCGGGATTTTGTAAAACATTACCAGCGAGGGTCTAGATGGGTTAGGTTAGGTTATATTGCGATATAGACGTATATAATGTGCCCACCGAGAAGTACGGGCAGACACGACCGGGATTCTGTAAAGCATTACCAGCGAGGGTCTAGATGGGTTAGGTTAGGTCATATTGCGATATAGACGTAAATAATGTGCCCACCGAGAAGTAGTGGCCGACCCGCCAGGAATGTCGGAAAATACTACATCCGAGATGTTAGGTTCCCTTAGGTTAGGATATATAACGTTATAGCCGTATATAATGTCCCCACCGAGACGTACGGGAAGACATGAACGGGATTCTGTGAAACATTACCAGCGAGGGTCTAGGTGGGTTAGGTTAGGTTATATTACGTTATAGACGTATATAAAGTTCCCACCGAGAAGTAGGGGCCGACCCGCCAGAAATGTTGCAAAATACTACATCCGAGATGTTAGGTTCCCTTAGGTTAGTATATATAACGTTATAGACGTATATAATGTCTCCACGGCAAAGTACGGGCCGACACGACCGGAATTTTGTAAAACATTACCAGCGAGGGTCTAGATGGGTTAGGTTAGGTTATATTACGATATGTACGTATATAATGTGCCCACCGAGAAGTAGGGGCCGGCCCGCCAGGAATGTTGGAAAATACTACATCCGAGATGTTAGGTTCCCTTAGGTTAGGATATATAACGATATAGACGTATATAATGTCCCCACCGAGAAGTACGGGCCGACACGACCGGGATTTTGTAAAACATTACCAGCGAGGGTCTAGATGGGTTAGGTTAGGTTATATTGCGATATAGACGTATATAATGTGCCCACCGAGAAGTACGGGCAGACACGACCGGGATTCTGTAAAGCATTACCAGCGAGGGTCTAGATGGGTTAGGTTAGGTCATATTGCGATATAGACGTAAATAATGTGCCCACCGAGAAGTAGTGGCCGGCCCGCCAGGAATGTTGGAAAATACTACATCCGAGATGTTAGGTTCCCTTAGGTTAGGATATAAAACGATATAGACATATATAATGTCCCCACGGCAAAGTACGGGCCAACACGACCGGAATTTTGTAAAACATTACCAGCGAGGGTCTAGATGGGTTAGGTTAGGTTATATTACGATATGGACGTATATAATGTGCCCACCGTGAAGTAGGGGTCGGCCCGCCAGGAATGTTGGAAGATACTACATCCGAGATGTTAGGTTCCCTTAGGTTAGGATATATAACGATATAGACGTATATAATGTCCCCACCGAGAAGTACGGGCCGACACGACCGGAATTTTGTAAAACATTACCAGCGAGGGTCTAGATGGGTTAGGTTAGGTTATATTACGATACGGACGTATATAATGTGCCCACCAAGAAGTAGGGGCCGACCCGACAGGAATGTTGGAAAATACTACATCCGAGATGTTAGGTTCCCTTAGGTTAGGATATATAACGTTATAGACGTATATAATGTTCCCACCGAGAAGTACGGGCAGACACGACCGGGAGTCTGTAAAGCATTACCAACGAGGGTCTAGATGGGTTAGGTTAGGTCATATTGCGATATAGACGTATATAAAGTTCCCACCGAGAAGTAGGGGCCGACCCGCCAGAAATGTTGGAAAATACTACATCCGACATTTTAGGTTCCCTTAGGTTAGGATATATAACGTTATAGACGTATATAATGTCCCCACCGAGACGTACGGGAAGACATGAACGGGATTCTGTGAAACATTACCAGCGAGGTTCTAGATGGGTTAGGTTAGGTTATATTACGTTACAGACGTATATAAAGTTCCCACCGAGAAGTAGGGGCCGACCCGCCAGAAATGTTGGAAAATACTACATCCGAGATGTTAGGTTCCCTCAGGTTAGTATATATAACGTTATAGACGTATATAATGTCCCCACGGCAAAGTACGGGCCGACACGACCGGAATTTTGTAAAACATTACCAGCGAGGGTCTAGATGGGTTAGGTTAGGTTATATTACGATATGGACGTATATAATGTGCCCACCGTGAAGTAGGGGTCGGCCCGCCAGGAATGTTGGAAGATACTACATCCGAGATGTTAGGTTCCCTTAGGTTAGGATATATAACGATATAGACGTATATAATGTCCCCACCGAGAAGTACGGGCCGACACCACCGGAATTTTGTAAAACATTACCAGCGAGGGTCTAGATGGGTTAGGTTAGGTTATATTACGATACGGACGTATATAATGTGCCCACCGAGAAGTAGGGGCCGACCCGACAGGAATGTTGGAAAATACTACATCCGAGATGTTAGGTTCCCTTAGGTTAGGATATATAACGTTATAGACGTATATAATGTTCCCACCGAGAAGTACGGGCAGACACGACCGGGAGTCTGTAAAGCATTACCAACGAGGGTCTAGATGGGTTAGGTTAGGTCATATTGCGATATAGACGTATATAAAGTTCCCACCGAGAAGTAGGGGCCGACCCGCCAGAAATGTTGGAAAATACTACATCCGACATTTTAGGTTCCCTTAGGTTAGGATATATAACGTTATAGCCGTATATAATGTCCCCACCGAGACGTACGGGAAGACATGAACGGGATTCTGTGAAACATTACCAGCGAGGTTCTAGATGGGTTAGGTTAGGTTATATTACGTTACAGACGTATATAAAGTTCCCACCGAGAAGTAGGGGCCGACCCGCCAGAAATGTTGGAAAATACTACATCCGAGATGTTAGGTTCCCTTAGGTTAGGATATATAACGTTATAGACGTATATAATGTCCCCACCGAGAAGTACGGGGAGACACGACCGGGATTTTGTAAAACATTACCAGCGACGGTCTAGATGGGTTAGGTTGGGCTATATTACGATATAGACGTATATAATGTGCCCACCGAGAAGTAGGGGCCGACCCGCCCGGAATGTTGGAAAATACTACATCCGAGATGTTAGGTTCCCTTAGGTTAGGATATATAAATTTATAGACGTATATAACGTACATACCGATACGTACGGGAAGACATGAACGGGATTCTGTGAAACATTACCAGCGAGAGTCTAGGTGGGTTAGGTTAGGTTATATTACGTTATAGACGTATATAATGTTCCCATCGAGAAGTAGGGGCCGACCCGCCAGAAATGTTGGAAAATAATACATCCGAGATGTTAGGTTCCCTTAGGTTAGGATATATAACGTTATAGACGTAAATAATGTCCCCACCGAAAGGAAGGGCCGACACGACCGGGATTTTGTAAAACATTACCAGCGAGGGTCTAGATGGGTTAGGTTATGTTATATTGCGATATAGACGTATATAATGTGCCCACCGAGAAGTAGGGGCCGACCCGCCAGGAATGTTGGAAAATACTACATCCGAGATGTTAGGTTCCCTTGGGTTAGGATATATAACGTTATAGACGTATATAATGTCCCCACCGAGAAGTACGTGTTGACACGACCGGGATTTTGTAAAACATTACCAGCGACGGTCTAGATGGGTTAGGTTGGGTTATATTACGATATAGACGTATATAATGTGCCCACCGAGAAGTAGGGGCCGACCCTCCAGCAATGTTGGAAAATACTACATCCGAGATGTTAGGTTCCCTTAGGTTAGTATATATAACGTTATAGACGTATATAATGTCCCCACGGCAAAGTACGGGCCGACACGACCGGAATTTTGTAAAACATTACCAACGAGGGTCTAGATGGGTTAGGTTAGGTCATATTGCGATATAGACGTATATAATGTGCCCACCGAGAAGTAGGGGCCGACCCGCCAGGAATGTGGGAAAATACTACATCCGAGAAGTTAGGTTCCCTTGGGTTAGGATATATAACGTTATAGACGTATATAATGTCCCCACCGAGAAGTACGGGTCGACACGACCGGGATTTTGTAAAACATTACCAGCGACGGTCTAGATGGGTTAGGTTAGGTTATATTGCGATATAGACGTATATAACGTGCCCACCGAGAAGTAGGGGCCGACCCGCCAGGAATGTTGGAAAATACTACAACCGAGATGTTAGGTTCCCTTAGGTTAGGATATATAACGTTATAGACGTATATAATGTCCCCACCGAGAAGTACGGGCCGACACGACCGGAATTTTGTAAAACATTACCAGCGAGGGTCTAGATGGGTTAGGTTAGGTTATATTACGATACGGACGTATATAATGTGCCCACCGAGAAGTAGGGGCCGACCCGACAGGAATGTTGGAAAATACTACATCCGAGATGTTAGGTTCCCTTAGGTTAGGATATATAACGTTATAGACGTATATAATGTTCCCACCGAGAAGTAGGGGCCGACCCGCCAGAAATGTTGGAAAATACTACATCCGAGATGTTAGGTTCCCTTAGGTTAGTATATATAACGTTATAGACGTATATAATGTCCCCACGGCAAAGTACGGGCCGACACGACCGGAATTTTGTAAAACATTACCAGCGAGGGTCTAGATGGGTTAGGTTAGGTTATATTACGATATGGACCTATATAATGTGCCCACCGTGATGTAGGGGCCGGCCCGCCAGGAATGTTGGAAAATACTACATCCGAGATGTTAGGTTCCCTTAGGTTAGGATATATAACGATATAGACGTATATAATGTCCCCACCGAGAAGTACGGGCCGACACGACCGGGATTTTGTAAAACATTACCAGCGAGGGTCTAGATGGGTTAGGTTAGGTCATATTGCGATATAGACGTATATAATGTGCCCACCGAGAAGTAGGGGCCGACCCGCCAGGAATGTTGGAAAATACTACAACCGAGATGTTAGGTTCCCTTAGGTTAGGATATATAACGTTATAGACGTATATAATGTCCCCACCGAGAAGTACGGGGAGACACGACCGGGATTTTGTAAAACATTACCAGCGAGGGTCTAGATGGGTTAGGTTAGGTCATATTGCGATATAGACGTATATAATGTGCCCACCGAGAAGTAGGGGCCGACCCGCCAGGAATGTTGGAAAATACTACATCCGAGATGTTAGGTTCCCTTAGGTTAGGATATATAACGTTATAGATGTATATAATGTCCCCACCGAGAAGTACGAGCAGACACGACCGGGATTTTGTAAAACATTACCAGCGAGGGTCTAGATGGGTTAGGTTAGGTTATATTACGATATAGACGTATATAATGTGCCCACCGAGAAGTAGGGGCCGACCCGCCAGGAATGTTGGAAAATACTACATCCGAGATGTTAGGTTCCCTCAGGTTAGGATATATAATGTTATAGACGTATATAATGTCCCCACCGAGAAGTACGGGCAGACACGACCGGGAGTCTGTAAAGCATTACCAACGAGGGTCTAGATGGGTTAGGTTAGGTCATATTGCGATATAGACGTATATAATGTGCCCACCGAGAAGTAGGGGCCGGCCCGCCAGAAATGTTGGAAAATACTACATCCGAGATGTTAGGTTCCCTTAGGTTAGGATATATAATGTTATAGACGTATATAATGTCCTACCCAGAAGTACGGGCAGACACGACCGGGAGTCTGTAAAGCATTACCAACGAGGGTCTAGATGGGTTAGGTTAGGTCATATTGCGATATAGACGTATATAATGTGCCCACCGAGAAGTAGGGGCCGGCCCGCCAGAAATGTTGGAAAATACTACATCCGAGATGTTAGGTTCCCTTAGGTTAGGATATATAACGTTATAGACGTAAATAATGTCCCCACCGAAAGGAAGGGCCGACACGACCGGAATTTTGTAAAACATTACCAGCGAGGGTCTAGGTGGGTTAGGTTAGGTTATATTACGATATAGACGTATATAATGTGCCCACCGAGAAGTAGGGGCCGACCCGCCAGCAATGTTGGGAAATACTACATCCGAGATGTTAGGTTCCCTTAGGTTAGGATATAAAACGATATAGACATATATAATGTCCCCACGGCAAAGTACGGGCCGACACGACCGGAATTTTGTAAAACATTACCAGCGAGGGTCTAGATGGGTTGGGTTAGGTTATATTACAATATAGACGTATATAATGTGCCCACCGAGAAGTAGGGGCCGACCCGCCAGGAATGTTGGAAAATACTACATCCGAGATGTTAGGTTCCCTCAGGTTAGGATATATAATGTTATAGACGTATATAATGTCCCCACCGAGAAGTACGGGCAGACACGACCGGGAGTCTGTAAAGCATTACCAACGAGGGTCTAGATGGGTTAGGTTAGGTCATATTGCGATATAGACGTATATAATGTGCCCACCGAGAAGTAGGGGCCGGCCCGCCAGAAATGTTGGAAAATACTACATCCGAGATGTTAGGTTCCCTTAGGTTAGGATATATAACGTTATAGACGTAAATAATGTCCCCACCGAATGGAAGGGCCGACACGACCGGAATTTTGTAAAACATTACCAGCGAGGGTCTAGGTGGGTTAGGTTAGGTTATATTACGATATAGACGTATATAATGTGCCCACCGAGAAGTAGGGGCCGACCCGCCAGCAATGTTGGGAAATACTACATCCGAGATGTTAGGTTCCCTTAGGTTAGGATATAAAACGATATAGACATATATAATGTCCCCACGGCAAAGTACGGGCCGACACGACCGGAATTTTGTAAAACATTACCAGCGAGGTTCTAGATGGGTTGGGTTAGGTTATATTACAATATAGACGTATATAATGTGCCCACCGAGAAGTAGGGGCCGACCCGCCAGGAATGTTGGAAAATACTACATCCGAGATGTTAGGTTCCCTCAGGTTAGGATATATAATGTTATAGACGTATATAATGTCCCCACCGAGAAGTACGGGCAGACACGACCGGGAGTCTGTAAAGCATTACCAACGAGGGTCTAGATGGGTTAGGTTAGGTCATATTGCGATATAGACGTACATAATGTGCCCACCGAGAAGTAGGGGCCAGCCCGCCAGGAATGTTGGAAAATACTACATCCGAGATGTTAGGTTCCCTTGGGTTAGGATATATAACGTTATAGACGTATATAATGTCCCCACCGAGAAGTACGGGCAGACACGACCGGGATTTTGTAAAACATTACCAGCGAGGGTCTAGATGGGTTAGGTTAGGTCATATTGCGATATAGACGTATATAATGTGCCCACCGAGAAGTAGGGGCCGACCCGACAGGAATGTTGGAAAATACTACATCCGAGATGTTATGTTCCCTTAGGTTAGGATATATAACGTTATAGACGTATATAATGTTCCCACCGAGATGTACGGGCAGACACGACCGGGAGTCTGTAAAGCATTACCAACGAGGGTCTAGATGGGTTAGGTTAGGTCATATTGCGATATAGACGTATATAATGTGCCCACCGAGAAGTAGGGGCCGACCCGCCAGGAATGTTGGAAAATACTACATCCGACATTTTAGGTTCCCTTAGGTTAGGATATATAACGTTATAGCCGTATATAATGTCCCCACCGAGACGTACGGGAAGACATGAACGGGATTCTGTGAAACATTACCAGCGAGGGTCTAGATGGGGTAGGTTAGGTTATATTACGTTACAGACGTATATAAAGTTCCCACCGAGAAGTAGGGGCCGACCCGCCAGAAATGTTGGAAAATACTACATCCGAGATGTTAGGTTCCCTTAGGTTAGTATATATAACGTTATAGACGTATATAATGTCCCCACGGCAAAGTACGGGCCGACACGACCGGAATTTTGTAAAACATTACCAGCGAGGGTCTAGATGGGTTAGGTTAGGTTATATTACGATATGGACGTATATAATGTGCCCACCGTGAAGTAGGGGCCGGCCCGCCAGGAATGTTGGAAAATACTACATCCGAGATGTTAGGTTCCCTAGGGTTAGGATATATAACGTTATAGACGTATATAATGTCCCCACCGAGAAGTACGGGCCGACACGACCGGGATTTTGTAAAACATTACCAGCGAGGGTCTAGATGGGTTAGGTTATGTTATATTGCGATATAGACGTATATAATGTGCCCACCGAGAAGTAGGGGCCGACCCGCCAGAAATGTTGGAAAATACTACATCCGAGATGTTAGGTTCCCTTAATTTAGGACATAAAACGATATAGACATATATAATGTCCCCACGGCAAAGTACGGGCCGACACGACCGGAATTTTGTAAAACATTACCAGCGAGGGTCTAGATGGGTTAGGTTAGGTTATATTACGATATGGACGTATATAATGTGCCCACCGAGAAGTAGGGGCCGACCCGACAGGAATGTTGGAAAATACTACATCCGAGATGTTAGGTTCCCTTAGGTTAGGATATATAACGTTATAGACGTATATAATGTCCCCACCGAGAAGTACGGGCAGACACGACCGGGATTTTGTAAAACATTACCAGCGAGGGTCTAGATGGGTTAGGTTAGGTTATATTTCGATATAGACGTATATAATGTGCCCACCGAGAAGTAGGGGCCGACCCGCCAGGAATGTTGGAAAATACTACATCCGAGATGTTAGGTTCCCTCAGGTTAGGATATATAATGTTATAGACGTATATAATGTCCCCACCGAGAAGTACGGGCAGACACGACCGGGAGTCTGTAAAGCATTACCAACGAGGGTCTAGATGGGTTAGGTTAGGTCATATTGCTATATAGACGTATATAATGTGCCCACCGAGAAGTAGGGGCCAGCCCGCCAGGAATGTTGGAAAATACTACATCCGAGATGTTAGGTTCCCTTGGGTTAGGATATATAACGTTATAGACGTAATTAATGTCCCCACCGAGAAGTACGGGCCGACACGACCGGGATTTTGTAAAACTTTACCAGCGAGGGTCTAGGTGGGTTAGGTTAGGTTATATTGCGATATAGACGTATATAATGTGCCCACCGAGAAGTAGGGGCCGACCCGACAGGAATGTTGGAAAATACTACATCCGAGATGTTAGGTTCCCTTAGGTTAGGATATATAACGTTATAGCCGTATATAATGTCCCCACCGAGACGTACGGGAAGACATGAACGGGATTCTGTGAAACATTACCAGCGAGGGTCTAGATGGGGTAGGTTAGGTTATATTACGTTACAGACGTATATAAAGTTCCCACCGAGAAGTAGGGGCCGACCCGCCAGAAATGTTGGAAAATACTACATCCGAGATGTTAGGTTCCCTTAGGTTAGTATATATAACGTTATAGACGTATATAATGTCCCCACGGCAAAGTACGGGCCGACACGACCGGAATTTTGTAAAACATTACCAGCGAGGGTCTAGATGGGTTAGGTTAGGTTATATTACGATATGGACGTATATAATGTGCCCACCGTGAAGTAGGGGCCGGCCCGCCAGGAATGTTGGAAAATACTACATCCGAGATGTTAGGTGCCCTTAGGTTAGGATATATAACGTTATAGACGTATATAATGTCCCCACCGAGAAGTACGGGCCGACACGACCGGGATTTTGTAAAACATTACCAGCGAGGGTCTAGATGGGTTAGGTTATGTTATATTGCGATATAGACGTATATAATGTGCCCACCGAGAAGTAGGGGCCGACCCGCCAGAAATGTTGGAAAATACTACATCCGAGATGTTAGGTTCCCTTAATTTAGGACATAAAACGATATAGACATATATAATGTCCCCACGGCAAAGTACGGGCCGACACGACCGGAATTTTGTAAAACATTACCAGCGAGGGTCTAGATGGGTTAGGTTAGGTTATATTACGATATGGACGTATATAATGTGCCCACCGAGAAGTAGGGGCCGACCCGACAGGAATGTTGGAAAATACTACATCCGAGATGTTAGGTTCCCTTAGGTTAGGATATATAACGTTATAGACGTATATAATGTTCCCACCGAGAAGTACGGGCAGACACGACCGGGAGTCTGTAAAGCATTACCAACGAGGGTCTAGATGGGTTAGGTTAGGTCATATTGCGATATAGACGTATATAATGTGCCCACCGAGAAGTAGGGGCCGACCCGCCAGGAATGTCGGAAAATACTACATCCGAGATGTTAGGTTCCCTCCGGTTAGGATATATAATGTTATAGACGTATATAATGTCCCCACCGAGACGTACGGGAAGACATGAACGGGATTCTGTGAAACATTACCAGCGAGAGTCTAGGTGGGTTAGGTTAGGTTATATTACGTTATAGACGTATATAATGCTCCCACTGAGAAGTAGGGGCCGACCCGCCAGAAATGTTGGAAAATACTACATCCGAGATGTTAGGTTCCCTTAATTTAGGATATAAAACGATATAGACATATATAATGTCCCCACGGCAAAGTACGGGCCGACACGACCGGAATTTTGTAAAATATTACCAGCGAGGGTCTAGATGGGTTAGGTTAGGTTATATTACGATATGGACGTATATAATGTGCCCACCGAGAAGTAGGGGCCGACCCGACAGGAATGTTGGAAAATACTACATCCGAGAAGTTAGGTTCCCTTAGGTTAGGATATATAACGTTATAGACGTATATAATGTTCCCACCGAGAAGTACGGGCAGACACGACCGGGAGTCTGTAAAGCATTACCAACGAGGGTCTAGATGGGTTAGGTTAGGTCATATTGCGATATAGACGTATATAATGTGCCCACCGAGAAGTAGGGGCCGACCCGACAGGAATGTTGGAAAATACTACATCCGAGAAGTTAGGTTCCCTTAGGTTAGGATATATAACGTTATAGACGTATATAATGTTCCCACCGAGAAGTACGGGCAGACACGACCGGGAGTCTGTAAAGCATTACCAACGAGGGTCTAGATGGGTTAGGTTAGGTCATATTGCGATATAGACGTATATAATGTGCCCACCGAGAAGTAGGGGCCGACCCGCCAGGAATGTGGGAAAATACTACATCTGAGAAGTTAGGTTCCCTTGGGTTAGGATATATAACGTTATAGACGTATATAATGTCCCCACCGAGAAGTACGGGTCGACACGACCGGGATTTTGTAAAACATTACCAGCGACGGTCTAGATGGGTTAGGTTAGGTTATATTGCGATATAGACGTATATAACGTGCCCACCGAGAAGTAGGGGCCGACCCGCCAGGAATGTTGGAAAATACTACAACCGAGATGTTAGGTTCCCTTAGGTTAGGATAAATAACGTTATAGACGTATATAATGTCGCCACCGAGAAGTACGGGGAGACACGACCGGGATTTTGTAAAACATTACCAGCGAGGGTCTAGATGGGTTAGGTTAGGTCATATTGCGATATAGACGTATATATTGTGCCCACCGAGAAGTAGGGGCCGACCCGCCAGGAATGTTGGAAAATACTACATCCGAGATGTTAGGTTCCCTTAGGTTAGGATATATAACGTTATAGATGTATATAATGTCCCCACCGAGAAGTACGAGCAGACACGACCGGGATTTTGTAAAACATTACCAGCGAGGGTCTAGATGGGTTAGGTTAGGTTATATTACGATATAGACGTATATAATGTGCCCACCGAGAAGTAGGGGCCGACCCGCCAGGAATGTTGGAAAATACTACATCCGAGATGTTAGGTTCCCTCAGGTTAGGATATATAATGTTATAGACGTATATAATGTCCCCACCGAGAAGTACGGGCAGACACGACCGGGAGTCTGTAAAGCATTACCAACGAGGGTCTAGATGGGTTAGGTTAGGTCATATTGCGATATAGACGTATTTAATGTGCCCACCGAGAAGTAGGGGCCGGCCCGCCAGAAATGTTGGAAAATACTACATCCGAGATGTTAGGTTCCCTCCGGTTAGGATATATAATGTTATAGACGTATATAATGTCCCCACCGAGAAGTACGGGCAGACACGAACGAGAGTCTGTAAAGCATTACCAACGAGGGTCTAGATGGGTTAGGTTAGGTCATATTGCGATATAGACGTATATAATGTGCCCACCGAGAAGTAGGGGCCGACCCGCCAGGAATGTTGGAAAATACTACATCCGAGATGTTAGGTTCCCTTAGGTTAGGATATATAACGATATAGACGTATATAATGTCCCCACCGAGAAGTACGGGCAGACACGACCGGGAGTCTATAAAGCATTACCAACGAGGGTCTAGATGGGTTAGGTTAGGTCATATTGCGATATAGACGTATATAATGTGCCCACCGAGAAGTAGGGGCCAGCCCGCCAGGAATGTTGGAAAATACTACATCCGAGATGTTAGGTTCCCGTGGGTTAGGATATATAACGTTATAGACGTAAATAATGTCCCCACCGAGAAGTACGGGCCGACACGACCGGGATTTTGTAAAACATTACCAGCGAGGGTCTAGGTGGGTTAGGTTAGGTTATATTACGATATAGACGTATATAATGTGCCCACCGAGAAGTAGGGGCCGACCCGCCAGGAATGTTGGAAAATACTACATCCGAGATGTTAGGTTCCCTTAGGTTAGGATATATAACGTTATAGACGTATATAATGTCCCCACCGAGAAGTACGGGCAGACACGACCGGGATTTTGTAAAACATTACCAGCGAGGGTCTAGATGGGTTAGGTTAGGTCATATTGCGATATAGACGTATATAATGTGCCCACCGAGAAGTAGGGGCCGACCCGCCAGGAATGTTGGAAAATACTACATCCGAGATGTTAGGTTCCCTTAGGTTAGTATATATAACGTTATAGACGTATATAATGTCCCCACGGCAAAGTACGGGCCGACACGACCGGAATTTTGTAAAACATTACCAGCGAGGGTCTAGATGGGTTAGGTTAGGTTATATTACGATATGGACGTATATAATGTGCCCACCGTGAAGTAGGGGCCGGCCCGCCAGGAATGTTGGAAAATACTACATCCGAGATGTTAGGTTCCCTTAGGTTAGGATATATAACGTTATAGACGTATATAATGTCCCCACCGAGAAGTACGGGCCGACACGACCGGGATTTTGTAAAACATTACCAGCGAGGGTCTAGATGGGTTAGGTTAGGTTATATTACGATATGGACGTATATAATGTGCCCACCGTGAAGTAGGGGCCGGCCCGCCAGGAATGTTGGAAAATACTACATCCGAGATGTTAGGTTCCCTTAGGTTAGGATATATAACGTTATAGACGTATATAATGTCCCCACCGAGAAGTACGGGCCGACACGACCGGGATTTTGTAAAACATTACCAGCGAGGGTCTAGATGGGTTAGGTTATGTTATATTGCGATATAGACGTATATAATGTGCCCACCGAGAAGTAGGGGCCGACCCGCCAGAAATGTTGGAAAATACTACATCCGAGATGTTAGGTTCCCTTAATTTAGGACATAAAACGATATAGACATATATAATGTCCCCACGGCAAAGTACGGGCCGACACGACCGGAATTTTGTAAAACATTACCAGCGAGGGTCTAGATGGGTTAGGTTAGGTTATATTACGATATGGACGTATATAATGTGCCCACCGAGAAGTAGGGGCCGACCCGACAGGAATGTTGGAAAATACTACATCCGAGATGTTAGGTTCCCTTAGGTTAGGATATATAACGTTATAGACGTATATAATGTTCCCACCGAGAAGTACGGGCAGACACGACCAGGAGTCTGTAAAGCATTACCAACGAGGGTCTAGATGGGTTAGGTTAGGTCATATTGCGATATAGACGTATATAATGTGCCCACCGAGAAGTAGGGGCCGACCCGCCAGGAATGTTGGAAAATACTACATCCGAGATGTTAGGTTCCCTCCGGTTAGGATATATAATGTTATAGACGTATATAATGTCCCCACCGAGACGTACGGGAAGACATGAACGGGATTCTGTAAAGCATTACCAACGAGGGTCTAGATGGGTTAGGTTAGGTCATATTGCGATATAGACGTATATAATGTGCCCACCGAGAAGTAGGGGCCGACCCGCCAGGAATGTGGGAAAATACTACATCCGAGAAGTTAGGTTCCCTTGGGTTAGGATATATAACGTTATAGACGTATATAATGTCCCCACCGAGAAGTACGGGTCGACACGACCGGGATTTTGTAAAACATTACCAGCGACGGTCTAGATGGGTTAGGTTAGGTTATATTGCGATATAGACGTATATAACGTGCCCACCGAGAAGTAGGGGCCGACCCGCCAGGAATGTTGGAAAATACTACAACCGAGATGTTAGGTTCCCTTAGGTTAGGATATATAACGTTATAGACGTATATAATGTCGCCACCGAGAAGTACGGGGAGACACGACCGGGATTTTGTAAAACATTACCAGCGAGGGTCTAGATGGGTTAGGTTAGGTCATATTGCGATATAGACGTATATAATGTGCCCACCGAGAAGTAGGGGCCGACCCGCCAGGAATGTTGGAAAATACTACATCCGAGATGTTAGGTTCCCTTAGGTTAGGATATATAACGTTATAGACGTATATAATGTCCCCACCGAGAAGTACGGGCAGACACGACCGGGATTTTGTAAAACATTACCAGCGAGGGTCTAGATGGGTTAGGTTAGGTTATATTACGATATAGACGTATATAATGTGCCCACCGAGAAGTAGGGGCCGACCCGCCAGGAATGTTGGAAAATACTACATCCGAGATGTTAGGTTCCCTCAGGTTAGGATATATAATGTTATAGACGTATATAATGTCCCCACCGAGAAGTACGGGCAGACACGACCGGGAGTCTGTAAAGCATTACCAACGAGGGTCTAGATGGGTTAGGTTAGGTCATATTGCGATATAGACGTATATAATGTGCCCACCGAGAAGTAGGGGCCGGCCCGCCAGAAATGTTGGAAAATACTACATCCGAGATGTTAGGTTCCCTTAGGTTAGGATATATAACGTTATAGACGTAAATAATGTCCCCACCGAAAGGAAGGGCCGACACGACCGGAATTTTGTAAAACATTACCAGCGAGGGTCTAGGTGGGTTAGGTTAGGTTATATTACGATATAGACGTATATAATGTGCCCACCGAGAAGTAGGGGCCGACCCGCCAGCAATGTTGGGAAATACTACATCCGAGATGTTAGGTTCCCTTAGGTTAGGATATAAAACGATATAGACATATATAATGTCCCCACGGCAAAGTACGGGCCGACACGACCGGAATTTTGTAAAACATTACCAGCGAGGGTCTAGATGGGTTAGGTTAGGTTATATTACGATATGGACGTATATAATGTGCCCACCGTGAAGTAGGGGCCGGCCCGCCAGGAATGTTGGAAGATACTACATCCGATATGTTAGGTTCCCTTAGGTTAGGATATATAACGATATAGACGTATATAATGTCCCCACCGAGAAGTACGGGTCGACACGACCGGGATTTTGTAAAACATTACCAGCGAGGGTCTAGATGGGTTAGGTTAGGTTATATTACAATATAGACGTATATAATGTGCCCACCGAGAAGTAGGGGCCGACCCGCCAGGAATGTTGGAAAATACTACATCCGAGATGTTAGGTTCCCTCAGGTTAGGATATATAATGTTATAGACGTATATAATGTCCCCACCGAGAAGTACGGGCAGACACGACCGGGAGTCTGTAAAGCATTACCAACGAGGGTCTAGATGGGTTAGGTTAGGTCATACTGCGATATAGACGTATATAATGTGCCCACCGAGAAGTAGGGGCCAGCCCGCCAGAAATGTTGGAAAATACTACATCCGAGATGTTAGGTTCCCTTGGGTTAGGATATATAACGTTATAGACGTAAATAATGTCCCCACCGAGAAGTACGGGCAGACACGACCGGGATTTTGTAAAACATTACCAGCGAGGGTCTAGGTGGGTTAGGTTAGGTTATATTACGATATAGACGTATATAATGTGCCCACCGAGAAGTAGGGGCCGACCCGCCGGGAATGTTGGAAAATACTACATCCGAGATGTTAGGTTCCCTTAGGTTAGGATATATAACGTTATAGACGTATATAATGTCCCCACCGAGAAGTACGGGCAGACACGACCGGGATTTTGTAAAACATTACCAGCGAGGGTCTAGATGGGTTAGGTTAGGTCATATTGCGATATAGACGTATATAATGTGCCCACCGAGAAGTAGGGGCCGACCCGCCAGGAATGTTGGAAAATACTACATCCGAGATGTTAGGTTCCCTTAGGTTAGGATATATAACGTTATAGACGTATATAATGTCCCCACCGAGAAGTACGGGCAGACACGACCGGGAGTCTGTAAAGCATTACCAACGAGGGTCTAGATGGGTTAGGTTAGGTCATATTGCGATATAGACGTATATAATGTGCCCACCGAGAAGTAGGGGCCAGCCCGCCAGGAATTTTGGAAAATACTACATCCGAGATGTTAGGTTCCCGTGGGTTAGGATATATAACGTTATAGACGTAAATAATGTCCCCACCGAGAAGTACGGGCCGACACGACCGGGATTTTGTAAAACATTACCAGCGAGGGTCTAGGTGGGTTAGGTTAGGTTATATTACGATATAGACGTATATAATGTGCCCACCGAGAAGTAGGGGCCGACCCGCCAGGAATGTTGGAAAATACTACATCCGAGATGTTAGGTTCCCTTAGGTTAGGATATATAACGTTATAGACGTATATAATGTCCCCACCGAGAAGTACGGGCAGACACGACCGGGATTTTGTAAAACATTACCAGCGAGGGTCTAGATGGGTTAGGTTAGGTCATATTGCGATATAGACGTATATAATGTGCCCACCGAGAAGTAGGGGCCGACCCGCCAGAAATGTTGGAAAATACTACATCCGAGATGTTAGGTTCCCTTAATTTAGGACATAAAACGATATAGACATATATAATGTCCCCACGGCAAAGTACGGGCCGACACGACCGGAATTTTGTAAAACATTACCAGCGAGGGTCTAGATGGGTTAGGTTAGGTTATATTACGATATGGACGTATATAATGTGCCCACCGAGAAGTAGGGGCCGACCCGACAGGAATGTTGGAAAATACTACATCCGAGATGTTAGGTTCCCTTAGGTTAGGATATATAACGTTATAGACGTATATAATGTTCCCACCGAGAAGTACGGGCAGACACGACCAGGAGTCTGTAAAGCATTACCAACGAGGGTCTAGATGGGTTAGGTTAGGTCATATTGCGATATAGACGTATATAATGTGCCCACCGAGAAGTAGGGGCCGACCCGCCAGGAATGTTGGAAAATACTACATCCGAGATGTTAGGTTCCCTCCGGTTAGGATATATAATGTTATAGACGTATATAATGTCCCCACCGAGACGTACGGGAAGACATGAACGGGATTCTGTAAAGCATTACCAACGAGGGTCTAGATGGGTTAGGTTAGGTCATATTGCGATATAGACGTATATAATGTGCCCACCGAGAAGTAGGGGCCGACCCGCCAGGAATGTGGGAAAATACTACATCCGAGAAGTTAGGTTCCCTTGGGTTAGGATATATAACGTTATAGACGTATATAATGTCCCCACCGAGAAGTACGGGTCGACACGACCGGGATTTTGTAAAACATTACCAGCGACGGTCTAGATGGGTTAGGTTAGGTTATATTGCGATATAGACGTATATAACGTGCCCACCGAGAAGTAGGGGCCGACCCGCCAGGAATGTTGGAAAATACTACAACCGAGATGTTAGGTTCCCTTAGGTTAGGATATATAACGTTATAGACGTATATAATGTCGCCACCGAGAAGTACGGGGAGACACGACCGGGATTTTGTAAAACATTACCAGCGAGGGTCTAGATGGGTTAGGTTAGGTCATATTGCGATATAGACGTATATAATGTGCCCACCGAGAAGTAGGGGCCGACCCGCCAGGAATGTTGGAAAATACTACATCCGAGATGTTAGGTTCCCTTAGGTTAGGATATATAACGTTATAGACGTATATAATGTCCCCACCGAGAAGTACGGGCAGACACGACCGGGATTTTGTAAAACATTACCAGCGAGGGTCTAGATGGGTTAGGTTAGGTTATATTACGATATAGACGTATATAATGTGCCCACCGAGAAGTAGGGGCCGACCCGCCAGGAATGTTGGAAAATACTACATCCGAGATGTTAGGTTCCCTCAGGTTAGGATATATAATGTTATAGACGTATATAATGTCCCCACCGAGAAGTACGGGCAGACACGACCGGGAGTCTGTAAAGCATTACCAACGAGGGTCTAGATGGGTTAGGTTAGGTCATATTGCGATATAGACGTATATAATGTGCCCACCGAGAAGTAGGGGCCGGCCCGCCAGAAATGTTGGAAAATACTACATCCGAGATGTTAGGTTCCCTTAGGTTAGGATATATAACGTTATAGACGTAAATAATGTCCCCACCGAAAGGAAGGGCCGACACGACCGGAATTTTGTAAAACATTACCAGCGAGGGTCTAGGTGGGTTAGGTTAGGTTATATTACGATATAGACGTATATAATGTGCCCACCGAGAAGTAGGGGCCGACCCGCCAGCAATGTTGGGAAATACTACATCCGAGATGTTAGGTTCCCTTAGGTTAGGATATAAAACGATATAGACATATATAATGTCCCCACGGCAAAGTACGGGCCGACACGACCGGAATTTTGTAAAACATTACCAGCGAGGGTCTAGATGGGTTAGGTTAGGTTATATTACGATATGGACGTATATAATGTGCCCACCGTGAAGTAGGGGCCGGCCCGCCAGGAATGTTGGAAGATACTACATCCGATATGTTAGGTTCCCTTAGGTTAGGATATATAACGATATAGACGTATATAATGTCCCCACCGAGAAGTACGGGTCGACACGACCGGGATTTTGTAAAACATTACCAGCGAGGGTCTAGATGGGTTAGGTTAGGTTATATTACAATATAGACGTATATAATGTGCCCACCGAGAAGTAGGGGCCGACCCGCCAGGAATGTTGGAAAATACTACATCCGAGATGTTAGGTTCCCTCAGGTTAGGATATATAATGTTATAGACGTATATAATGTCCCCACCGAGAAGTACGGGCAGACACGACCGGGAGTCTGTAAAGCATTACCAACGAGGGTCTAGATGGGTTAGGTTAGGTCATACTGCGATATAGACGTATATAATGTGCCCACCGAGAAGTAGGGGCCAGCCCGCCAGAAATGTTGGAAAATACTACATCCGAGATGTTAGGTTCCCTTGGGTTAGGATATATAACGTTATAGACGTAAATAATGTCCCCACCGAGAAGTACGGGCAGACACGACCGGGATTTTGTAAAACATTACCAGCGAGGGTCTAGGTGGGTTAGGTTAGGTTATATTACGATATAGACGTATATAATGTGCCCACCGAGAAGTAGGGGCCGACCCGCCGGGAATGTTGGAAAATACTACATCCGAGATGTTAGGTTCCCTTAGGTTAGGATATATAACGTTATAGACGTATATAATGTCCCCACCGAGAAGTACGGGCAGACACGACCGGGATTTTGTAAAACATTACCAGCGAGGGTCTAGATGGGTTAGGTTAGGTCATATTGCGATATAGACGTATATAATGTGCCCACCGAGAAGTAGGGGCCGACCCGCCAGGAATGTTGGAAAATACTACATCCGAGATGTTAGGTTCCCTTAGGTTAGGATATATAACGTTATAGACGTATATAATGTCCCCACCGAGAAGTACGGGCAGACACGACCGGGAGTCTGTAAAGCATTACCAACGAGGGTCTAGATGGGTTAGGTTAGGTCATATTGCGATATAGACGTATATAATGTGCCCACCGAGAAGTAGGGGCCAGCCCGCCAGGAATTTTGGAAAATACTACATCCGAGATGTTAGGTTCCCGTGGGTTAGGATATATAACGTTATAGACGTAAATAATGTCCCCACCGAGAAGTACGGGCCGACACGACCGGGATTTTGTAAAACATTACCAGCGAGGGTCTAGGTGGGTTAGGTTAGGTTATATTACGATATAGACGTATATAATGTGCCCACCGAGAAGTAGGGGCCGACCCGCCAGGAATGTTGGAAAATACTACATCCGAGATGTTAGGTTCCCTTAGGTTAGGATATATAACGTTATAGACGTATATAATGTCCCCACCGAGAAGTACGGGCAGACACGACCGGGATTTTGTAAAACATTACCAGCGAGGGTCTAGATGGGTTAGGTTAGGTCATATTGCGATATAGACGTATATAATGTGCCCACCGAGAAGTAGGGGCCGACCCGCCAGGAATGTTGGAAAATACTACATCCGAGATGTTAGGTTCCCTTAGGTTAGGATATATAACGTTATAGACGTATATAATGTCCCCACCGAGAAGTACGGGCAGACACGACCGGGATTTTGTAAAACATTACCAGCGAGGGTCTAGATGGGTTAGGTTAGGTTATATTACGATATAGACGTATATAATGTGCCCACCGAGAAGTAGGGGCCGACCCGCCAGGAATGTTGGAAAATACTACATCCGAGATGTTAGGTTCCCTCCGGTTAGGATATATAATGTTATAGACGTATATAATGTCCCCACCGAGAAGTACGGGCAGACACGACCGGGAGTCTGTAAAGCATTACCAACGAGGGTCTAGATGGGTTAGGTTAGGTCATATTGCGATATAGACGTATATAATGTGCCCACCGAGAAGTAGGGGCCAGCCCGCCAGGAATGTTGGAAAATACTACATCCGAGATGTTAGGTTCCCTTGGGTTAGGATATATAACGTTATAGACGTATATAATGTCCCCACCGAGAAGTACGGGCAGACACGACCGGGATTCTGTAAAGCATTACCAGCGAGGGTCTAGATGGGTTAGGTTAGGTCATATTGCGATATAGACGTATATAATGTGCCCACCGAGAAGTAGAGGCCGACCCGCCAGGAATGTTGGAAAATACTACATCCGCGATGTTAGGTTCCCTTAGGCTAGGACATATAACGTTATAGACGTATATAATGTCCCCACCGAGACGTACGGGAAGACATGAACGGGATTCTGTAAAACATTACCAGCGAGGGTCTAGATGGGTTAGGTTAGGTCATATTGCGATATAGACGTATATAATGTGCCCACCGAGAAGTAGGGGCCGACCCGCCAGGAATGTTGGAAAATACTACATCCGAGATGTTAGGTTCCCTTAGGTTAGGATATATAACGTTATAGACGTATATAATGTCCCCACCGAGAAGTACGGGCAGACACGACCGGGATTTTGTAAAACATTACCAGCGAGGGTCTAGATGGGTTAGGTTAGGTTATATTACGATATAGACGTATATAATGTGCCCACCGAGAAGTAGGGGCCGACCCGCCAGGAATGTTGGAAAATACTACATCCGAGATGTTAGGTTCCCTCCGGTTAGGATATATAATGTTATAGACGTATATAATGTCCCCACCGAGAAGTACGGGCAGACACGACCGGGAGTCTGTAAAGCATTACCAACGAGGGTCTAGATGGGTTAGGTTAGGTCATATTGCAATATAGACGTATATAATGTGCCCACCGAGAAGTAGGGGCCAGCCCGCCAGGAATGTTGGAAAATACTACATCCGAGATGTTAGGTTCCCTTGGGTTAGGACATATAACGTTATAGACGTATATAATGTCCCCACCGAGAAGTACGGGCAGACACGACCGGGATTCTGTAAAGCATTACCAGCGAGGGTCTAGATGGGTTAGGTTAGGTCATATTGCGATATAGACGTATATAATGTGCCCACCGAGAAGTAGAGGCCGACCCGCTAGGAATGTTGGAAAATACTACATCCGCGATGTTAGGTTCCCTTAGGCTAGGACATATAACGTTATAGACGTATATAATGTCCCCACCGAGACGTACGGGAAGACATGAACGGGATTCTGTGAAACATTACCAGCGAGAGTCTAGGTGGGTTAGGTTAGGTTATATTACGTTATAGACGTATATAATGCTCCCACTGAGAAGTAGGGGCCGACCCGCCAGAAATGTTGGAAAATACTACATCCGAGATGTTAGGTTCCCTTAATGTAGGATATAAAACGATATAGACATATATAATGTCCCCACGGCAAAGTACGGGCCGACACGACCGGAATTTTGTAAAACATTACCAGCGAGGGTCTAGATGGGTTAGGTTAGGTCATATTGCGATATAGACGTATATAATGTGCCCACCGAGAAGTAGGGGCCGACCCGCCAGGAATGTTGGAAAATACTACATCCGAGATGTTAGGTTCCCTTAGGTTAGGATATATAACGTTATAGACGTATATAATGTCCCCACCGAGAAGTACGGGCAGACACGACCGGGAGTCTGTAAAGCATTACCAACGAGGGTCTAGATGGGTTAGGTTAGGTCATATTGCGATATAGACGTATATAATGTGCCCACCGAGAAGTAGGGGCCGGCCCGCCAGAAATGTTGGAAAATACTACATCCGAGATGTTAGGTTCCCTTAGGTTAGGATATATAACGTTATAGACGTAAATAATGTCCCCACCGAAAGGAAGGACCGACACGACCGGGATTTTGTAAAACATTACCAGCGAGGGTCTAGGTGGGTTAGGTTAGGTTATATTACGATATAGACGTATATAATGTGCCCACCGAGAAGTAGGGGCCGACCCGCCAGGAATTTTGGAAAATACTACATCCGAGATGTTAGGTTCCCTTAGGTTAGGATATATAACGTTATAGACGTATATAATGTCCCCACCGAGAAGTACGGGCAGACACGACCGGGATTTTGTAAAACATTACCAGCGAGGGTCTAGATGGGTTAGGTTAGGTTATATTACGATATAGACGTATATAATGTGCCCACCGAGAAGTAGGGGCCGACCCGCCAGGAATGTTGGAAAATACTACATCCGAGATGTTAGGTTCCCTCCGGTTAGGATATATAATGTTATAGACGTATATAATGTCCCCACCGAGAAGTACGGGCAGACACGACCGGGAGTCTGTAAAGCATTACCAACGAGGGTCTAGATGGGTTAGGTTAGGTCATATTGCGATATAGACGTATATAATGTGCCCACCGAGAAGTAGGGGCCGACTCGCCAGGAATGTTGGAAAATACTACATCCGAGATGTTAGGTTCCCTCAGGTTAGGATATATAATGTTATAGACGTATATAATGTCCCCACCGAGAAGTACGGGCAGACACGACCGGGAGTCTGTAAAGCATTACCAACGAGGGTCTAGATGGGTTAGGTTAGGTCATATTGCGATATAGACGTATATAATGTGCCCACCGAGAAGTAGGGGCCGGCCCGCCAGAAATGTTGGAAAATACTACATCCGAGATGTTAGGTTCCCTTAGGTTAGGATATATAACGTTATAGACGTAAATAATGTCCCCACCGAAAGGAAGGACCGACACGACCGGGATTTTGTAAAACATTACCAGCGAGGGTCCAGGTGGGTTAGGTTAGGTTATATTACGATATAGACGTATATAATGTGCCCACCGAGAAGTAGGGGCCGACCCGCCAGGAATGTTGGAAAATACTACATCCGAGATGTTAGGTTCCCTTAGGTTAGGATATATAACGTTATAGCCGTATATAATGTCTCCACCGAGACGTACGGGAAGACATGCACGGGATTCTGTGAAACATTACCCGCGAGGGTCTAGGTGGGTTAGGTTAGGTTCTATTACGTTATAGACGTATATAAAGTTCCCACCGAGAAGTAGGGTCCGACCCGCCAGAAATGTTGGAAAATACTACATCCGAGATGTTAGGTTCCCTTAGGTTAGTATATATAACGTTATAGACGTATATAATGTCCCCACGGCAAAGTACGGGCCGACACGACCGGAATTTTGTAAAACATTACCAGCGAGGGTCTAGGTGGGTTAGGTTAGGTCATATTGCGATATAGACGTATATAATGTGCCCACCGAGAAGTAGGGGCCGACCCGCCAGGAATGTTGGAAAATACTACATCCGAGATGTTAGGTTCCCTTAGGCTAGGATATATAACGTTATAGACGTATATAATGTCCCCACCGAGACGTACGGGAAGACATGAACGGGATTCTGTGAAACATTACCAGCGAGAGTCTAGGTGGGTTAGGTTAGGTTATATTACGTTATAGACGTATATAATGCTCCCACTGAGAAGTAGGGGCCGACCCGCCAGAAATGTTGGAAAATACTACATCCGAGATGTTAGGTTCCCTTAATTTAGGATATAAAACGATATAGACATATATAATGTCACCACGGCAATGTACGGGCCGACACGACCGGAATTTTGTAAAACATTACCAGCGAGGGTCTAGATGGGTTAGGTTAGGTTAAATTACGATATGGACGTATATAATGTGCCCGCCGAGAAGTAGGGGCCGGCCCGCCAGGAATGTTGGAAAATACTACATCCGAGATGTTAGGTTCCCTTAGGTTAGGATATATAACGATATAGACGTATATAATGTCCCCACCGAGAAGTACGAGCAGACACGACCGGGATTTTGTAAAACATTACCAGCGAGGGTCTAGATGGGTTAGGTTAGGTTATATTGCGATATAGACGTATATAATGTGCCCACCGAGAAGTAGGGGCCGACCCGCCAGGAATGTTGGAAAATATTACATCCGAGAAGTTAGGTTCCCTTGGGTTAGGATATATAACGTTATAGACGTATATAATGTCCCCACCGAGAAGTACGGGTCGACACGACCGGGATTTTGTAAAACATTACCAGCGACGGTCTAGATGGGTTAGGTTAGGTTATATTGCGATATAGACGTATATAATGTGCCCACCGAGAAGTAGGGGCCGACCCGCCAGGAATGTTGGAAAATACTACAACCGAGATGTTAGGTTCCCTTAGGTTAGGATATATAACGTTATAGACGTATATAATGTCCCCACCGAGAAGTACGGGCAGACACGACCGGGATTTTGTACAACATTACCAGCGAGGGTCTAGATGGGTTAGGTTAGGTCATATTGCGATATAGACGTATATAATGTGCCCACCGAGAAGTAGGGGCAGACCCGCCAGGAATGTTGGAAAATACTACATCCGAGATGTTAGGTTCCCTTAGGTTAGGATATATAACGTTATAGACGTATATAATGTCCCCACCGAGAAGTACGTGCAGACACGACCGGGATTTTGTAAAACATTACCAGCGAGGGTCTAGATGGGTTAGGTTAGGCTATATTACGATATAGACGTATATAATGTGCCCACCGAGAAGTAGAGGCCGACCCGCCAGGAATGTTGGAAAATACTACATCCGAGATGTTAGGTTCCCTCAGGTTAGGATATATAATGTTATAGACGTATATAATGTCCCCACCGAGAAGTACGGGCAGACACGACCGGGAGTCTGTAAAGCATTACCAACGAGGGTCTAGATGGGTTAGGTTAGGTCATATTGCGATATAGACGTATATAATGTGCCCACCGAGAAGTAGGGGCCAGCCCGCCAGGAATGTTGGAAAATACTACATCCGAGATGTTAGGTTCCCTTGGGTTAGGATATATAACGTTATAGACGTAAATAATGTCCCCACCGAGAAGTACGGGCCGACACGACCGGGATTTTGTAAAACATTACCAGCGAGGGTCTAGGTGGGTTAGGTTAGGTTATATTACGATATAGACGTATATAATGTGCCCACCGAGAAGTAGGGGCCGACCCGCCAGGAATGTTGGAAAATACTACATCCGAGATGTTAGGTTCCCTTAGGTTAGGATATATAACGTTATAGACGTATATAATGTCCCCACCGAGAAGTACGGGCAGACACGACCGGGATTTTGTAAAACATTACCAGCGAGGGTCTAGATGGGTTAGGTTAGGTCATATTGCGATATAGACGTATATTATGTGCCCACCGAGAAGTAGGGGCCGACCCGCCAGGAATGTTGGAAAATACTACATCCGAGATGTTAGGTTCCCTTAGGTTAGGATATATAACGTTATAGACGTATATAATGTCCCCACCGAGAAGTACGGGCAGACACGACCGGGATTTTGTAAAACATTACCAGCGAGGGTCTAGATGGGTTAGGTTAGGTTATATTTCGATATAGACGTATATAATGTGCCCACCGAGAAGTAGGGGCCGACCCGCCAGGAATGTTGGAAAATACTACATCCGAGATGTTAGGTTCCCTCAGGTTAGGATATATAATGTTATAGACGTATATAATGTCCCCACCGAGAAGTACGGGCAGACACGACCGGGAGTCTGTAAAGCATTACCAACGAGGGTCTAGATGGGTTAGGTTAGGTCATATTGCTATATAGACGTATATAATGTGCCCACCGAGAAGTAGGGGCCAGCCCGCCAGGAATGTTGGAAAATACTACATCCGAGATGTTAGGTTCCCTTGGGTTAGGATATATAACGTTATAGACGTAATTAATGTCCCCACCGAGAAGTACGGGCCGACACGACCGGGATTTTGTAAAACTTTACCAGCGAGGGTCTAGGTGGGTTAGGTTAGGTTATATTGCGATATAGACGTATATAATGTGCCCACCGAGAAGTAGGGGCCGACCCGACAGGAATGTTGGAAAATACTACATCCGAGATGTTAGGTTCCCTTAGGTTAGGATATATAACGTTATAGACGTATATAATGTCCCCACCGAGAAGTACGGGCCCACACGACCGGAATTTTGTAAAGCATTACCAGCGAGGGTCTTGATGGGTTAGGTTAGGTTATATTACGATATGGACGTATATAATGTGCCCACCGAGAAGTAGGGGCTGGCCCGCCAGGAATGTTGGAAAATACTACATCCGAGATGTTAGGTTCCCTTAGGTTAGGATATATAACGTTATAGAAGTATATAATGTCCCCAACGAGAAGTACGGGCCGACACGACCGGGATTTTGTAAAACATTACCAGCGACGGTCTAGATGGGTTAGGTTAGGTTATATTGCGATATAGACGTATATAATGTGCCCACCGAGAAGTAGGGGCCGACCCGACAGGAATGTTGGAAAATACTACATCCGAGATGTTAGGTTCCCTTAGGTTAGGATATATAACGTTATAGACGTATATAATGTCCCCACCGAGAAGTACGGGCAGACACGACCGGGATTTTGTAAAACATTACCAGCGAGGGTCTAGATGGGTTAGGTTAGGTTATATTTCGATATAGACGTATATAATGTGCCCACCGAGAAGTAGGGGCCGACCCGCCAGGAATGTTGGAAAATACTACATCCGAGATGTTAGGTTCCCTCAGGTTAGGATATATAATGTTATAGACGTATATAATGTCCCCACCGAGAAGCACGGGCAGACACGACCGGGAGTCTGTAAAGCATTACCAACGAGGGTCTAGATGGGTTAGGTTAGGTCATATTGCGATATAGACGAATATAATGTGCCCACCGAGAAGTAGGGGCCAGCCCGCCAGGAATGTTGGAAAATACTACATCCGAGATGTTAGGTTCCCTTGGGTTAGGATATATAACGTTATAGACGTAAATAATGTCCCCACCGAGAAGTGCGGGCCGACACGACCGGGATTTTGTAAAACTTTACCAGCGAGGGTCTAGGTGGGTTAGGTTAGGTTATATTGCGATATAGACGTATATAATGTGCCCACCGAGAAGTAGGGGCCGACCCGACAGGAATGTTGGAAAATACTACATCCGAGATGTTAGGTTCCCTTAGGTTAGGATATATAACGTTATAGACGTATATAATGTCCCCACCGAGAAGTACGGGCAGACACGACCGGGATTCTGTAAAGCATTACCAGCGAGGGTCTAGATGGGTTAGGTTAGGTCATATTGCGATATAGACGTATATAATGTGCCCACCGAGAAGTAGGGGCCGACCCGCCAGGAATGTTGGAAAATACTACATCCGAGATGTTAGGTTCCCTTAGGTTAGGATATATAACGTTATAGACGTATATAATGTCCCCACCGAGAAGTACGGGCAGACACGACCGGGATTTTGTAAAACATTACCAGCGAGGGTCTAGATGGGTTAGGTTAGGTTATATTTCGATATAGACGTATATAATGTGCCCACCGAGAAGTAGGGGCCGACCCGCCAGGAACGTTGGAAAATACTACATCCGAGATGTTAGGTTCCCTCAGGTTAGGATATATAATGTTTTAGACGTATATAATGTCCCCACCGAGAAGTACGGGCAGACACGACCGGGAGTCTGTAAAGCATTACCAACGAGGGTCTAGATGGGTTAGGTTAGGTCATATTGCGATATAGACGTATATAATGTGCCCACCGAGAAGTAGGGGCCAGCCCGCCAGGAATGTTGGAAAATACTACATCCGAGATGTTAGGTTCCCTTGGGTTAGGATATATAACGTTATAGACGTAATTAATGTCCCCACCGAGAAGTACGGGCCGACACGACCGGGATTTTGTAAAACTTTACCAGCGAGGGTCTAGGTGGGTTAGGTTAGGTTATATTGCGATATAGACGTATATAATGTGCCCACCGAGAAGTAGGGGCCGACCCGACAGGAATGTTGGAAAATACTACATCCGAGATGTTAGGTTCCCTTAGGTTAGGATATATAACGTTATAGACGTATATAATGTCCCCACCGAGAAGTACGGGCCCACACGACCGGAATTTTGTAAAGCATTACCAGCGAGGGTCTTGATGGGTTAGGTTAGGTTATATTACGATATGGACGTATATAATGTGCCCACCGAGAAGTAGGGGCTGGCCCGCCAGGAATGTTGGAAAATACTACATCCGAGATGTTAGGTTCCCTTAGGTTAGGATATATAACGTTATAGAAGTATATAATGTCCCCAACGAGAAGTACGGGCCGACACGACCGGGATTTTGTAAAACATTACCAGCGACGGTCTAGATGGGTTAGGTTAGGTTATATTGCGATATAGACGTATATAATGTGCCCACCGAGAAGTAGGGGCCGACCCGACAGGAATGTTGGAAAATACTACATCCGAGATGTTAGGTTCCCTTAGGTTAGGATATATAACGTTATAGACGTATATAATGTCCCCACCGAGAAGTACGGGCAGACACGACCGGGATTTTGTAAAACATTACCAGCGAGGGTCTAGATGGGTTAGGTTAGGTTATATTTCGATATAGACGTATATAATGTGCCCACCGAGAAGTAGGGGCCGACCCGCCAGGAATGTTGGAAAATACTACATCCGAGATGTTAGGTTCCCTCAGGTTAGGATATATAATGTTATAGACGTATATAATGTCCCCACCGAGAAGCACGGGCAGACACGACCGGGAGTCTGTAAAGCATTACCAACGAGGGTCTAGATGGGTTAGGTTAGGTCATATTGCGATATAGACGTATATAATGTGCCCACCGAGAAGTAGGGGCCAGCCCGCCAGGAATGTTGGAAAATACTACATCCGAGATGTTAGGTTCCCTTGGGTTAGGATATATAACGTTATAGACGTAAATAATGTCCCCACCGAGAAGTACGGGCCGACACGACCGGGATTTTGTAAAACTTTACCAGCGAGGGTCTAGGTGGGTTAGGTTAGGTTATATTGCGATATAGACGTATATAATGTGCCCACCGAGAAGTAGGGGCCGACCCGACAGGAATGTTGGAAAATACTACATCCGAGATGTTAGGTTCCCTTAGGTTAGGATATATAACGTTATAGACGTATATAATGTCCCCACCGAGAAGTACGGGCAGACACGACCGGGATTCTGTAAAGCATTACCAGCGAGGGTCTAGATGGGTTAGGTTAGGTCATATTGCGATATAGACGTATATAATGTGCCCACCGAGAAGTAGGGGCCGACCCGCCAGGAATGTTGGAAAATACTACATCCGAGATGTTAGGTTCCCTTAGGCTAGGATATATAACGATATAGACGTATATAATGTCCCCACCGAGAAGTACGGGTCGACACGACCGGGATTTTGTAAAACATTACCAGCGAGGGTCTAGATGGGTTAGGTTAGGTTATATTGCGATATAGACGTATATAATGTGCCCACCGAGAAGTAGGGGCCGACCCGCCAGGAATGTTGGAAAATACTACATCCGAGATGTTAGGTTCCCTTAGGTTAGGATATATAACGTTATAGACGTATATAATGTCCCCACCGAGAAGTACGGGCAGACACGACCGGGATTTTGTAAAACATTACCAGCGAGGGTCTAGATGGGTTAGGTTAGGTTATATTACGATATAGACGTATATAATGTGCCCACCGAGAAGTAGAGGCCGACCCGCCAGGAATGTTGGAAAATACTACATCCGAGATGTTAGGTTCCCTCAGGTTAGGATATATAATGTTATAGACGTATATAATGTCCCCACCGAGAAGTACGGGCAGACACGACCGGGAGTCTGTAAAGCATTACCAACGAGGGTCTAGATGGGTTAGGTTAGGTCATATTGCGATATAGACGTATATAATGTGCCCACCGAGAAGTAGGGGCCAGCCCGCCAGGAATGTTGGAAAATACTACATCCGAGATGTTAGGTTCCCTTGGGTTAGGATATATAACGTTATAGACGTAATTAATGTCCCCACCGAGAAGTACGGGCCGACACGACCGGGATTTTGTAAAACTTTACCAGCGAGGGTCTAGGTGGGTTAGGTTAGGTTATATTGCGATATAGACGTATATAATGTGCCCACCGAGAAGTAGGGGCCGACCCGACAGGAATGTTGGAAAATACTACATCCGAGATGTTAGGTTCCCTTAGGTTAGGATATATAACGTTATAGACGTATATAATGTCCCCACCGAGAAGTACGGGCCCACACGACCGGAATTTTGTAAAGCATTACCAGCGAGGGTCTTGATGGGTTAGGTTAGGTTATATTACGATATGGACGTATATAATGTGCCCACCGAGAAGTAGGGGCTGGCCCGCCAGGAATGTTGGAAAATACTACATCCGAGATGTTAGGTTCCCTTAGGTTAGGATATATAACGTTATAGAAGTATATAATGTCCCCAACGAGAAGTACGGGCCGACACGACCGGGATTTTGTAAAACATTACCAGCGACGGTCTAGATGGGTTAGGTTAGGTTATATTGCGATATAGACGTATATAATGTGCCCACCGAGAAGTAGGGGCCGACCCGACAGGAATGTTGGAAAATACTACATCCGAGATGTTAGGTTCCCTTAGGTTAGGATATATAACGTTATAGACGTATATAATGTCACCACCGAGAAGTACGGGCAGACACGACCGGGATTTTGTAAAACATTACCAGCGAGGGTCTAGATGGGTTAGGTTAGGTTATATTTCGATATAGACGTATATAATGTGCCCACCGAGAAGTAGGGGCCGACCCGCCAGGAATGTTGGAAAATACTACATCCGAGATGTTAGGTTCCCTTAGGTTAGGATATATAACGTTATAGACGTATATAATGTCCCCACCGAGAAGTACGGGCAGACACGACCGGGATTTTGTAAAACATTACCAGCGAGGGTCTAGATGGGTTAGGTTAGGTTATATTTCGATATAGACGTATATAATGTGCCCACCGAGAAGTAGGGGCCGACCCGCCAGGAATGTTGGAAAATACTACATCCGAGATGTTAGGTTCCCTCAGGTTAGGATATATAATGTTATAGACGTATATAATGTCCCCACCGAGAAGTACGGGCAGACACGACCGGGAGTCTGTAAAGCATTACCAACGAGGGTCTAGATGGGTTAGGTTAGGTCATATTGCGATATAGACGTATATAATGTGCCCACCGAGAAGTAGGGGCCAGCCCGCCAGGAATGTTGGAAAATACTACATCCGAGATGTTAGGTTCCTTTGGGTTAGGATATATAACGTTATAGACGTAATTAATGTCCCCACCGAGAAGTACGGGCCGACACGACCGGGATTTTGTAAAACTTTACCAGCGAGGGTCTAGGTGGGTTAGGTTAGGTTATATTGCGATATAGACGTATATAATGTGCCCACCGAGAAGTAGGGGCCGACCCGACAGGAATGTTGGAAAATACTACATCCGAGATGTTAGGTTCCCTTAGGTTAGGATATATAACGTTATAGACGTATATAATGTCCCCACCGAGAAGTACGTGCCCACACGACCGGAATTTTGTAAAGCATTACCAGCGAGGGTCTTGATGGGTTAGGTTAGGTTATATTACGATATGGACGTATATAATGTGCCCACCGAGAAGTAGGGGCTGGCCCGCCAGGAATGTTGGAAAATACTACATCCGAGATGTTAGGTTCCCTTGGGTTAGGATATATAACGTTATAGACGTAAATAATGTCCCCACCGAGAAGTACGGGCCGACACGACCGGGATTTTGTAAAACTTTACCAGCGAGGGTCTAGGTGGGTTAGGTTAGGTTATATTGCGATATAGACGTATATAATGTGCCCACCGAGAAGTAGGGGCCGACCCGACAGGAATGTTGGAAAATACTACATCCGAGATGTTAGGTTCCCTTAGGTTAGGATATATAACGTTATAGACGTATATAATGTCCCCACCGAGAAGTACGGGCAGACACGACCGGGATTCTGTAAAGCATTACCAGCGAGGGTCTAGATGGGTTAGGTTAGGTCATATTGCGATATAGACGTATATAATGTGCCCACCGAGAAGTAGGGGCCGACCCGCCAGGAATGTTGGAAAATACTACATCCGAGATGTTAGGTTCCCTTAGGCTAGGATATATAACGTTATAGACGTATATAATGTCCCCACCGAGACGTACGGGAAGACATGAACGGGATTCTGTGAAACATTACCAGCGAGAGTCTAGGTGGGTTAGGTTAGGTTATATTACGTTATAGACGTATATAATGCTCCCACTGAGAAGTAGGGGCCGACCCGCCAGAAATGTTGGAAAATACTACATCCGAGATGTTAGGTTCCCTTAATTTAGGATATAAAACGATATAGACATATATAATGTCACCACGGCAATGTACGGGCCGACACGACCGGAATTTTGTAAAACATTACCAGCGAGGGTCTAGATGGGTTAGGTTAGGTTAAATTACGATATGGACGTATATAATGTGCCCACCGAGAAGTAGGGGCCGGCCCGCCAGGAATGTTGGAAAATACTACATCCGAGATGTTAGGTTCCCTTAGGTTAGGATATATAACGATATAGACGTATATAATGTCCCCACCGAGAAGTACGGGCAGACACGACCGGGATTTTGTAAAACATTACCAGCGAGGGTCTAGATGGGTTAGGTTAGGTAATATTGCGATATAGACGTATATAATGTGCCCACCGAGAAGTAGGGTCCGACCCGCCAGGAATGTTGGAAAATACTACATCCGAGAAGTTAGGTTCCCTTGGGTTAGGATATATAACGTTATAGACGTATATAATGTCCCCACCGAGAAGTACGGGCAGACACGACCGGGATTTTGTAAAACATTACCAGCGAGGGTCTAGATGGGTTAGGTTAGGTTATATTGCGATATAGACGTATATAATGTGCCCACCGAGAAGTAGGGGCCGACCCGCCAGGAATGTTGGAAAATACTACATCCGAGATGTTAGGTTCCCTTAGGTTAGGATATATAACGTTATAGACGTATATAATGTCCCCACCGAGAAGTACGGGCAGACACGACCGGGATTTTGTAAAACATTACCAGCGAGGGTCTAGATGGGTTAGGTTAGGTTATATTACGATATAGACGTATATAATGTGCCCACCGAGAAGTAGAGGCCGACCCGCCAGGAATGTTGGAAAATACTACATCCGAGATGTTAGGTTCCCTCAGGTTAGGATATATAATGTTATAGACGTATATAATGTCCCCACCGAGAAGTACGGGCAGACACGACCGGGAGTCTGTAAAGCATTACCAACGAGGGTCTAGATGGGTTAGGTTAGGTCATATTGCGATATAGACGTATATAATGTGCCCACCGAGAAGTAGGGGCCAGCCCGCCAGGAATGTTGGAAAATACTACATCCGAGATGTTAGGTTCCCTTGGGTTAGGATATATAACGTTATAGACGTAATTAATGTCCCCACCGAGAAGTACGGGCCGACACGACCGGGATTTTGTAAAACATTACCAGCGACGGTCTAGATGGGTTAGGTTAGGTTATATTGCGATATAGACGTATATAATGTGCCCACCGAGAAGTAGGGGCCGACCCGACAGGAATGTTGGAAAATACTACATCCGAGATGTTAGGTTCCCTTAGGTTAGGATATATAACGTTATAGACGTATATAATGTCCCCACCGAGAAGTACGGGCAGACACGACCGGGATTTTGTAAAACATTACCAGCGAGGGTCTAGATGGGTTAGGTTAGGTTATATTTCGATATAGACGTATATAATGTGCCCACCGAGAAGTAGGGGCCGACCCGCCAGGAATGTTGGAAAATACTACATCCGAGATGTTAGGTTCCCTTAGGCTAGGATATATAACGTTATAGACGTATATAATGTCCCCACCGAGACGTACGGGAAGACATGAACGGGATTCTGTGAAACATTACCAGCGAGAGTCTAGGTGGGTTAGGTTAGGTTATATTACGTTATAGACGTATATAATGCTCCCACTGAGAAGTAGGGGCCGACCCGCCAGAAATGTTGGAAAATACTACATCCGAGATGTTAGGTTCCCTTAATTTAGGATATAAAACGATATAGACATATATAATGTCACCACGGCAATGTACGGGCCGACACGACCGGAATTTTGTAAAACATTACCAGCGAGGGTCTAGATGGGTTAGGTTAGGTTAAATTACGATATGGACGTATATAATGTGCCCACCGAGAAGTAGGGGCCGGCCCGCCAGGAATGTTGGAAAATACTACATCCGAGATGTTAGGTTCCCTTAGGTTAGGATATATAACGATATAGACGTATATAATGTCCCCACCGAGAAGTACGGGCAGACACGACCGGGATTTTGTAAAACATTACCAGCGAGGGTCTAGATGGGTTAGGTTAGGTAATATTGCGATATAGACGTATATAATGTGCCCACCGAGAAGTAGGGTCCGACCCGCCAGGAATGTTGGAAAATACTACATCCGAGAAGTTAGGTTCCCTTGGGTTAGGATATATAACGTTATAGACGTATATAATGTCCCCACCGAGAAGTACGGGTCGACACGACCGGGATTTTGTAAAACATTACCAGCGAGGGTCTAGATGGGTTAGGTTAGGTTATATTGCGATATAGACGTATATAATGTGCCCACCGAGAAGTAGGGGCCGACCCGCCAGGAATGTTGGAAAATACTACATCCGAGATGTTAGGTTCCCTTAGGTTAGGATATATAACGTTATAGACGTATATAATGTCCCCACCGAGAAGTACGGGCAGACACGACCGGGATTTTGTAAAACATTACCAGCGAGGGTCTAGATGGGTTAGGTTAGGTTATATTACGATATAGACGTATATAATGTGCCCACCGAGAAGTAGGGGCCGACCCGACAGGAATGTTGGAAAATACTACATCCGAGATGTTAGGTTCCCTTAGGTTAGGATATATAACGTTATAGACGTATATAATGTCCCCACCGAGAAGTACGGGCCCACACGACCGGAATTTTGTAAAGCATTACCAGCGAGGGTCTTGATGGGTTAGGTTAGGTTATATTACGATATGGACGTATATAATGTGCCCACCGAGAAGTAGGGGCTGGCCCGCCAGGAATGTTGGAAAATACTACATCCGAGATGTTAGGTTCCCTTAGGTTAGGATATATAACGTTATAGAAGTATATAATGTCCCCAACGAGAAGTACGGGCCGACACGACCGGGATTTTGTAAAACATTACCAGCGACGGTCTAGATGGGTTAGGTTAGGTTATATTGCGATATAGACGTATATAATGTGCCCACCGAGAAGTAGGGGCCGACCCGACAGGAATGTTGGAAAATACTACATCCGAGATGTTAGGTTCCCTTAGGTTAGGATATATAACGTTATAGACGTATATAATGTCCCCACCGAGAAGTACGGGCAGACACGACCGGGATTTTGTAAAACATTACCAGCGAGGGTCTAGATGGGTTAGGTTAGGTTATATTTCGATATAGACGTATATAATGTGCCCACCGAGAAGTAGGGGCCGACCCGCCAGGAATGTTGGAAAATACTACATCCGAGATGTTAGGTTCCCTCAGGTTAGGATATATAATGTTATAGACGTATATAATGTCCCCACCGAGAAGCACGGGCAGACACGACCGGGAGTCTGTAAAGCATTACCAACGAGGGTCTAGATGGGTTAGGTTAGGTCATATTGCGATATAGACGTATATAATGTGCCCACCGAGAAGTAGGGGCCAGCCCGCCAGGAATGTTGGAAAATACTACATCCGAGATGTTAGGTTCCCTTGGGTTAGGATATATAACGTTATAGACGTAAATAATGTCCCCACCGAGAAGTACGGGCCGACACGACCGGGATTTTGTAAAACTTTACCAGCGAGGGTCTAGGTGGGTTAGGTTAGGTTATATTGCGATATAGACGTATATAATGTGCCCACCGAGAAGTAGGGGCCGACCCGACAGGAATGTTGGAAAATACTACATCCGAGATGTTAGGTTCCCTTAGGTTAGGATATATAACGTTATAGACGTATATAATGTCCCCACCGAGAAGTACGGGCAGACACGACCGGGATTCTGTAAAGCATTACCAGCGAGGGTCTAGATGGGTTAGGTTAGGTCATATTGCGATATAGACGTATATAATGTGCCCACCGAGAAGTAGGGGCCGACCCGCCAGGAATGTTGGAAAATACTACATCCGAGATGTTAGGTTCCCTTAGGCTAGGATATATAACGTTATAGACGTATATAATGTCCCCACCGAGACGTACGGGAAGACATGAACGGGATTCTGTGAAACATTACCAGCGAGAGTCTAGGTGGGTTAGGTTAGGTTATATTACGTTATAGACGTATATAATGCTCCCACTGAGAAGTAGGGGCCGACCCGCCAGAAATGTTGGAAAATACTACATCCGAGATGTTAGGTTCCCTTAATTTAGGATATAAAACGATATAGACATATATAATGTCACCACGGCAATGTAAGGGCCGACACGACCGGAATTTTGTAAAACATTACCAGCGAGGGTCTAGATGGGTTAGGTTAGGTTAAATTACGATATGGACGTATATAATGTGCCCACCGAGAAGTAGGGGCCGGCCCGCCAGGAATGTTGGAAAATACTACATCCGAGATGTTAGGTTCCCTTAGGTTAGGATATATAACGATATAGACGTATATAATGTCCCCACCGAGAAGTACGGGCAGACACGACCGGGATTTTGTAAAACATTACCAGCGAGGGTCTAGATGGGTTAGGTTAGGTAATATTGCGATATAGACGTATATAATGTGCCCACCGAGAAGTAGGGTCCGACCCGCCAGGAATGTTGGAAAATACTACATCCGAGAAGTTAGGTTCCCTTGGGTTAGGATATATAACGTTATAGACGTATATAATGTCCCCACCGAGAAGTACGGGTCGACACGACCGGGATTTTGTAAAACATTACCAGCGAGGGTCTAGATGGGTTAGGTTAGGTTATATTGCGATATAGACGTATATAATGTGCCCACCGAGAAGTAGGGGCCGACCCGCCAGGAATGTTGGAAAATACTACATCCGAGATGTTAGGTTCCCTTAGGTTAGGATATATAACGTTATAGACGTATATAATGTCCCCACCGAGAAGTACGGGCAGACACGACCGGGATTTTGTAAAACATTACCAGCGAGGGTCTAGATGGGTTAGGTTAGGTTATATTACGATATAGACGTATATAATGTGCCCACCGAGAAGTAGAGGCCGACCCGCCAGGAATGTTGGAAAATACTACATCCGAGATGTTAGGTTCCCTTGGGTTAGGATATATAACGTTATAGACGTAATTAATTTCCCCACCGAGAAGTACGGGCCGACACGACCGGGATTTTGTAAAACTTTACCAGCGAGGGTCTAGGTGGGTTAGGTTAGGTTATATTGCGATATAGACGTATATAATGTGCCCACCGAGAAGTAGGGGCCGACCCGACAGGAATGTTGGAAAATACTACATCCGAGATGTTAGGTTCCCTTAGGTTAGGATATATAACGTTATAGACGTATATAATGTCCCCACCGAGAAGTACGGGCCCACACGACCGGAATTTTGTAAAGCATTACCAGCGAGGGTCTTGATGGGTTAGGTTAGGTTATATTACGATATGGACGTATATAATGTGCCCACCGAGAAGTAGGGGCTGGCCCGCCAGGAATGTTGGAAAATACTACATCCGAGATGTTAGGTTCCCTTAGGTTAGGATATATAACGTTATAGAAGTATATAATGTCCCCAACGAGAAGTACGGGCCGACACGACCGGGATTTTGTAAAACATTACCAGCGACGGTCTAGATGGGTTAGGTTAGGTTATATTGCGATATAGACGTATATAATGTGCCCACCGAGAAGTAGGGGCCGACCCGACAGGAATGTTGGAAAATACTACATCCGAGATGTTAGGTTCCCTTAGGTTAGGATATATAAGGTTATAGACGTATATAATGTCCCCACCGAGAAGTACGGGCAGACACGACCGGGATTTTGTAAAACATTACCAGCGAGGGTCTAGATGGGTTAGGTTAGGTTATATTTCGATATAGACGTATATAATGTGCCCACCGAGAAGTAGGGGCCGACCCGCCAGGAATGTTGGAAAATACTACATCCGAGATGTTAGGTTCCCTCAGGTTAGGATATATAATGTTATAGACGTATATAATGTCCCCACCGAGAAGCACGGGCAGACACGACCGGGAGTCTGTAAAGCATTACCAACGAGGGTCTAGATGGGTTAGGTTAGGTCATATTGCGATATAGACGTATATAATGTGCCCACCGAGAAGTAGGGGCCAGCCCGCCAGGAATGTTGGAAAATACTACATCCGAGATGTTAGGTTCCCTTGGGTTAGGATATATAACGTTATAGACGTAAATAATGTCCCCACCGAGAAGTACGGGCCGACACGACCGGGATTTTGTAAAACTTTACCAGCGAGGGTCTAGGTGGGTTAGGTTAGGTTATATTGCGATATAGACGTATATAATGTGCCCACCGAGAAGTAGGGGCCGACCCGACAGGAATGTTGGAAAATACTACATCCGAGATGTTAGGTTCCCTTAGGTTAGGATATATAACGTTATAGACGTATATAATGTCCCCACCGAGAAGCACGGGCAGACACGACCGGGATTCTGTAAAGCATTACCAGCGAGGGTCTAGATGGGTTAGGTTAGGTCATATTGCGATATAGACGTATATAATGTGCCCACCGAGAAGTAGGGGCCGACCCGCCAGGAATGTTGGAAAATACTACATCCGAGATGTTAGGTTCCCTTAGGCTAGGATATATAACGTTATAGACGTATATAATGTCCCCACCGAGACGTACGGGAAGACATGAACGGGATTCTGTGAAACATTACCAGCGAGAGTCTAGGTGGGTTAGGTTAGGTTATATTACGTTATAGACGTATATAATGCTCCCACTGAGAAGTAGGGGCCGACCCGCCAGAAATGTTGGAAAATACTACATCCGAGATGTTAGGTTCCCTTAATTTAGGATATAAAACGATATAGACATATATAATGTCACCACGGCAATGTTCGGGCCGACACGACCGGAATTTTGTAAAACATTACCAGCGAGGGTCTAGATGGGTTAGGTTGGGTTAAATTACGATACGGACGTATATAATGTGCCCACCGAGAAGTAGGGGCCGGCCCGCCAGGAATGTTGGAAAATACTACATCCGAGATGTTAGGTTCCCTTAGGTTAGGATATATAACGATATAGACGTATATAATGTCCCCACCGAGAAGTACGGGCAGACACGACCGGGATTTTGTAAAACATTACCAGCGAGGGTCTAGATGGGTTAGGTTAGGTAATATTGCGATATAGACGTATATAATGTGCCCACCGAGAAGTAGGGTCCGACCCGCCAGGAATGTTGGAAAATACTACACCCGAGAAGTTAGGTTCCCTTGGGTTAGGATATATAACGTTATAGACGTATATAATGTCCCCACCGAGAAGTACGGGTCGACACGACCGGGATTTTGTAAAACATTACCAGCGAGGGTCTAGATGGGTTAGGTTAGGTTATATTGCGATATAGACGTATATAATGTGCCCACCGAGAAGTAGGGGCCGACCCGCCAGGAATGATGGAAAATACTACATCCGAGATGTTAGGTTCCCTTAGGTTAGGATATATAACGTTATAGACGTATATAATGTCCCCACCGAGAAGTACGGGCAGACACGACCGGGATTTTGTAAAACATTACCAGCGAGGGTCTAGATGGGTTAGGTTAGGTTATATTGCGATATAGACGTATATAATGTGCCCACCGAGAAGTAGGGGCCGACCCGCCAGGAATGTTGGAAAATACTACATCCGAGATGTTAGGTTCCCTTAGGTTAGGATATATAACGTTATAGAAGTATATAATGTCCCCAACGAGAAGTACGGGCCGACACGACCGGGATTTTGTAAAACATTACCAGCGACGGTCTAGATGGGTTAGGTTAGGTTATATTGCGATATAGACGTATATAATGTGCCCACCGAGAAGTAGGGGCCGACCCGCCAGAAATGTTGGAAAATACTACATCCGAGATGTTAGGTTCCCTTAGGTTAGGATATATAACGTTATAGACGTATATAATGTCCCCACCGAGAAGTACGGGCAGACACGACCGGGATTTCGTAAAACATTACCAGCGAGGGTCTAGATGGGTTAGGTTAGGTCATATTGCGATATAGACGTATATAATGTGCCCACCGAGAAGTAGGGGCCGACCCGCCAGGAATGTTGGAAAATACTACATCCGAGATGTTAGGTTCCCTTAGGTTAGGATATATAACGTTATAGACGTATATAATGTCCCCACCGAGAAGTACGGGCAGACACGACCGGGATTTTGTAAAACATTACCAGCGAGGGTCTAGATGGGTTAGGTTAGGTTATATTTCGATATAGACGTATATAATGTGCCCACCGAGAAGTAGGGGCCGACCCGCCAGGAATGTTGGAAAATACTACATCCGAGATGTTAGGTTCCCTCAGGTTAGGATATATAATGTTATAGATGTATATAATGTCCCCACCGAGAAGTACGGGCAGACACGACCGGGAGTCTGTAAAGCATTACCAACGAGGGTCTAGATGGGTTAGGTTAGGTCATATTGCGATATAGACGTATATAATGTGCCCACCGAGAAGTAGGGGCCGACCCGCCAGCAATGTTGGGAAATACTACATCCGAGATGTTAGGTTCCCTTAGGTTAGGATATATAACGTTATAGACGTATATAATGTCCCCACCGAGAAGTACGGGCCCACACGACCGGAATTTTGTAAAGCATTACCAGCGAGGGTCTTGATGGGTTAGGTTAGGTTATATTACGATATGGACGTATATAATGTGCCCACCGAGAAGTAGGGGCTGGCCCGCCAGGAATGTTGGAAAATACTACATCCGAGATGTTAGGTTCCCTTAGGTTAGGATATATAACGTTATAGAAGTATATAATGTCCCCAACGAGAAGTACGGGCCGACACGACCGGGATTTTGTAAAACATTACCAGCGACGGTCTAGATGGGTTAGGTTAGGTTATATTGCGATATAGACGTATATAATGTGCCCACCGAGAAGTAGGGGCCGACCCGACAGGAATGTTGGAAAATACTACATCCGAGATGTTATGTTCCCTTAGGTTAGGATATATAACGTTATAGACGAATATAATGTCCCCACCGAGAAGTACGGGCAGACACGACCGGGATTCTGTAAAGCATTACCAGCGAGGGTCTAGATGGGTTAGGTTAGGTCATATTGCGATATAGACGTATATAATGTGCCCACCGAGAAGTAGGGGCCGACCCGCCAGGAATGTTGGAAAATACTACATCCGAGATGTTAGGTTCCCTTAGGCTAGGATATATAACGTTATAGACGTATATAATGTCCCCACCGAGACGTACGGGAAGACATGAACTGGATTCTGTGAAACATTACCAGCGAGAGCCTATGTGGGTTAGGTTAGGTTATATTACGTTATAGACGTATATAATGTTCCCACTGAGAAGTAGGGGCCGACCCGCCAGAAATGTTGGAAAATACTACATCCGAGATGTTAGGTTCCCTTAATTTAGGATATAAAACGATATAGACGTATATAATGTCCCCACCGAGAAGTACGGGCAGACACGACCGGGATTCTGTAAAGCATTACCAGCGAGGGTCTAGATGGGTTAGGTTAGGTCATATTGCGATATAGACGTATATAATGTGCCCACCGAGAAGTAGGGGCCGACCCGCCAGGAATGTTGGAAAATACTACATCCGAGATGTTAGGTTCTCTTAGGTTAGGATATAAAACGATATAGACGTATATAATGTCCCCACCGAGAAGTACGGGCAGACACGACCGGGATTTTGTAAAACATTACCAGCGACGGTCTAGATGGGTTAGGTTAGGTTATATTACGATATAGACGTATATAATGTGCCCACCGAGAAGTAGGGGCCGACCCGCCAGCAATGTTGGGAAATACTACAACCGAGATGTTAGGTTCCCTTAGGTTAGGATATATAACGTTATAAACGTAAATAATGTCCCCACCGAGAAGTACGGGCCGACACGACCGGGATTTTGTAAAACATTACCAGCGAAGGTCTAGGTGGGTTAGGTTAGGTTATATTACGATATAGACGTATATAATGTGCCCACCGAGAAGTAGGGGCCGGCCCGCCAGGAATGTTGGAAAATACTACATCCGAGATGTTAGGTTCCCTTGGGTTAGGATATATAACGTTATAGACGTAAATAATGTCCCCACCGAGAAGTACGGGCCGACACGACCGGGATTTTGTAAAACATAACCAGCGAGGGTCTAGGTGGGTTAGGTTAGGTTATATTACGATATAGACGTATATAATGTGCCCACCGAGAAGTAGGGGCCGACCCGCCAGGAATGTTGGAAAATACTACATCCGAGGTGTTAGGTGCCCTCAGGTTAGGATATATAATGTTATAGACGTATATAATGTCCCCACGGCAAAGTACGGGCCGACACGACCGGGATTTTGTAAAACATTACCAGCGAGGGTCTAGATGGGTTAGGTTAGGTTATATTACGATATAGACGTATATAATGTGCCCACCGAAAAGTAGGGGCCGACCCGCCAGCAATGTTGGGAAATACTACATCCGAGATGTTAGGTTCCCTTAGGTTAGGATATATAACGTTATAGACGTATATAATGTCCCCACCGAGAAGTACGGGCCCACACGACCGGGATTTTGTAAAGCATTACCAGCGAGGGTCTTGATGGGTTAGGTTAGGTTATATTACGATATGGACGTATATAATGTGCCCACCGAGAAGTATGGGCTGGCCCGCCAGGAATGTTGGAAAATACTACATCCGAGATGTTAGGTTCGCTTAGGTTAGGATATATAACGTTATAGACGTATATAATGTCCCCAACGAGAAGTACGGGCCGACACGACCGGGATTTTGTAAAACATTACCAGCGAGGGTCTAGATGGGTTAGGTTAGGTCATATTGCGATATAGACGTATATAATGTGCCCACCGAGAAGTAGGGGCCGACCCACCAGGAATGTTGGAAAATACTACATCCGAGGTGTTAGGTGCCCTCAGGTTAGGATATATAATGTTATATACGTATATAATGTCCCCACGGCAAAGTACGGGCCGACACGACCGGGATTTTGTAAAACATTACCAGCGAGGGTCTAGATGGGTTAGGTTAGGTTATATTACGATATAGACGTATATAATGTGCCCACCGAGAAGTAGGGGCCGACCCGCCAGCAATGTTGGGAAATACTACATCCGATATGTTAGCTTCCCTTAGGTTAGGATATATAACGTTATAGACGTATATAATGTCCCCACCGAGAAGTACGGGCCCACACGATCGGAATTTTGTAAAGCATTACCTGCGAGGGTCTTGATGGGTTAGGTTAGGTTATATTACGATATGGACGTATATAATGTGCCCACCGAGAAGTAGGGGCTGGCCCGCCAGGAATGTTGGAAAATACTACATCCGAGATGTTAGGTTCCCTTAGGTTAGGATATATAACGTTATAGAAGTATATAATGTCCCCAACGAGAAGTACGGGCCGACACGACCGGGATTTTGTAAAACATTACCAGCGACGGTCTAGATGGGTTAGGCTAGGTTATATTGCGATATAGACGTATATAATGTGCCCACCGAGAAGTAGGGGCCGACCCGCCAGGAATGTTGGAAAATACTACATCCGAGATGTTAGGTTCCCTTAGGTTAGGATATATAACGTTATAGAAGTATATAATGTCCCCAACGAGAAGTACGGGCCGACACGACCGCGATTTTGTAAAACATTACCAGCGACGGTCTAGATGGGTTAGGTTAGGTTATATTGCGATATAGACGTATATAATGTGCCCACCGAGAAGTAGGGGCCGACCCGACAGGAATGTTGGAAAATACTACATCCGAGATGTTAGGTTCCCTTAGGCTAGGACATATAACGTTATAGACGTATATAATGTCCCCACCGAGACGTACGGGAAGACATGAACGGGATTCTGTGAAACATTACCAGCGAGAGTCTAGGTGGGTTAGGTTAGGTTATATTACGTTATAGACGTATATAATGTTCCCACTGAGAAGTAGGGGCCGACCCGCCAGAAATGTTGGAAAATACTACATCCGAGATGTTAGGTTCCCTTAATTTAGGATATAAAACGATATAGACATATATAATGTCCCCACGGCAAAGTACGGGCCGACACGACCGGAATTTTGTAAAACATTACCAGCGACGGTCTAGATGGGTTAGGGTAGGTTATATTGCGATATAGACGTATATAATGTGCCCACCGAGAAGTAGGGGCCGACCCGACAGGAATGTTGGAAAATACTACATCCGAGATGTTAGGTTCCCTTAGGTTAGGATATATAACGTTATAGACGTATATAATGTCCCCACCGAGAAGTACGGGCAGACACGACCGGGATTCTGTAAAGCATTACTAGCGAGGGTCTAGATGGGTTAGGTTAGGTCATATTGCGATATAGACTTATATAATGTGCCCACCGAGAAGTAGGGGCCGGCCCGCCAGGAATGTTGGAAAATACTACATCCGAGATGTTAGGTTCCCTTGGGTTAGGATATATAACGTTATAGACGTAAATAATGTCCCCACCGAGAAGTACGGGCCGACACGACCGGGATTTAGTAAAACATTACCAGCGAGGGTCTAGGTGGGTTAGGTTAGGTTATATTACGATATAGACGTATATAATGTGCCCACCGAGAAGTAGGGGCCGACCCGCCAGCAATGTTGGGAAATACTACATCCGATATGTTAGGTTCCCTTAGGTTAGGATATATAACGTTATAGACGTATATAATGTCCCCACCGAGAAGTACGGGCCCACACGACCGGAATTTTGTAAAGCATTACCTGCGAGGGTCTTGATGGGTTAGGTTAGGTTATATTACGATATGGACGTATATAATGTGCCCACCGAGAAGTAGGGGCTGGCCCGCCAGGAATGTTGGAAAATACTACATCCGAGATGTTAGGTTCCCTTAGGTTAGGATATATAACGTTATAGAAGTATATAATGTCCCCAACGAGAAGTACGGGCCGACACGACCGGGATTTTGTAAAACATTACCAGCGACGGTCTAGATGGGTTAGGTTAGGTTATATTACGATATGGACGTATATAATGTGCCCACCGAGAAGTAGGGGCTGGCCCGCCAGGAATGTTGGAAAATACTACATCCGAGATGTTAGGTTCCCTTAGGTTAGGATATATAACGTTATAGAAGTATATAATGTCCCCAACGAGAAGAACGGGCCGACACGACCGGGATTTTGTAAAACATTACCAGCGACGGTCTAGATGGGTTAGGTTAGGTTATATTGCGATATAGACGTATATAATGTGCCCACCGAGAAGTAGGGGCCGACCCGCCAGGAATGTTGGAAAATACTACATCCGAGGTGTTAGGTGTCCTCAGGTTAGGATATATAATGTTATAGACGTATATAATGTCCCCACGGCAAAGTACGGGCCGACACGACCGGGATTTTGTAAAACATTACCAGCGAGGGTCTAGATGGGTTAGGTTAGGTTATATTACGATATAGACGTATATAATGTGCCCACCGAAAAGTAGGGGCCGACCCGCCAGCAATGTTGGGAAATACTACATCCGAGATGTTAGGTTCCCTTAGGTTAGGATATATAACGTTATAGACGTATATAATGTCCCCACCGAGAAGTACGGGCCCACACGACCGGGATTTTGTAAAGCATTACCAGCGAGGGTCTTGATGGGTTAGGTTAGGTTATATTACGATATGGACGTATATAATGTGCCCACCGAGAAGTAGGGGCTGGCCCGCCAGGAATGTTGGAAAATACTACATCCGAGATGTTAGGTTCGCTTAGGTTAGGATATATAACGTTATAGAAGTATATAATGTCCCCACGGCAAAGTACGGGCCGACACGACCGGGATTTTGTAAAACATTACCAGCGAGGGTCTAGATGGGTTAGGTTAGGTTATATTACGATATAGACGTATATAATGTGCCCACCGAAAAGTAGGGGCCGACCCGCCAGCAATGTTGGGAAATACTACATCCGAGATGTTAGGTTCCCTTAGGTTAGGATATATAACGTTATAGACGTATATAATGTCCCCACCGAGAAGTACGGGCCCACACGACCGGGATTTTGTAAAGCATTACCAGCGAGGGTCTTGATGGGTTAGGTTAGGTTATATTACGATATGGACGTATATAATGTGCCCACCGAGAAGTAGGGGCTGGCCCGCCAGGAATGTTGGAAAATACTACATCCGAGATGTTAGGTTCGCTTAGGTTAGGATATATAACGTTATAGAAGTATATAATGTCCCCAACGAGAAGTACGGGCCGACACGACCGGGATTTTGTAAAACATTACCAGCGAGGGTCTAGATGGGTTAGGTTAGGTCATATTGCGATATAGACGTATATAATGTGCCCACCGAGAAGTAGGGGCCGACCCACCAGGAATGTTGGAAAATACTACATCCGAGGTGTTAGGTGCCCTCAGGTTAGGATATATAATGATATATACGTATATAATGTCCCCACGGCAAAGTACGGGCCGACACGACCGGGATTTTGTAAAACATTACCAGCGACGGTCTAGATGGGTTAGGTTAGGTTATATTGCGATATAGACGTATATAATGTGCCCACCGAGAAGTAGGGGCCGACCCGCCAGAAATGTTGGAAAATACTACATCCGAGATGTTAGGTTCCCTTAATTTAGGATATAAAACGATATAGACATATATAATGTCCCCACGGCAAAGTACGGGCCGACACGACCGGAATTTTGTAAAACATTACCAGCGACGGTCTAGATGGGTTAGGGGAGGTTATATTGCGATATAGACGTATATAATGTGCCCACCGAGAAGTAGGGGCCGACCCGACAGGAATGTTGGAAAATACTACATCCGAGATGTTAGGTTCCCTTAGGTTAGGATATATAACGTTATAGACGTATATAATGTCCCCACCGAGAAGTACGGGCAGACACGACCGGGATTCTGTAAAGCATTACCAGCGAGGGTCTAGATGGGTTAGGTTAGGTCATATTGCGATATAGACTTATATAATGTGCCCACCGAGAAGTAGGGGCCGACCTGCCAGGAATGTTGGAAAATACTACATCCGAGATGTTAGGTTCTCTTAGGTTAGGATATAAAACGATATAGACGTATATAATGTCCCCACCGAGAAGTACGGGCAGACACGACCGGGATTTTCTAAAACATTACCAGCGAGGGTCTAGATGGGTTAGGTTAGGTTATATTGCGATATAGACGTATATAATGTGCCCACCGAGAAGTAGGGGCCGACCCGCCAGCAATGTTGGGAAATACTACACCCGATATGTTAGGTTCCCTTAGGTTAGGATATATAACGTTATAGAAGTATATAATGTCCCCAACGAGAAGTACGGGCCGACACGACCGGGATTTTGTAAAACATTACCAGCGACGGTCTAGATGGGTTAGGTTAGGTTATATTGCGATATAGACGTATATAATGTGCCCACCGAGAAGTAGGGGCCGACCCGACAGGAATGTTGGAAAATACTACATCCGAGATGTTAGGTTCCCTTAGGCTAGGACATATAACGTTATAGACGTATATAATGTCCCCACCGAGACGTACGGGAAGACATGAACGGGATTCTGTGAAACATTACGAGCGAGAGTCTAGGTGGGTTAGGTTAGGTTATATTACGTTATAGACGTATATAATGTTCCCACTGAGAAGTAGGGGCCGACCCGCCAGAAATGTTGGAAAATACTACATCCGAGATGTTAGGTTCCCTTAATTTAGGATATAAAACGATATAGACATATATAATGTCCCCACGGCAAAGTACGGGCCGACACGACCGGAATTTTGTAAAACATTACCAGCGACGGTCTAGATGGGTTAGGGTAGGTTATATTGCGATATAGACGTATATAATGTGCCCACCGAGAAGTAGGGGCCGACCCGACAGGAATGTTGGAAAATACTATATCCGAGATGTTAGGTTCCCTTAGGTTAGGATATATAACGTTATAGACGTATATAATGTCCCCACCGAGAAGTACTGGCAGACACGACCGGGATTCTGTAAAGCATTACCAGCGAGGGTCTAGATGGGTTAGGATAGGTCATATTGCGATATAGACTTATACAATGTGCCCACCGAGAAGTAGGGGCCGACCCGCCAGGAATGTTGGAAAATACTACATCCGAGATGTTAGGTTCTCTTAGGTTAGGATATAAAACGATATAGACGTATATAATGTCCCCACCGAGAAGTACGGGCAGACACGACCGGGATTTTGTAAAACATTACCAGCGACGGTCTAGATGGGTTAGGTTAGGTTATATTGCGATATGGACGTATATAATGTGCCCACCGAGAAGTAGGGGCCGACCCGCCAGGAATGTTGGAAAATACTACATCCGAGATGTTAGGTTCCCTTAGGTTAGGATATATAACGTTATAGACGTATATAATGTCCCCACCGAGAAGTACGGGCAGACACGAACGGGATTCTGTAAAGCATTACCAGCGAGGGTCTAGATGGGTTAGGTTAGGTCATATTGCGATATAGACGTATATAATGTGCCCACCGAGAAGTAGGGGCCGACCCGCCAGGAATGTTGGAAAATACTACATCCGAGATGTTAGGTTCCCTTAGGCTAGGATATATAACGTTATAGACGTATATAATGTCCCCACCGAGACGTACGGGAAGACATGAACGGGATTCTGTGAAACATTACCAGCGAGATTCTAGGTGGGTTAGGTTAGGTTATATTACGTTATAGACGTATATAATGCTCCCACTGAGTAGTAGGGGCCGACCCGCCAGAAATGTTGGAAAATACTACATCCGAGATGTTAGGTTCCCTTAATTTAGGATATAAAACGATATAGACATATATAATGTCACCACGGCAATGTACGGGCCGACACGACCGGAATTTTGTAAAACACTACCAGCGAGGGTCTAGATGGGTTAGGTTAGGTTAAATTACGATATGGACGTATATAATGTGCCCACCGAGAAGTAGGGGCCGGCCCGCCAGGAATGTTGGAAAATACTACATCCGAGATGTTAGGTTCCCTTAGGTTAGGATATATAACGATATAGACGTATATAATGACCCCACCGAGAAGTACGGGCAGACACGACCGGGATTTTGTAAAACATTACCAGCGAGGGTCTAGATGGGTTAGGTTAGGTTATATTGCGATATAGACGTATATAATGTGCCCACCGAGAAGTAGGGGCCGACCCGCCAGGAATGTTGGAAAATACTACATCCGAGAAGTTAGGTTCCCTTGGGTTAGGATATATAACGTTATAGACGTATATAATGTCCCCACCGAGAAGTACGGGTCGACACGACCGGGATTTTGTAAAACATTACCAGCGACGGTCTAGATGGGTTAGGTTAGGTTATATTGCGATATAGACGTATATAATGTGCCCACCGAGAAGTAGGGGCCGACCCGCCAGGAATGTTGGAAAATACTACAACCGAGATGTTAGGTTCCCTTAGGTTAGGATATATAACGTTATAGACGTATATAATGTCCCCACCGAGAAGTACGGGCAGACACGACCGGGATTTTGTAAAACATTACCAGCGAGGGTCTAGATGGGTTAGGTTAGGTCATATTGCGATATAGACGTATATAATGTGCCCACCGAGAAGTAGGGGCCGACCCGCCAGGAATGTTGGAAAATACTACATCCGAGATGTTAGGTTCCCTTAGGTTAGGATATATAACGTTATAGACGTATATAATGTCCCCACCGAGAAGTACGGTCAGACACGACCGGGATTTTGTAAAACATTACCAGCGAGGGTCTAGATGGGTTAGGTTAGGTTATATTACGATATAGACGTATATAATGTGCCCACCGAGAAGTAGAGGCCGACCCGCCAGGAATGTTGGAAAATACTACATCCGAGATGTTAGGTTCCCTCAGGTTAGGATATATAATGTTATAGACGTATATAATGTCCCCACCGAGAAGTACGGGCAGACACGACCGGGAGTCTGTAAAGCATTACCAACGAGGGTCTAGATGGGTTAGGTTAGGTCATATTGCGATATAGACGTATATAATGTGCCCACCGAGAAGTAGGGGCCAGCCCGCCAGGAATGTTGGAAAATACTACATCCGAGATGTTAGGTTCCCTTGGGTTAGGATATATAACGTTATAGACGTAAATAATGTCCCCACCGAGAAGTACGGGCCGACACGACAGGGATTTTGTAAAACATTACCAGCGAGGGTCTAGGTGGGTTAGGTTAGGTTATATTACGATTTAGACGTATATAATGTGCCCACCGAGAAGTAGGGGCCGACCCGCCAGGAATGTTGGAAAATACTACATCCGAGATGTTAGGTTCCCTTAGGTTAGGATATATAACGTTATAGACGTATATAATGTCCCCACCGAGAAGTACGGGCAGACACGACCGGGATTTTGTAAAACATTACCAGCGAGGGTCTAGATGGGTTAGGGTAGGTCATATTGCGATATCGACGTATATAATGTGCCCACCGAGAAGTAGGGGCCGACCCGCCAGGAATGTTGGAAAATACTACATCCGAGATGTTAGGTTCCCTTAGGTTAGGATATATAACGTTATAGACGTATATAATGTCCCCACCGAGAAGTACGGGCAGACACGACCGGGATTTTGTAAAACATTACCAGCGAGGGTCTAGATGGGTTAGGTTAGGTTATATTTCGATATAGACGTATATAATGTGCCCACCGAGAAGTAGGGGCCGACCCGCCAGGAATGTTGGAAAATACTACATCCGAGATGTTAGGTTCCCTCAGGTTAGGATATATAACGTTATAGACGTATATAATGTCCCCACCGAGAAGTACGGGCCCACACGACCGGGATTTTGTAAAGCATTACCAGCGAGGGTCTTGATGGGTTAGGTTAGGTTATATTACGATATGGACGTATATAATGTGCCCACCGAGAAGTAGGGGCTGGCCCGCCAGGAATGTTGGAAAATACTACATCCGAGATGTTAGGTTCGCTTAGGTTAGGATATATAACGTTATAGAAGTATATAATGTCCCCAACGAGAAGTACGGGCCGACACGACCGGGATTTTGTAAAACATTACCAGCGAGGGTCTAGAGGGGTTAGGTTAGGTCATATTGCGATATAGACGTATATAATGTGCCCACCGAGAAGTAGGGGCCGACCCGCCAGGAATGTTGGAAAATACTACATCCGAGGTGTTAGGTGCCCTCAGGTTAGGATATATAATGTTATATACGTATATAATGTCCCCACGGCAAAGTACGGGCCGACACGACCGGGATTTTGTAAAACATTACCAGCGAGGGTCTAGATGGGTTAGGTTAGGTTATATTACGATATAGACGTATATAATGTGCCCACCGAGAAGTAGGGGCCGACCCGCCAGCAATGTTGGGAAATACTACATCCGATATGTTAGGTTCCCTTAGGTTAGGATATATAACGTTATAGACGTATATAATGTCCCCACCAAGAAGTACGGGCCCACACGATCGGAATTTTGTAAAGCATTACCTGCGAGGGTCGTGATGGGTTAGGTTAGGTTATATTACGATATGGACGTATATAATGTGCCCACCGAGAAGTAGGGGCTGGCCCGCCAGGAATGTTGGAAAATACTACATCCGAGATGTTAGGTTCCCTTAGGTTAGGATATATAACGTTATAGAAGTATATAATGTCCCCAACGATAAGTACGGGCCGACACGACCGGGATTTTGTAAAACATTACCAGCGACGGTCTAGATGGGTTAGGTTAGCTTATATTGCGATATAGACGTATATAATGTGCCCACCGAGAAGTAGGGGCCGACCCGCCAGGAATGTTGGAAAATACTACATCCGAGATGTTAGGTTCCCTTAGGTTAGGATATATAACGTTATAGAAGTATATAATGTCCCCAACGAGAAGTACGGGCCGACACGACCGGGATTTTGTAAAACATTACCAGCGACGGTCTAGATGGGTTAGGTTAGGTTATATTGCGATATAGACGTATATAATGTGCCCACCGAGAAGTAGGGGCCGACCCGACAGGAATGTTTGAAAATACTACATCCGAGGTGTTAGGTGCCCTCAGGTTAGGATATATAATGTTATATACGTATATAATGTCCCCACGGCAAAGTACGGGCCGACACGACCGGGATTTTGTAAAACATTACCAGCGAGGGTCTAGATGGGTTAGGTTAGGTTATATTACGATATAGACGTATATAATGTGCCCACCGAGAAGTAGGGGCCGACCCGCCAGCAATGTTGGGAAATACTACATCCGATATGTTAGGTTCCCTTAGGTTAGGATATATAACGTTATAGACGTATATAATGTCCCCACCAAGAAGTACGGGCCCACACGATCGGAATTTTGTAAAGCATTACCTGCGAGGGTCGTGATGGGTTAGGTTAGGTTATATTACGATATGGACGTATATAATGTGCCCACCGAGAAGTAGGGGCTGGCCCGCCAGGAATGTTGGAAAATACTACATCCGAGATGTTAGGTTCCCTTAGGTTAGGATATATAACGTTATAGAAGTATATAATGTCCCCAACGATAAGTACGGGCCGACACGACCGGGATTTTGTAAAACATTACCAGCGACGGTCTAGATGGGTTAGGTTAGGTTATATTGCGATATAGACGTATATAATGTGCCCACCGAGAAGTAGGGGCCGACCCGACAGGAATGTTGGAAAATACTACATCCGAGATGTTAGGTTCCCTTAGGCTAGGACATATAACGTTATAGACGTATATAATGTCCCCACCGAGACGTACGGGAAGACATGAACGGGATTCTGTGAAACATTACGAGCGAGAGTCTAGGTGGGTTAGGTTAGGTTATATTACGTTATAGACGTATATAATGTTCCCACTGAGAAGTAGGGGCCGACCCGCCAGAAATGTTGGAAAATACTACATCCGAGATGTTAGGTTCCCTTAATTTAGGATATAAAACGATATAGACATATATAATGTCCCCACGGCAAAGTACGGGCCGACACGACCGGAATTTTGTAAAACATTACCAGCGACGGTCTAGATGGGTTAGGGTAGGTTATATTGCGATATAGACGTATATAATGTGCCCACCGAGAAGTAGGGGCCGACCCGACAGGAATGTTGGAAAATACTATATCCGAGATGTTAGGTTCCCTTAGGTTAGGATATATAACGTTATAGACGTATATAATGTCCCCACCGAGAAGTACTGGCAGACACGACCGGGATTCTGTAAAGCATTACCAGCGAGGGTCTAGATGGGTTAGGATAGGTCATATTGCGATATAGACTTATACAATGTGCCCACCGAGAAGTAGGGGCCGACCCGCCAGGAATGTTGGAAAATACTACATCCGAGATGTTAGGTTCTCTTAGGTTAGGATATAAAACGATATAGACGTATATAATGTCCCCACCGAGAAGTACGGGCAGACACGACCGGGATTTTGTAAAACATTACCAGCGACGGTCTAGATGGGTTAGGTTAGGTTATATTGCGATATGGACGTATATAATGTGCCCACCGAGAAGTAGGGGCCGACCCGCCAGGAATGTTGGAAAATACTACATCCGAGATGTTAGGTTCCCTTAGGTTAGGATATATAACGTTATAGACGTATATAATGTCCCCACCGAGAAGTACGGGCAGACACGAACGGGATTCTGTAAAGCATTACCAGCGAGGGTCTAGATGGGTTAGGTTAGGTCATATTGCGATATAGACGTATATAATGTGCCCACCGAGAAGTAGGGGCCGACCCGCCAGGAATGTTGGAAAATACTACATCCGAGATGTTAGGTTCCCTTAGGCTAGGATATATAACGTTATAGACGTATATAATGTCCCCACCGAGACGTACGGGAAGACATGAACGGGATTCTGTGAAACATTACCAGCGAGATTCTAGGTGGGTTAGGTTAGGTTATATTACGTTATAGACGTATATAATGCTCCCACTGAGTAGTAGGGGCCGACCCGCCAGAAATGTTGGAAAATACTACATCCGAGATGTTAGGTTCCCTTAATTTAGGATATAAAACGATATAGACATATATAATGTCACCACGGCAATGTACGGGCCGACACGACCGGAATTTTGTAAAACACTACCAGCGAGGGTCTAGATGGGTTAGGTTAGGTTAAATTACGATATGGACGTATATAATGTGCCCACCGAGAAGTAGGGGCCGGCCCGCCAGGAATGTTGGAAAATACTACATCCGAGATGTTAGGTTCCCTTAGGTTAGGATATATAACGATATAGACGTATATAATGACCCCACCGAGAAGTACGGGCAGACACGACCGGGATTTTGTAAAACATTACCAGCGAGGGTCTAGATGGGTTAGGTTAGGTTATATTGCGATATAGACGTATATAATGTGCCCACCGAGAAGTAGGGGCCGACCCGCCAGGAATGTTGGAAAATACTACATCCGAGAAGTTAGGTTCCCTTGGGTTAGGATATATAACGTTATAGACGTATATAATGTCCCCACCGAGAAGTACGGGTCGACACGACCGGGATTTTGTAAAACATTACCAGCGACGGTCTAGATGGGTTAGGTTAGGTTATATTGCGATATAGACGTATATAATGTGCCCACCGAGAAGTAGGGGCCGACCCGCCAGGAATGTTGGAAAATACTACAACCGAGATGTTAGGTTCCCTTAGGTTAGGATATATAACGTTATAGACGTATATAATGTCCCCACCGAGAAGTACGGGCAGACACGACCGGGATTTTGTAAAACATTACCAGCGAGGGTCTAGATGGGTTAGGTTAGGTCATATTGCGATATAGACGTATATAATGTGCCCACCGAGAAGTAGGGGCCGACCCGCCAGGAATGTTGGAAAATACTACATCCGAGATGTTAGGTTCCCTTAGGTTAGGATATATAACGTTATAGACGTATATAATGTCCCCACCGAGAAGTACGGTCAGACACGACCGGGATTTTGTAAAACATTACCAGCGAGGGTCTAGATGGGTTAGGTTAGGTTATATTACGATATAGACGTATATAATGTGCCCACCGAGAAGTAGAGGCCGACCCGCCAGGAATGTTGGAAAATACTACATCCGAGATGTTAGGTTCCCTCAGGTTAGGATATATAATGTTATAGACGTATATAATGTCCCCACCGAGAAGTACGGGCAGACACGACCGGGAGTCTGTAAAGCATTACCAACGAGGGTCTAGATGGGTTAGGTTAGGTCATATTGCGATATAGACGTATATAATGTGCCCACCGAGAAGTAGGGGCCAGCCCGCCAGGAATGTTGGAAAATACTACATCCGAGATGTTAGGTTCCCTTGGGTTAGGATATATAACGTTATAGACGTAAATAATGTCCCCACCGAGAAGTACGGGCCGACACGACAGGGATTTTGTAAAACATTACCAGCGAGGGTCTAGGTGGGTTAGGTTAGGTTATATTACGATATAGACGTATATAATGTGCCCACCGAGAAGTAGGGGCCGACCCGCCAGCAATGTTGGGAAATACTACATCCGATATGTTAGGTTCCCTTAGGTTAGGATATATAACGTTATAGACGTATATAATGTCCCCACCAAGAAGTACGGGCCCACACGATCGGAATTTTGTAAAGCATTACCTGCGAGGGTCGTGATGGGTTAGGTTAGGTTATATTACGATATGGACGTATATAATGTGCCCACCGAGAAGTAGGGGCTGGCCCGCCAGGAATGTTGGAAAATACTACATCCGAGATGTTAGGTTCCCTTAGGTTAGGATATATAACGTTATAGAAGTATATAATGTCCCCAACGATAAGTACGGGCCGACACGACCGGGATTTTGTAAAACATTACCAGCGACGGTCTAGATGGGTTAGGTTAGCTTATATTGCGATATAGACGTATATAATGTGCCCACCGAGAAGTAGGGGCCGACCCGCCAGGAATGTTGGAAAATACTACATCCGAGATGTTAGGTTCCCTTAGGTTAGGATATATAACGTTATAGAAGTATATAATGTCCCCAACGAGAAGTACGGGCCGACACGACCGGGATTTTGTAAAACATTACCAGCGACGGTCTAGATGGGTTAGGTTAGGTTATATTGCGATATAGACGTATATAATGTGCCCACCGAGAAGTAGGGGCCGACCCGACAGGAATGTTTGAAAATACTACATCCGAGGTGTTAGGTGCCCTCAGGTTAGGATATATAATGTTATATACGTATATAATGTCCCCACGGCAAAGTACGGGCCGACACGACCGGGATTTTGTAAAACATTACCAGCGAGGGTCTAGATGGGTTAGGTTAGGTTATATTACGATATAGACGTATATAATGTGCCCACCGAGAAGTAGGGGCCGACCCGCCAGCAATGTTGGGAAATACTACATCCGATATGTTAGGTTCCCTTAGGTTAGGATATATAACGTTATAGACGTATATAATGTCCCCACCAAGAAGTACGGGCCCACACGATCGGAATTTTGTAAAGCATTACCTGCGAGGGTCGTGATGGGTTAGGTTAGGTTATATTACGATATGGACGTATATAATGTGCCCACCGAGAAGTAGGGGCTGGCCCGCCAGGAATGTTGGAAAATACTACATCCGAGATGTTAGGTTCCCTTAGGTTAGGATATATAACGTTATAGAAGTATATAATGTCCCCAACGATAAGTACGGGCCGACACGACCGGGATTTTGTAAAACATTACCAGCGACGGTCTAGATGGGTTAGGTTAGGTTATATTGCGATATAGACGTATATAATGTGCCCACCGAGAAGTAGGGGCCGACCCGACAGGAATGTTGGAAAATACTACATCCGAGATGTTAGGTTCCCTTAGGCTAGGACATATAACGTTATAGACGTATATAATGTCCCCACCGAGACGTACGGGAAGACATGAACGGGATTCTGTGAAACATTACGAGCGAGAGTCTAGGTGGGTTAGGTTAGGTTATATTACGTTATAGACGTATATAATGTTCCCACTGAGAAGTAGGGGCCGACCCGCCAGAAATGTTGGAAAATACTACATCCGAGATGTTAGGTTCCCTTAATTTAGGATATAAAACGATATAGACATATATAATGTCCCCACGGCAAAGTACGGGCCGACACGACCGGAATTTTGTAAAACATTACCAGCGACGGTCTAGATGGGTTAGGGTAGGTTATATTGCGATATAGACGTATATAATGTGCCCACCGAGAAGTAGGGGCCGACCCGACAGGAATGTTGGAAAATACTATATCCGAGATGTTAGGTTCCCTTAGGTTAGGATATATAACGTTATAGACGTATATAATGTCCCCACCGAGAAGTACTGGCAGACACGACCGGGATTCTGTAAAGCATTACCAGCGAGGGTCTAGATGGGTTAGGATAGGTCATATTGCGATATAGACTTATACAATGTGCCCACCGAGAAGTAGGGGCCGACCCGCCAGGAATGTTGGAAAATACTACATCCGAGATGTTAGGTTCTCTTAGGTTAGGATATAAAACGATATAGACGTATATAATGTCCCCACCGAGAAGTACGGGCAGACACGACCGGGATTTTGTAAAACATTACCAGCGACGGTCTAGATGGGTTAGGTTAGGTTATATTGCGATATGGACGTATATAATGTGCCCACCGAGAAGTAGGGGCCGACCCGCCAGGAATGTTGGAAAATACTACATCCGAGATGTTAGGTTCCCTTAGGTTAGGATATATAACGTTATAGACGTATATAATGTCCCCACCGAGAAGTACGGGCAGACACGAACGGGATTCTGTAAAGCATTACCAGCGAGGGTCTAGATGGGTTAGGTTAGGTCATATTGCGATATAGACGTATATAATGTGCCCACCGAGAAGTAGGGGCCGACCCGCCAGGAATGTTGGAAAATACTACATCCGAGATGTTAGGTTCCCTTAGGCTAGGATATATAACGTTATAGACGTATATAATGTCCCCACCGAGACGTACGGGAAGACATGAACGGGATTCTGTGAAACATTACCAGCGAGATTCTAGGTGGGTTAGGTTAGGTTATATTACGTTATAGACGTATATAATGCTCCCACTGAGTAGTAGGGGCCGACCCGCCAGAAATGTTGGAAAATACTACATCCGAGATGTTAGGTTCCCTTAATTTAGGATATAAAACGATATAGACATATATAATGTCACCACGGCAATGTACGGGCCGACACGACCGGAATTTTGTAAAACACTACCAGCGAGGGTCTAGATGGGTTAGGTTAGGTTAAATTACGATATGGACGTATATAATGTGCCCACCGAGAAGTAGGGGCCGGCCCGCCAGGAATGTTGGAAAATACTACATCCGAGATGTTAGGTTCCCTTAGGTTAGGATATATAACGATATAGACGTATATAATGACCCCACCGAGAAGTACGGGCAGACACGACCGGGATTTTGTAAAACATTACCAGCGAGGGTCTAGATGGGTTAGGTTAGGTTATATTGCGATATAGACGTATATAATGTGCCCACCGAGAAGTAGGGGCCGACCCGCCAGGAATGTTGGAAAATACTACATCCGAGAAGTTAGGTTCCCTTGGGTTAGGATATATAACGTTATAGACGTATATAATGTCCCCACCGAGAAGTACGGGTCGACACGACCGGGATTTTGTAAAACATTACCAGCGACGGTCTAGATGGGTTAGGTTAGGTTATATTGCGATATAGACGTATATAATGTGCCCACCGAGAAGTAGGGGCCGACCCGCCAGGAATGTTGGAAAATACTACAACCGAGATGTTAGGTTCCCTTAGGTTAGGATATATAACGTTATAGACGTATATAATGTCCCCACCGAGAAGTACGGGCAGACACGACCGGGATTTTGTAAAACATTACCAGCGAGGGTCTAGATGGGTTAGGTTAGGTCATATTGCGATATAGACGTATATAATGTGCCCACCGAGAAGTAGGGGCCGACCCGCCAGGAATGTTGGAAAATACTACATCCGAGATGTTAGGTTCCCTTAGGTTAGGATATATAACGTTATAGACGTATATAATGTCCCCACCGAGAAGTACGGTCAGACACGACCGGGATTTTGTAAAACATTACCAGCGAGGGTCTAGATGGGTTAGGTTAGGTTATATTACGATATAGACGTATATAATGTGCCCACCGAGAAGTAGAGGCCGACCCGCCAGGAATGTTGGAAAATACTACATCCGAGATGTTAGGTTCCCTCAGGTTAGGATATATAATGTTATAGACGTATATAATGTCCCCACCGAGAAGTACGGGCAGACACGACCGGGAGTCTGTAAAGCATTACCAACGAGGGTCTAGATGGGTTAGGTTAGGTCATATTGCGATATAGACGTATATAATGTGCCCACCGAGAAGTAGGGGCCAGCCCGCCAGGAATGTTGGAAAATACTACATCCGAGATGTTAGGTTCCCTTGGGTTAGGATATATAACGTTATAGACGTAAATAATGTCCCCACCGAGAAGTACGGGCCGACACGACAGGGATTTTGTAAAACATTACCAGCGAGGGTCTAGGTGGGTTAGGTTAGGTTATATTACGATTTAGACGTATATAATGTGCCCACCGAGAAGTAGGGGCCGACCCGCCAGGAATGTTGGAAAATACTACATCCGAGATGTTAGGTTCCCTTAGGTTAGGATATATAACGTTATAGACGTATATAATGTCCCCACCGAGAAGTACGGGCAGACACGACCGGGATTTTGTAAAACATTACCAGCGAGGGTCTAGATGGGTTAGGGTAGGTCATATTGCGATATCGACGTATATAATGTGCCCACCGAGAAGTAGGGGCCGACCCGCCAGGAATGTTGGAAAATACTACATCCGAGATGTTAGGTTCCCTTAGGTTAGGATATATAACGTTATAGACGTATATAATGTCCCCACCGAGAAGTACGGGCAGACACGACCGGGATTTTGTAAAACATTACCAGCGAGGGTCTAGATGGGTTAGGTTAGGTTATATTTCGATATAGACGTATATAATGTGCCCACCGAGAAGTAGGGGCCGACCCGCCAGGAATGTTGGAAAATACTACATCCGAGATGTTAGGTTCCCTCAGGTTAGGATATATAACGTTATAGACGTATATAATGTCCCCACCAAGAAGTACGGGCCCACACGATCGGAATTTTGTAAAGCATTACCTGCGAGGGTCGTGATGGGTTAGGTTAGGTTATATTACGATATGGACGTATATAATGTGCCCACCGAGAAGTAGGGGCTGGCCCGCCAGGAATGTTGGAAAATACTACATCCGAGATGTTAGGTTCCCTTAGGTTAGGATATATAACGTTATAGAAGTATATAATGTCCCCAACGATAAGTACGGGCCGACACGACCGGGATTTTGTAAAACATTACCAGCGACGGTCTAGATGGGTTAGGTTAGCTTATATTGCGATATAGACGTATATAATGTGCCCACCGAGAAGTAGGGGCCGACCCGCCAGGAATGTTGGAAAATACTACATCCGAGATGTTAGGTTCCCTTAGGTTAGGATATATAACGTTATAGAAGTATATAATGTCCCCAACGAGAAGTACGGGCCGACACGACCGGGATTTTGTAAAACATTACCAGCGACGGCCTAGATGGGTTAGGTTAGGTTATATTGCGATATAGACGTATATAATGTGCCCACCGAGAAGTAGGGGCCGACCCGACAGGAATGTTTGAAAATACTACATCCGAGGTGTTAGGTGCCCTCAGGTTAGGATATATAATGTTATATACGTATATAATGTCCCCACGGCAAAGTACGGGCCGACACGACCGGGATTTTGTAAAACATTACCAGCGAGGGTCTAGATGGGTTAGGTTAGGTTATATTACGATATAGACGTATATAATGTGCCCACCGAGAAGTAGGGGCCGACCCGCCAGCAATGTTGGGAAATACTACATCCGATATGTTAGGTTCCCTTAGGTTAGGATATATAACGTTATAGACGTATATAATGTCCCCACCAAGAAGTACGGGCCCACACGATCGGAATTTTGTAAAGCATTACCTGCGAGGGTCGTGATGGGTTAGGTTAGGTTATATTACGATATGGACGTATATAATGTGCCCACCGAGAAGTAGGGGCTGGCCCGCCAGGAATGTTGGAAAATACTACATCCGAGATGTTAGGTTCCCTTAGGTTAGGATATATAACGTTATAGAAGTATATAATGTCCCCAACGATAAGTACGGGCCGACACGACCGGGATTTTGTAAAACATTACCAGCGACGGTCTAGATGGGTTAGGTTAGCTTATATTGCGATATAGACGTATATAATGTGCCCACCGAGAAGTAGGGGCCGACCCGCCAGGAATGTTGGAAAATACTACATCCGAGATGTTAGGTTCCCTTAGGTTAGGATATATAACGTTATAGAAGTATATAATGTCCCCAACGAGAAGTACGGGCCGACACGACCGGGATTTTGTAAAACATTACCAGCGACGGTCTAGATGGGTTAGGTTAGGTTATATTGCGATATAGACGTATATAATGTGCCCACCGAGAAGTAGGGGCCGACCCGCCAGGAATGTTGGAAAATACTACATCCGAGATGTTAGGTTCCCTTAGGTTAGGATATATAACGTTATAGAAGTATATAATGTCCCCAACGAGAAGTACGGGCCGACACGACCGGGATTTTGTAAAACATTACCAGCGACGGTCTAGATGGGTTAGGTTAGGTCATATTGCGATATAGACGTATATAATGTGCCCACCGAGAAGTAGGGGCCGACCCGCCAGGAATGTTGGAAAATACTACATCCGAGATGTTAGGTTCCCTTGGGTTAGGATATATAACGTTATAGACGTAAACAATGTCCCCACCGAGAAGTACGGGCCGACACGACCGGGATTTTGTAAAACATTACCAGCGAGGGTCTAGGTGGGTTAGGTTAGGTTATATTGCGATATAGACGTATATAATGTGCCCACCGAGAAGTAGGGGCCGACCCGCCAGGAATGTTGGAAAATACTACATCCGAGATGTTAGGTTCCCTTAGGTTAGGATATATAACGTTATAGAAGTATATAATGTCCCCAACGAGAAGTACGGGCCGACACGACCGCGATTTTGTAAAACATTACCAGCGAGGGTCTAGATGGGTTAGGTTAGGTCATATTGCGATATAGACGTATATAATGTGCCCACCGAGAAGTAGGGGCCGACCCACCAGGAATGTTGGAAAATACTACATCCGAGGTGTTAGGTGCCCTCAGGTTAGGATATATAATGTTTTATACGTATATAATGTCCCCACGGCAAAGTACGGGCCGACACGACCGGGATTTTGTAAAACATTACCAGCGACGGTCTAGATGGGTTAGGTTAGGTTATATTGCGATATAGACGTATATAATGTGCCGACCGAGAAGTAGGGGCCGACCCGCCAGAAATGTTGGAAAATACTACATCCGAGATGTTAGGTTCCCTTAATTTAGGATATAAAACGATATAGACATATATCATGTCCCCACGGCAAAGTACGGGCCAGATACGACCGGAATTTTGTAAAACATTACCAGCGACGGTCTAGATGGGTTAGGGTAGGTTATATTGCGATATAGACGTATATAATGTGCCCACCGAGAAGTAGGGGCCGACCCGACAGGAATGTTGGAAAATACTACATCCGAGATGTTAGGTTCCCTTAGGTTAGGATATATAACGTTATAGACGTATATAATGTCCCCACCGAGAAGTACGGGCAGACACGACCGGGATTCTGTAAAGCATTACCAGCGAGGGTCTAGATGGGTTAGGTTAGGTCATATTGCGATATAGACTTATATAATGTGCCCACCGAGAAGTAGGGGCCGACCTGCCAGGAATGTTGGAAAATACTACATCCGAGATGTTAGGTTCTCTTAGGTTAGGATATAAAACGATATAGACGTATATAATGTCCCCACCGAGAAGTACGGGCAGACACGACCGGGATTTTCTAAAACATTACCAGCGAGGGTCTAGATGGGTTAGGTTAGGTTATATTGCGATATAGACGTATATAATGTGCCCACCGAGAAGTAGGGGCCGACCCGCCAGCAATGTTGGGAAATACTACACCCGATATGTTAGGTTCCCTTAGGTTAGGATATATAACGTTATAGACGTATATAATGTCCCCACCGAGAAGTACGGGCAGACACGACCGGGATTCTGTAAAGCATTACCAGCGAGGGTCTAGATGGGTTAGGTTAGGTCATATTGCGATATAGACGTATATAATGTGCCCACCGAGAAGTAGGGGCCGACCCGCCAGGAATGTTGGAAAATACTACATCCGAGATGTTAGGTTCCCTTAGGCTAGGATATATAACGTTATAGACGTATATAATGTCCCCACCGATACGTACGGGAAGACATGAACGGGATTCTGTGAAACATTACCAGCGAGAGTCTAGGTGGGTTAGGTTAGGTTATATTACGTTATAGACGTATATAATGCTCCCACTGAGTAGTAGGGGCCGACCCGCCAGAAATGTTGGAAAATACTACATCCGAGATGTTAGGTTCCCTTAATTTAGGATATAAAACGATATAGACATATATAATGTCACCACGGCAATGTACGGGCCGACACGACCGGAATTTTGTAAAACACTACCAGCGAGGGTCTAGATGGGTTAGGTTAGGTTAAATTACGATATGGACGTATATAATGTGCCCACCGAGAAGTAGGGGCCGGCCCGCCAGGAATGTTGGAAAATACTACATCCGAGATGTTAGGTTCCCTTAGGTTAGGATATATAACGATATAGACGTATATAATGTCCCCACCGAGAAGTACGGGCAGACACGACCGGGATTTTGTAAAACATTACCAGCGAGGATCTAGATGGGTTAGGTTAGGTTATATTGCGATATAGACGTATATAATGTGCCCACCGAGAAGTAGGGGCCGACCCGCCAGGAATGTTGGAAAATACTACATCCGAGAAGTTAGGTTCCCTTGGGTTAGGATATATAACGTTATAGACGTATATAATGTCCCCACCGAGAAGTACGGGTCGACACGACCGGGATTTTGTAAAACATTACCAGCGACGGTCTAGATGGGTTAGGTTAGGTTATATTGCGATATAGACGTATATAATGTGCCCACCGAGAAGTAGGGGCCGACGCGCCAGGAATGTTGGAAAATACTACAACCGAGATGTTAGGTTCCCTTAGGTTAGGATATATAACGTTATAGACGTATATAATGTCCCCACCGAGAAGTACGGGCAGACACGACCGGGATTTTGTAAAACATTACCAGCGAGGGTCTAGATGGGTTAGGTTAGGTCATATTGCGATATAGACGTATATAATGTGCCCACCGAGAAGTAGGGGCCGACCCGCCAGGAATGTTGGAAAATACTACATCCGAGATGTTAGGTTCCCTTAGGTTAGGATATATAACGTTATAGACGTATATAATGTCCCCACCGAGAAGTACGGGCAGACACGACCGGGATTTTGTAAAACATTACCAGCGAGGGTCTAGATGGGTTAGGTTAGGTCATATTGCGATATAGACGTATATAATGTGCCCACCGAGAAGTAGGGGCCGACCCGCCAGGAATGTTGGAAAATACTACATCCGAGATGTTAGGTTCCCTTAGGTTAGGATATATAACGTTATAGACGTATAAAATGTCCCCACCGAGAAGTACGGGCAGACACGACCGGGATTTTGTAAAACATTACCAGCGAGGGTCTAGATGGGTTAGGTTAGGTTATATTACGATATAGACGTATATAATGTGCCCACCGAGAAGTAGAGGCCGACCCGCCAGGAATGTTGGAAAATACTACATCCGAGATGTTAGGTTCCCTCAGGTTAGGATATATAATGTTATAGACGTATATAATGTCCCCACCGAGAAGTACGGGCAGACACGACCGGGAGTCTGTAAAGCATTACCAACGAGGGTCTAGATGGGTTAGGTTAGGTCATATTGCGATATAGACGTATATAATGTGCCCACCGAGAAGTAGGGGCCAGCCCGCCAGGAATGTTGGAAAATACTACATCCGAGATGTTAGGTTCCCTTGGGTTAGGATATATAACGTTATAGACGTAAATAATGTCCCCACCGAGAAGTACGGGCCGACACGACCGGGATTTTGTAAAACATTACCAGCGAGGGTCTAGGTGGGTTAGGTTAGGTTATATTACGATTTAGACGTATATAATGTGCCCACCGAGAAGTAGGGGCCGACCCGCCAGGAATGTTGGAAAATACTACATCCGAGATGTTAGGTTCCCTCAGGTTAGGATATATAATGTTATAGACGTATATAATGTCCCCACCGAGAAGTACGGGCAGACACGACCGGGAGTCTGTAAAGCATTACCAACGAGGGTCTAGATGGGTTAGGTTAGGTCATATTGCGATATAGACGTATATAATGTGCCCACCGAGAAGTAGGGGCCAGCCCGCCAGGAATGTTGGAAAATACTACATCCGAGATGTTAGGTTCCCTCAGGTTAGCATATATAACGTTATAGACGTATATAATGTACCCACCGAGAAGTACGGGCCCACACGACCGGGATTTTGTAAAGCATTACCAGCGAGGGTCTTGATGGGTTAGGTTAGGTTATATTACGATATGGACGTATATAATGTGCCCACCGAGAAGTAGGGGCTGGCCCGCCAGGAATGTTGGAAAATACTACATCCGAGATGTTAGGTTCGCTTAGGTTAGGATATATAACGTTATAGAAGTATATAATGTCCCCAACGAGAAGTACGGGCCGACACGACCGGGATTTTGTAAAACATTACCAGCGAGGGTCTAGATGGGTTAGGTTAGGTCATATTGCGATATAGACGTATATAATGTGCCCACCGAGAAGTAGGGGCCGACCCGCCAGGAATGTTGGAAAATACTACATCCGAGGTGTTAGGTGCCCTCAGGTTAGGATATATAATGTTATATACGTATATAATGTCCCCACGGTAAAGTACGGGCCGACACGACCGGGATTTTGTAAAACATTACCAGCGAGGGTCTAGATGGGTTAGGTTAGGTTATATTACGATATAGACGTATATAATGTGCCCACCGAGAAGTAGGGGCCGACCCGCCAGCAATGTTGGGAAATACTACATCCGATATGTTAGGTTCCCTTAGGTTAGGATATATAACGTTATAGACGTATATAATGTCCCCAACGAGAAGTACGGGCCGACACGACCGGGATTTTGTAAAACATTACCAGCGACGGTCTAGATGGGTTAGGTTAGGTTATATTGCGATATAGACGTATATAATGTGCCCACCGAGAAGTAGGGGCCGACCCGCCAGGAATGTTGGAAAATACTACATCCGAGATGTTAGGTTCCCTTAGGTTAGGATATATAACGTTATAGAAGTATATAATGTCCCCAACGAGAAGTACGGGCCGACACGACCGGGATTTTGTAAAACATTACCAGCGACGGTCTAGATGGGTTAGGTTAGGTTATATTGCGATATAGACGTATATAATGTGCCCACCGAGAAGTAGGGGCCGACCCGACAGGAATGTTGGAAAATACTACATCCGAGATGTTAGGTTCCCTTAGGCTAGGACATATAACGTTATAGACGTATATAATGTCCCCACCGAGAAGTACGGGCAGACACGACCGGGATTCTCTAAAGCATTACCAGCGAGGGTCTAGATGGGTTAGGTTAGGTCATATTGCGATATAGACTTATATAATGTGCCCACCGAGAAGTAGGGGCCGACCCGCCAGGAATGTTGGAAAATACTACATCCGAGATGTTAGGTTCTCTTAGGTTAGGATATAAAACGATATAGACGTATATAATGTCCCCACCGAGAAGTACGGGCAGACACGACCGGGATTTTGTAAAACATTACCAGCGAGGGTCTAGATGGGTTAGGTTAGGTTATATTGCGATATAGAAGTATATAATGTGCCCACCGAGAAGTAGGGGCCGGCCCGCCAGGAATGTTGGAAAATACTACATCCGAGATGTTAGGTTCCCTTGGGTTAGGATATATAACGTTATAGACGTAAATAATGTCCCCACCGAGAAGTACGGGCCGACACGACCGGGATTTTGTAAAACATTACCAGCGAGGGTCTAGGTGGGTTAGGTTAGGTTATATTACGATATAGACGTATATAATGTGCCCACCGAGAAGTAGAGGCCGACCCGCCAGCAATGTTGGGAAATACTACATCCGATATGTTAGGTTCCCTTAGGTTAGGATATATAACGTTATAGACGTATATAATGTCCCCACCGAGAAGTACGGGCCCACACGACCGGAATTTTGTAAAGCATTACCTGCGAGGGTCTTGATGGGTTAGGTTAGGTTATATTACGATATGGACGTATATAATGTGCCCACCGAGAAGTAGGGGCCGACCCGACAGGAATGTTGGAAAATACTACATCCGAGATGTTAGGTTCCCTTAGGTTAGGATATATAACGTTATAGACGTATATAATGTCCCCACCGAGAAGTACGGGCAGACACGACCGGGATTCTGTAAAGCATTACCAGCGAGGGTCTAGATGGGTTAGGTTAGGTCATATTGCGATATAGACTTATACAATGTGCCCACCGAGAAGTAGGGGCCGACCCGCCAGGAATGTTGGAAAATACTACATCCGAGATGTTAGGTTCTCTTAGGTTAGGATATAAAACGATATAGACGTATATAATGTCCCCACCGAGAAGTACGGGCAGACACGACCGGGATTCTGTAAAGCATTACCAGCGAGGGTCTAGATGGGTTAGGTTAGGTCATATTGCGATATAGACTTATACAATGTGCCCACCGAGAAGTAGGGGCCGACCCGCCAGGAATGTTGGAAAATACTACATCCGAGATGTTAGGTTCCCTTGGGTTAGGATATATAACGTTATCGACGTAAATAATGTCCCCACCGAGAAGTACGGGCAGACACGACCGGGATTTTGTAAAACATTACCAGCGAGGGTCTAGGTGGGTTAGGTTAGGTTATATTACGATATAGACGTATATAATGTGCCCACCGAGAAGTAGGGGCCGACCCGCCAGCAATGTTGGGAAATACTACATCCGATATGTTAGGTTCCCTTAGGTTAGGATATATAACGTTATAGACGTATATAATGTCCCCACCGAGAAGTACGGGCCCGCACGACCGGAATATTGTAAAGCATTACCTGCGAGGGTCTTTATGGGTTAGGTTAGGTTATATTACGATATGGACGTATATAATGTGCCCACCGAGAAGTAGGGGCCGACCCGCCAGGAATGTTGGAAAATACTACATCCGAGATGTTAGGTTCCCTTAGGTTAGGATATATAACGTTATAGAAGTATATAATGTCCCCAACGAGAAGTACGGGCAGACACGACCGGGATTTTGTAAAACATTACCAGCGAGGGTCTAGGTGGGTTAGGTTAGGTTATATTACGATATAGACGTATATAATGTGCCCACCGAGAAGTAGAGGCCGACCCGCCAGCAATGTTGGGAAATACTACATCCGATATGTTAGGTTCCCTTAGGTTAGGATATATAACGTTATAGACGTATATAATGTCCCCACCGAGAAGTACGGGCCCACACGACCGGAATTTTGTAAAGCATTACCTGCGAGGGTCTTGATGGGTTAGGTTAGGTTATATTACGATATGGACGTATATAATGTGCCCACCGAGAAGTAGGGGCTGGCCCGCCAGGAATGTTGGAAAATACTACAACCGAGATGTTAGGTTCCCTTAGGTTAGGATATATAACGTTATAGACGTATATAATGTCCCCACCGAGAAGTACGGGCAGACACGACCGGGATTTTGTAAAACATTACCAGCGAGGGTCTAGATGGGTTAGGTTAGGTCATATTGCGATATAGACGTATATAATGTGCCCACCGAGAAGTAGGGGCCGACCCGCCAGGAATGTTGGAAAATACTACATCCGAGATGTTAGGTTCCCTTAGGTTAGGATATATAACGTTATAGACGTATATAATGTCCCCACCGAGAAGTACGGGCAGACACGACCGGGATTTTGTAAAACATTACCAGCGAGGGTCTAGATGGGTTAGGTTAGGTTATATAACGATATGGACGTATATAATGTGCCCACCGAGAAGTAGGGGCTGGCCCGCCAGGAATGTTGGAAAATACTACATCCGAGATGTTAGGTTCGCTTAGGTTAGGATATATAACGTTATAGAAGTATATAATGTCCCCAACGAGAAGTACGGGCCGACACGACCGGGATTTTGTAAAACATTACCAGCGAGGGTCTAGATGGGTTAGGTTAGGTCATATTGCGATATAGACGTATATAATGTGCCCACCGAGAAGTAGGGGCCGACCCGCCAGGAATGTTGGAAAATACTACATCCGAGGTGTTATGTGCCCTCAGGTTAGGATATATAATGTTATATACGTATATAATGTCCCCACGGTAAAGTACGGGCCGAAACGACCGGGATTTTGTAAAACATTACCAGCGAGGGTCTAGATGGGTTAGGTTAGGTTATATTACGATATAGACGTATATAATGTGCCCACCGAGAAGTAGGGGCCGACCCGCCAGCAATGTTGGGAAATACTACATCCGATATGTTAGGTTCCCTTAGGTTAGGATATATAACGTTATAGACGTATATAATGTCCCCAACGAGAAGTACGGGCCGACACGACCGGGATTTTGTAAAACATTACCAGCGACGGTCTAGATGGGTTAGGTTAGGTTATATTGCGATATAGACGTATATAATGTGCCCACCGAGAAGTAGGGGCCGACCCGCCAGCAATGTTGGGAAATACTACATCCGATATGTTAGGTTCCCTTAGGTTAGGATATATAACGTTATAGACGTATATAATGTCCCCACCGAGAAGTACGGGCCCACACGACCGGAATTTTGTAAAGCATTACCTGCGAGGGTCTTGATGGGTTAGGTTAGGTTATATTACGATATGGACGTATATAATGTGCCCACCGAGAAGTAGGGGCTGGCCCGCCAGGAATGTTGGAAAATACTACATCCGAGATGTTAGGTTCCCTTAGGTTAGGATATATAACGTTATAGAAGTATATAATGTCCCCAACGAGAAGTACGGGCCGACACGACCGGGATTTTGTAAAACATTACCAGCGACGGTCTAGATGGGTTAGGTTAGGTTATATTGCGATATAGACGTATATAATGTGCCCACCGAGAAGTAGGGGCCGACCCGCCAGGAATGTTGGAAAATACTACATCCGAGGTGTTAGGTTCCCTTAGGTTAGGATATATAACGTTATAGAAGTATATAATGTCCCCAACGAGAAGTACGGGCCGACACGACCGGGATTTTGTAAAACATTACCAGCGAGGGTCTAGATGGGTTAGGTTAGGTTATATTGCGATATAGACGTATATAATGTGCCCACCGAGAAGTAGGGGCCGACCCGACAGGAATGTTGGAAAATACTACATCCGAGATGTTAGGTTCCCTTAGGCTAGGACATATAACGTTATAGACGTATATAATGTCCCCACCGAGACGTACGGGAAGACATGAACGGGATTCTGTGAAACATTACGAGCGAGAGTCTAGGTGGGTTAGGTTAGGTTATATTACGTTATAGACGTATATAATGTTCCCACTGAGAAGTAGGGGCCGACCCGCCAGAAATGTTGGAAAATACTACATCCGAGATGTTAGGTTCCCTTAATTTAGGATATAAAACGATATAGACATATATAATGTCCCCACGGCAAAGTACGGGCCGGCACGACCGGAATTTTGTAAAACATTACCAGCGACGGTCTAGATGGGTTAGGGTAGGTTATATTGCGATATAGACGTATATAATGTGCCCACCGAGAAGTAGGGGCCGACCCGACAGGAATGTTGGAAAATACTACATCCGAGATGTTAGGTTCCCTTAGGTTAGGATATATAACGTTATAGACGTATATAATGTCCCCACCGAGAAGTACTGGCAGACACGACCGGGATTCTGTAAAGCATTACCAGCGAGGGTCTAGATGGGTTAGGTTAGGTCATATTGCGATATAGACTTATACAATGTGCCCACCGAGAAGTAGGGGCCGACCCGCCAGGAATGTTGGAAAATACTACATCCGAGATGTTAGGTTCTCTTAGGTTAGGATATATAACGTTATAGACGTATATAATGTCCCCACCGAGAAGTACGGGTCGACACGACCGGGATTTTGTAAAACATTACCAGCGACGGTCTAGATGGGTTAGGTTAGGTTATATTGCGATATAGACGTATATAATGTGCCCACCGAGAAGTAGGGGCCGACCCGCCAGGAATGTTGGAAAATACTACAACCGAGATGTTAGGTTCCCTTAGGTTAGGATATATAACGTTATAGACGTATATAATGTCCCCACCGAGAAGTACGGGCAGACACGACCGGGATTTTGTAAAACATTACCAGCGAGGGTCTAGATGGGTTAGGTTAGGTCATATTGCGATATAGACGTATATAATGTGCCCACCGAGAAGTAGGGGCCGACCCGCCAGGAATGTTGGAAAATACTACATCCGAGATGTTAGGTTCCCTTAGGTTAGGATATATAACGTTATAGACGTATATAATGTCCCCACCGAGAAGTACGGGCAGACACGACCGGGATTTTGTAAAACATTACCAGCGAGGGTCTAGATGGGTTAGGTTAGGTTATATTACGATATAGACGTATATAATGTGCCCACCGAGAAGTAGAGGCCGACCCGCCAGGAATGTTGGAAAATACTACATCCGAGATGTTAGGTTCCCTCAGGTTAGGATATATAATGTTATAGACGTATATAATGTCCCCACCGAGAAGTACGGGCAGACACGACCGGGAGTCTGTAAAGCATTACCAACGAGGGTCTAGATGGGTTAGGTTAGGTCATATTGCGATATAGACGTATATAATGTGCCCACCGAGAAGTAGGGGCCAGCCCGCCAGGAATGTTGGAAAATACTACATCCGAGATGTTAGGTTCCCTTGGGTTAGGATATATAACGTTATAGACGTAAATAATGTCCCCACCGAGAAGTACGGGCCGACACGACCGGGATTTTGTAAAACATTACCAGCGAGGGTCTAGGTGGGTTAGGTTAGGTTATATTACGATTTAGACGTATATAATGTGCCCACCGAGAAGTAGGGGCCGACCCGCCAGGAATGTTGGAAAATACTACATCCGAGATGTTAGGTTCCCTTAGGTTAGGATATATAACGTTATAGACGTATATAATGTCCCCACCGAGAAGTACGGGCAGACACGACCGGGATTTTGTAAAACATTACCAGCGAGGGTCTAGATGGGTTAGGTTAGGTCATATTGCGATATAGACGTATATAATGTGCCCACCGAGATGTAGGGGCCGACCCGCCAGGAATGTTGGAAAATACTACATCCGAGATGTTAGGTTCCCTTAGGTTAGGATATATAACGTTATAGACGTATATAATGTCCCCACCGAGAAGTACGGGCAGACACGACCGGGATTTTGTAAAACATTACCAGCGACGGTCTAGATGGGTTAGGTTAGGTTATATTGCGATATAGACGTATATAATGTGCCCACCGAGAAGTAGGGGCCGACCCGACAGGAATGTTGGAAAATACTACATCCGAGATGTTAGGTTCCCTTAGGCTAGGACATATAACGTTATAGACGTATATAATGTCCCCACCGAGACGTACGGGAAGACATGAACGGGATTTTGTAAAACATTACCAGCGACGGTCTAGATGGGTTAGGTTAGGTTATATTGCGATATAGACGTATATAATGTGCCCACCGAGAAGTAGGGGCCGACCCGACAGGAATGTTGGAAAATACTACATCCGAGATGTTAGGTTCCCTTAGGCTAGGACATATAACGTTATAGACGTATATAATGTCCCCACCGAGACGTACGGGAAGACATGAACGGGATTCTGTGAAACATTACGAGCGAGAGTCTAGGTGGGTTAGGTTAGGTTATATTACGTTATAGACGTATATAATGTTCCCACTGAGAAGTAGGGGCCGACCCGCCAGAAATGTTGGAAAATACTACATCCGAGATGTTAGGTTCCCTTAATTTAGGATATAAAACGATATAGACATATATAATGTCCCCACGGCAAAGTACGGGCCGACACGACCGGAATTTTGTAAAACATTACCAGCGACGGTCTAGATGGGTTAGGGTAGGTTATATTGCGATATAGTCGTATATAATGTGCCCACCGAGAAGTAGGGGCCGACCCGACAGGAATGTTGGAAAATACTACATCCGAGATGTTAGGTTCCCTTAGGTTAGGATATATAACGTTATAGACGTATATAATGTCCCCACCGAGAAGTACGGGCAGACACGACCGGGATTCTGTAAAGCATTACCAGCGAGGGTCTAGATGGGTTAGGTTAGGTCATATTGCGATATAGACTTATACAATGTGCCCACCGAGAAGTAGGGGCCGACCCGCCAGGAATGTTGGAAAATACTACATCCGAGATGTTAGGTTCTCTTAGGTTAGGATATAAAACGATATAGACGTATATAATGTCCCCACCGAGAAGTACGGGCAGACACGACCGGGATTTTGTAAAACATTACCAGCGAGGGTCTAGATGGGTTAGGTTAGGTTATATTGCGATATAGACGTATATAATGTGCCCACCGAGAAGTAGGGGCCGGCCCGCCAGGAATGTTGGAAAATACTACATCCGAGATGTTAGGTTCCCTTGGGTTAGGATATATAACGTTATAGACGTAAATAATGTCCCCACCGAGAAGTACGGGCCGACACGACCGGGATTTTGTAAAACATTACCAGCGAGGGTCTAGGTGGGTTAGGTTAGGTTATATTACGATATAGACGTATATAATGTGCCCACCGAGAAGTAGGGGCCGACCCGCCAGCAATGTTGGGAAATACTACATCCGATATGTTAGGTTCCCTTAGGTTAGGATATATAACGTTATAGACGTATATAATGTCCCCACCGAGAAGTACGGGCCCACACGACCGGAATTTTGTAAAGCATTACCTGCCAGGGTCTTGATGGGTTAGGTTAGGTTATATTACGATATGGACGTATATAATGTGCCCACCGAGAAGTAGGGGCCGACCCGCCAGGAATGTTGGAAAATACTACATCCGAGATGTTAGGTTCCCTTAGGTTAGGATATATAACGTTATAGAAGTATATAATGTCCCCAACGAGAAGTACGGGCCGACACGCCCGGGATTTTGTAAAACATTACCAGCGACGGTCTAGATGGGTTAGGTTAGGTTATATTGCGATATAGACGTATATAATGTGCCCACCGAGAAGTAGGGGCCGACCCGACAGGAATGTTGGAAAATACTACATCCGAGATGTTAGGTTCCCTTAGGCTAGGACATATAACGTTATAGACGTATATAATGTCCCCACCGAGACGTACGGGAAGACATGAACGGGATTCTGTGAAACATTACGAGCGAGAGTCTAGGTGGGTTAGGTTAGGTTATATTACGTTATAGACGTATATAATGTTCCCACTGAGAAGTAGGGGCCGACCCGCCAGAAATGTTGGAAAATACTACATCCGAGATGTTAGGTTCCCTTAATTTAGGATATAAAACGATATAGACATATATAATGTCCCCACGGCAAAGTACGGGCCGACACGACCGGAATTTTGTAAAACATTACCAGCGACGGTCTAGATGGGTTAGGGTAGGTTATATTGCGATATAGACGTATATAATGTGCCCACCGAGAAGTAGGGGCCGACCCGACAGGAATGTTGGAAAATACTACATCCGAGATGTTAGGTTCCCTTAGGTTAGGATATATAACGTTATAGGCGTATATAATGTCCCCACCGAGAAGTACGGGCAGACACGACCGGGATTCTGTAAAGCATTACCAGCGAGGGTCTAGATGGGTTAGGTTAGGTCATATTGCGATATAGACTTATACAATGTGCCCAACGAGAAGTAGGGGCCGACCCGCCAGGAATGTTGGAAAATACTACATCCGAGATGTTAGGTTCTCTTAGGTTAGGATATAAAACGATATAGACGTATGTAATGTCCCCACCGAGAAGTACGGGCAGACACGACCGGGATTTTGTAAAACATTACCAGCGAGGGTCTAGTTGGGTTAGGTTAGGTTATATTGCGATATAGACGTATATAATGTGCCCACCGAGAAGTAGGGGCCGGCCCGCCAGGAATGTTGGAAAATACTACATCCGAGATGTTAGGTTCCCTTGGGTTATGATATATAACGTTATAGACGTAAATAATGTCCCCACCGAGAAGTACGGGCCGACACGACCGGGATTTTGTAAAACATTACCAGCGAGGGTCTAGGTGGGTTAGGTTAGGTTATATTACGATATAGACGTATATAATGTGCCCACCGAGAAGTAGGGGCCGACCCGCCAGGAATGTTGGAAAATACTACATCCGAGATGTTAGGTTCCCTTAGGTTAGGATATATAACGTTATAGACGTATATAATGTCCCCACCGAGAAGTACGGGTCGACACGACCGGGATTTTGTAAAACATTACCAGCGACGGTCTAGATGGGTTAGGTTAGGTTATATTACGATATAGACGTATGTAGTGTGCCCACCGGGAAGTAGGGGCCGACTCGCCAAGAATGTTGGAAAATACTACATCCGAGGTGTTAGGTGCCCTCAGGTTAGGATATATAATGTTATAGACGTATATAATGTCCCCACGGCAAAGTACGGGCCGACACGACCGGGATTTTGTAAAACATTACGAGCGAGGGTCTAGATGGGTTAGGTTAGGTTATATTACGATATAGACGTATATAATGTGCCCACCGAGAAGTAGCGGCCGACCCGCCAGCAATGTTGGGAAATACTACATCCGAGATGTTAGGTTCCCTTAGGTTAGGATATATAACGTTATAGACGTATATAATGTCCCCACCGAGAAGTAAGGGCCCACACGACCGGGATTTTGTAAAGCATTACCAGCGAGGGTCTTGATGGGTTAGGTTAGGTTATATTACGATATGGACGTATATAATGTGCCCACCGAGAAGTAGGGGCTGGCCCGCCAGGAATGTTGGAAAATACTACATCCGAGATGTTAGGTTCGCTTAGGTTAGGATATATAACGTTATAGAAGTATATAATGTCCCCAACGAGAAGTACGGGCCGACACGACCGGGATTTTGTAAAACATTACCAGCGACGGTCTAGATGGGTTAGGTTAGGTTATATTGCGATATAGACGTATATAATGTGCCCACCGAGAAGTATTGGCCGACCCGACAGGAATGTTGGAAAATACTACATCCGAGATGTTAGGTTCCCTTAGGTTAGGATATATAACGTTATAGACGTATATAATGTCCCCACCGAGAAGTACGGGCAGACACGACCGGGATTCTGTAAAGCATTACCAGCGAGGGTCTAGATGGGTTAGGTTAGGTCATATTGCGACATAGACGTATATAATGTGCCCACCGAGAAGTAGGGGCCGACCCGCCAGGAATGTTGGAAAATACTACATCCGAGGTGTTAGGTGCCCTCAGGTTAGGATATATAATGTTATATACGTATATAATGTCCCCACGGCAAAGTACGGGCCGACACGACCGGGATTTTGTAAAACATTATCAGCGAGGGTCTAGATGGGTTAGGTTAGGTTATATTACGATATAGACGTATATAATGTGCCCACCGAGAAGTAGGGGCCGACCCGCCAGCAATGTTGGGAAATACTACATCCGATATGTTAGGTTCCCTTAGGTTAGGATATATAACGTTATAGACGTATATAATGTCCCCACCGAGAAGTACGGGCCCACACGACCGGAATTTTGTAAAGCATTACCTGCGAGGGTCTTGATGGGTTAGGTTAGGTTATATAACGATATGGACGTATATAATGTGCCCACCGAGAAGTAGGGGCTGGCCCGCCAGGAATTTTGGAAAATACTACATCCGAGATGTTAGGTTCCCTTAGGTTAGGATATATAACGTTATAGAAGTATATAATGTCCCCAACGAGAAGTACGGGCCGACACGACCGGGATTTTGTAAAACATTACCAGCGACGGTCTAGATGGGTTAGGTTAGGTTATATTGCGATATAGACGTATATAATGTGCCCACCGAGAAGTAGGGGCCGACCCGCCAGGAATGTTGGAAAATACTACATCCGAGATGTTAGGTTCCCTTAGGTTAGGATATATAACGTTATAGAAGTATATAATGTCCCCAACGAGAAGTACGGGCCGACACGACCGGGATTTTGTCAAACATTACCAGGGACGGTCTAGATGGGTTAGGTTAGGTTATATTGCGATATAGACGTATATAATGTGCCCACCGAGAAGTAGGGGCCGACCCGACAGGAATGTTGGAAAATACTACATCCGAGATGTTAGGTTCCCTTAGGCTAGGACATATAACGTTATAGACTTATATAATGTCCCCACCGAGACGTACGGGAAGACATGAACGGGATTCTGTGAAACATTACCAGCGAGAGTCTAGCTGGGTTAGGTTAGGTTATATTACGTTATAGACGTATATAATGTTCCCACTGAGAAGTAGGGGCCGACCCGCCAGAAATGTTGGAAAATACTACATCCGAGATGTTAGGTTCCCTTAATTTAGGATATAAAACGATATAGACATATATAATGTCCCCACGGCAAAGTACGGGCCGACACGACCGGAATTTTGTAAAACATTACCAGCGAGGGTCTAGATGGGTTAGGTTAGGTTATATTTCGATATAGACGTATATAATGTGCCCACCGAGAAGTAGGGGCCGACCCGCCAGGAATGTTGGAAAATACTACATCCGAGATGTTAGGTTCCCTCAGGTTAGGATATATAATGTTATAGACGTATATAATGTCCCCACCGAGAAGTACGGGCAGACACGACCGGGATTCTGTAAAGCATTACCAGCGAGGGTCTAGATGGGTTAGGTTAGGTCATATTGCGATATAGACTTATACAATGTGCCCACCGAGAAGTAGGGGCCGACCCGCCAGGAATGTTGGAAAATACTACATCCGAGATGTTAGGTTCTCTTAGGTTAGGATATAAAACGATATAGACGTATATAATGTCCCCACCGAGAAGTACGGGCAGACACGACCGGGATTTTGTAAAACATTACCAGCGACGGTCTAGATGGGTTAGGTTAGGTTATATTGCGATATAGACGTATATAATGTGCCCACCGAGAAGTAGGGGCCGACCCGCCAGGAATGTTGGAAAATACTACATCCGAGATGTTAGGTTCCCTTAGGTTAGGATATATAACGTTATAGACGTATATAATGTCCCCACCGAGAAGTACGGGCAGACACGACCGGGATTCTGTAAAGCATTACCAGCGAGGGTCTAGATGGGTTAGGTTAGGTCATATTGCGATATAGACGTATATAATGTGCCCACCGAGAAGTAGGGGCCGACCCGCCAGGAATGTTGGAAAATACTACATCCGAGATGTTAGGTTCCCTTAGGCTAGGATATATAACGTTATAGACGTATATAATGTCCCCACCGAGACGTACGGGAAGACATGAACGGGATTCTGTGAAACATTACCAGCGAGAGTCTAGGTGAGTTAGGTTAGGTTATATTACGTTATAGACGTATATAATGCTCCCACTGAGAAGTAGGGGCCGACCCGCCAGAAATGTTGCAAAATACTACATCCGAGATGTTAGGTTCCCTTAATTTAGGATATAAAACGATATAGACATATATAATGTCACCACGGCAATGTACGGGCCGACACGACCGGAATTTTGTAAAACATTACCAGCGAGGGTCTAGATGGGTTAGGTTAGGTTAAATTACGATATGGACGTATATAATGTGCCCACCGAGAAGTAGGGGCCGGCCCGCCAGGAATGTTGGAAAATACTACATCCGAGATGTTAGGTTCCCTTAGGTTAGGATATATAACGATATAGACGTATATAATGTACCCACCGAGAAGTACGGGCAGACACGACCGGGATTTTGTAAAACATTACCAGCGAGGGTCTAGATGGGTTAGGATAGGTTATATTGCGATATAGACGTATATAATGTGCCCACCGAGAAGTAGGGGCCGACCCGCCAGGAATGTTGGAAAATACTACATCCGAGAAGTTAGGTTCCCTTGGGTTAGGATATATAACGTTATAGACGTATATAATGTCCCCACCGAGAAGTACGGGCAGACACGACCGGGATTTTGTAAAACATTACCAGCGAGGGTCTAGATGGGTTAGGTTAGGTTATATTACGATATAGACGTATATAATGTGCCCACCGAGAAGTAGAGGCCGACCCGCCAGGAATGTTGGAAAATACTACATCCGAGATGTTAGGTTCCCTTAGGTTAGGATATATAACGATATAGACGTATATAATGTACCCACCGAGAAGTACGGGCAGACACGACCGGGATTTTGTAAAACATTACCAGCGAGGGTCTAGATGGGTTAGGTTAGGTCATATTGCGATATAGACGTATATAATGTGCCCACCGAGAAGTAGGGGCCGACCCGCCAGGAATGTTGGAAAATACTACATCCGAGATGTTAGGTTCCCTTAGGTTAGGATATATAACGTTATAGACGTATATAATGTCCCCACCGAGAAGTACGGGCAGACACGACCGGGATTTTGTAAAACATTACCAGCGAGGGTCTAGATGGGTTAGGTTAGGTTATATTACGATATAGACGTATATAATGTGCCCACCGAGAAGTAGAGGCCGACCCGCCAGGAATGTTGGAAAATACTACATCCGAGATGTTAGGCTCCCTCAGGTTAGGATATATAATGTTATAGACGTATATAATGTCCCCACCGAGAAGTACGGGCAGACACGACCGGGAGTCTGTAAAGCATTACCAACGAGGGTCTAGATGGGTTAGGTTAGGTCATATTGCGATATAGACGTATATAATGTGCCCACCGAGAAGTAGGGGCCAGCCCGCCAGGTATGTTGGAAAATACTACATCCGAGATGTTAGGTTCCCTTGGGTTAGGATATATAACGTTATAGACGTAAATAATGTCCCCACCGAGAAGTACGGGCCGACACGACCGGGATTTTGTAAAACATTACCAGCGAGGGTCTAGGTGGGTTAGGTTAGGTTATATTACGATTTAGACGTATATAATGTGCCCACCGAGAAGTAGGGGCCGACCCGCCAGGAATGTTGGAAAATACTACATCCGAGATGTTAGGTTCCCTTAGGTTAGGATATATAACGTTATAGACGTATATAATGTCCCCACCGAGAAGTACGGGCAGACACGACCGGGATTTTGTAAAACATTACCAGCGAGGGTCTAGATGGGTTAGGTTAGGTCATATTGCGATATAGACGTATATAATGTGCCCACCGAGAAGTAGGGGCCGACACGCCAGGAATGTTGGAAAATACTACATCCGAGATGTTAGGTTCCCTTAGGTTAGGATATATAACGTTATAGACGTATATAATGTCCCCACCGAGAAGTACGGGCAGACACGACCGGGATTTTGTAAAACATTACCAGCGACGGTCTAGATGGGTTAGGTTAGGTTATATTGCGATATAGACGTATATAATGTGCCCACCGAGAAGTAGGGGCCGACCCGACAGGAATGTTGGAAAATACTACATCCGAGATGTTAGGTTCCCTTAGGCTAGGACATATAACCTTATAGACGTATATAATGTCCCCACCGAGACGTACGGGAAGACATGAACGGGATTTTGTAAAACATTACCAGCGACGGTCTAGATGGGTTAGGTTAGGTTATATTGCGATATAGACGTATATAATGTGCCCACCGAGAAGTAGGGGCCGACCCGACAGGAATGTTGGAAAATACTACATCCGAGATGTTAGGTTCCCTTAGGCTAGGACATATAACGTTATAGACGTATATAATGTCCCCACCGAGACGTACGGGAAGACATGAACGGGATTCTGTGAAACATTACGAGCGAGAGTCTAGGTGGGTTAGGTTAGGTTATATTACGTTATAGACGTATATAATGTTCCCACTGAGAAGTAGGGGCCGACCCGCCAGAAATGTTGGAAAATACTACATCCGAGATGTTAGGTTCCCTTAATTTAGGATATAAAACGATATAGACATATATAATGTCCCCACGGCAAAGTACGGGCCGACACGACCGGAATTTTGTAAAACATTACCAGCGACGGTCTAGATGGGTTAGGGTAGGTTATATTGCGATATAGACGTATATAATGTGCCCACCGAGAAGTAGGGGCCGACCCGACAGGAATGTTGGAAAATACTACATCCGAGATGTTAGGTTCCCTTAGGTTAGGATATATAACGTTATAGACGTATATAATGTCCCCACCGAGAAGTACGGGCAGACACGACCGGGATTCTGTAAAGCATTACCAGCGATGGTCTAGATGGGTTAGGTTAGGTCATATTGCGATATAGACTTATACAATGTGCCCACCGAGAAGTAGGGGCCGACCCGCCAGGAATGTTGGAAAATACTACATCCGAGATGTTAGGTTCTCTTAGGTTAGGATATAAAACGATATAGACGTATATAATGTCCCCACCGAGAAGTACGGGCAGACACGACCGGGATTTTGTAAAACATTACCAGCGAGGGTCTAGATGGGTTAGGTTAGGTTATATTGCGATATAGACGTATATAATGTGCCCACCGAGAAGTAGGGGCCGGCCCGCCAGGAATGTTGGAAAATACTACATCCGAGATGTTAGGTTCCCTTGGGTTAGGATATATAACGTTATAGACGTAAATAATGTCCCCACCGAGAAGTACGGGCCGACACGACCGGGATTTTGTAAAACATTACCAGCGAGGGTCTAGGTGGGTTAGGTTAGGTTATATTACGATATAGACGTATATAATGTGCCCACCGAGAAGTAGGGGCCGACCCGCCAGGAATGTTGGAAAATACTACATCCGAGATGTTAGGTTCCCTTAGGTTAGGATATATAACGATATAGACGTATATAATGTCCCCACCGAGAAGTACGGGCAGACACGACCGGGATTTTGTAAAACATTACCAGCGAGGGTCTAGATGGGTTAGGTTAGGTTATATTGCGATATAGACGTATATAATGTGCCCACCGAGAAGTAGGGGCCGGCCCGCCAGGAATGTTGGAAAATACTACATCCGAGATGTTAGGTTCCCTTGGGTTAGGATATATAACGTTATAGACGTAAATAATGTCCCCACCGAGAAGTACGGGCCGACACGACCGGGATTTTGTAAAACATTACCAGCGAGGGTCTAGGTGGGTTAGGTTAGGTTATATTACGATATAGACGTATATAATGTGCCCACCGAGAAGTAGGGGCCGACCCGCCAGCAATGTTGGGAAATACTACATCCGATATGTTAGGTTCCCTTAGGTTAGGATATATAACGTTATAGACGTATATAATGTCCCCACCGAGAAGTACGGGCCCACACGACCGGAATTTTGTAAAGCATTACCTGCGAGGGTCTTGATGGGTTAGGTTAGGTTATATTACGATATGGACGTATATAATGTGCCCACCGAGAAGTAGGGGCCGACCCGCCAGGAATGTTGGAAAATACTACATCCGAGATGTTAGGTTCCCTTAGGTTAGGATATATAACGTTATAGAAGTATATAATGTCCCCAACGAGAAGTACGGGCCGACACGACCGGGATTTTGTAAAACATTACCAGCGACGGTCTAGATGGGTTAGGTTAGGTTATATTGCGATATAGACGTATATAATGTGCCCACCGAGAAGTAGGGGCCGACCCGACAGGAATGTTGGAAAATACTACATCCGAGATGTTAGGTTCCCTTAGGCTAGGACATATAACGTTATAGACGTATATAATGTCCCCACCGAGACGTACGGGAAGACATGAACGGGATTCTGTGAAACATTACGAGCGAGAGTCTAGGTGGGTTAGGTTAGGTTATATTACGTTATAGACGTATATAATGTTCCCACTGAGAAGTAGGGGCCGACCCGCCAGAAATGTTGGAAAATACTACATCCGAGATGTTAGGTTCCCTTAATTTAGGATATAAAACGATATAGACATATATAATGTCCCCACGGCAAAGTACGGGCCGACACGACCGGAATTTTGTAAAACATTACCAGCGACGGTCTAGATGGGTTAGGTTAGGTTATATTACGATATAGACGTATGTAGTGTGCCCACCGGGAAGTAGGGGCCGACTCGCCAAGAATGTTGGAAAATACTACATCCGAGGTGTTAGGTGCCCTCAGGTTAGGATATATAATGTTATAGACGTATATAATGTCCCCACGGCAAAGTACGGGCCGACACGACCGGGATTTTGTAAAACATTACCAGCGAGGGTCTAGATGGGTTAGGTTAGGTTATATTACGATATAGACGTATATAATGTGCCCACCGAGAAGTAGCGGCCGACCCGCCAGCAATGTTGGGAAATACTACATCCGAGATGTTAGGTTCCCTTAGGTTAGGATATATAACGTTATAGACGTATATAATGTCCCCACCGAGAAGTACGGGCCCACACGACCGGGATTTTGTAAAGCATTACCAGCGAGGGTCTTGATGGGTTAGGTTAGGTTATATTACGATATGGACGTATATAATGTGCCCACCGAGAAGTAGGGGCTGGCCCGCCAGGAATGTTGGAAAATACTACATCCGAGATGTTAGGTTCGCTTAGGTTAGGATATATAACGTTATAGAAGTATATAATGTCCCCAACGAGAAGTACGGGCCGACACGACCGGGATTTTGTAAAACATTACCAGCGACGGTCTAGATGGGTTAGGTTAGGTTATATTGCGATATAGACGTATATAATGTGCCCACCGAGAAGTATTGGCCGACCCGACAGGAATGTTGGAAAATACTACATCCGAGATGTTAGGTTCCCTTAGGTTAGGATATATAACGTTATAGACGTATATAATGTCCCCACCGAGAAGTACGGGCAGACACGACCGGGATTCTGTAAAGCATTACCAGCGAGGGTCTAGATGGGTTAGGTTAGGTCATATTGCGACATAGACGTATATAATGTGCCCACCGAGAAGTAGGGGCCGACCCGCCAGGAATGTTGGAAAATACTACATCCGAGGTGTTAGGTGCCCTCAGGTTAGGATATATAATGTTATATACGTATATAATGTCCCCACGGCAAAGTACGGGCCGACACGACCGGGATTTTGTAAAACATTACCAGCGAGGGTCTAGATGGGTTAGGTTAGGTTATATTACGATATAGACGTATATAATGTGCCCACCGAGAAGTAGGGGCCGACCCGCCAGCAATGTTGGGAAATACTACATCCGATATGTTAGGTTCCCTTAGGTTAGGATATATAACGTTATAGACGTATATAATGTCCCCACCGAGAAGTACGGGCCCACACGACCGGAATTTTGTAAAGCATTACCTGCGAGGGTCTTGATGGGTTAGGTTAGGTTATATAACGATATGGACGTATATAATGTGCCCACCGAGAAGTAGGGGCTGGCCCGCCAGGAATTTTGGAAAATACTACATCCGAGATGTTAGGTTCCCTTAGGTTAGGATATATAACGTTATAGAAGTATATAATGTCCCCAACGAGAAGTACGGGCCGACACGACCGGGATTTTGTAAAACATTACCAGCGACGGTCTAGATGGGTTAGGTTAGGTTATATTGCGATATAGACGTATATAATGTGCCCACCGAGAAGTAGGGGCCGACCCGCCAGGAATGTTGGAAAATACTACATCCGAGATGTTAGGTTCCCTTAGGTTAGGATATATAACGTTATAGAAGTATATAATGTCCCCAACGAGAAGTACGGGCCGACACGACCGGGATTTTGTCAAACATTACCAGGGACGGTCTAGATGGGTTAGGTTAGGTTATATTGCGATATAGACGTATATAATGTGCCCACCGAGAAGTAGGGGCCGACCCGACAGGAATGTTGGAAAATACTACATCCGAGATGTTAGGTTCCCTTAGGCTAGGACATATAACGTTATAGACTTATATAATGTCCCCACCGAGACGTACGGGAAGACATGAACGGGATTCTGTGAAACATTACCAGCGAGAGTCTAGCTGGGTTAGGTTAGGTTATATTACGTTATAGACGTATATAATGTTCCCACTGAGAAGTAGGGGCCGACCCGCCAGAAATGTTGGAAAATACTACATCCGAGATGTTAGGTTCCCTTAATTTAGGATATAAAACGATATAGACATATATAATGTCCCCACGGCAAAGTACGGGCCGACACGACCGGAATTTTGTAAAACATTACCAGCGAGGGTCTAGATGGGTTAGGTTAGGTTATATTTCGATATAGACGTATATAATGTGCCCACCGAGAAGTAGGGGCCGACCCGCCAGGAATGTTGGAAAATACTACATCCGAGATGTTAGGTTCCCTCAGGTTAGGATATATAATGTTATAGACGTATATAATGTCCCCACCGAGAAGTACGGGCAGACACGACCGGGAGTCTGTAAAGCATTACCAACGAGGGTCTAGATGGGTTAGGTTAGGTCATATTGCGATATAGACGTATATAATGTGCCCACCGAGAAGTAGGGGCCAGCCCGCCAGGAATGTTGGAAAATACTACATCCGAGATGTTAGGTTCCCTTGGGTTAGGGTATATAACGTTATAGACGTAAATAATGTCCCCACCGAGAAGTACGGGCCGACACGACCGGGATTTTGTAAAACATTACCAGCGAGGGTCTAGGTGGGTTAGGTTAGGTTATATTACGATATAGACGTATATAATGTGCCCACCGAGAAGTAGGGGCCGACCGGCCAGGAATGTTGGAAAATACTACATCCGAGATGTTAGGTTCCCTTAGGTTAGGATATATAACGTTATAGACGTATATAATGTCCCCACCGAGAAGTACGGGTCGACACGACCGGGATTTTGTAAAACATTACCAGCGACGGTCTAGATGGGTTAGGTTAGGTTATATTACGATATAGACGTATGTAATGTGCCCACCGGGAAGTAGGGGCCGACTCGCCAAGAATGTTGGAAAATACTACATCCGAGGTGTTAGGTGCCCTCAGGTTAGGATATATAATGTTATAGACGTATATAATGTCCCCACGGCAAAGTACGGGCCGACACGACCGGGATTTTGTAAAACATTACCAGCGAGGGTCTAGATGGGTTAGGTTAGGTTATATTACGATATAGACGTATATAATGTGCCCACCGAGAAGTAGCGGCCGACCCGCCAGCAATGTTGGGAAATACTACATCCGAGATGTTAGGTTCCCTTAGGTTAGGATATATAACGTTATAGACGTATATAATGTCCCCACCGAGAAGTACGGGCCCACACGACCGGGATTTTGTAAAGCATTACCAGCGAGGGTCTTGATGGGTTAGGTTAGGTTATATTACGATATGGACGTATATAATGTGCCCACCGAGAAGTAGGGGCTGGCCCGCCAGGAATGTTGGAAAATACTACATCCGAGATGTTAGGTTCGCTTAGGTTAGGATATATAACGTTATAGAAGTATATAACGTCCCCAACGAGAAGTACGGGCCGACACGACCGGGATTTTGTAAAACATTACCAGCGACGTTCTAGATGGGTTAGGTTAGGTTATATTGCGATATAGACGTATATAATGTGCCCACCGAGAAGTATTGGCCGACCCGACAGGAATGTTGGAAAATACTACATCCGAGATGTTAGGTTCCCTTAGGCTAGGACATATAACGTTATAGACTTATATAATGTCCCCACCGAGACGTACGGGAAGACATGAACGGGATTCTGTGAAACATTACCAGCGAGAGTCTAGCTGGGTTAGGTTAGGTTATATTACGTTATAGACGTATATAATGTTCCCACTGAGAAGTAGGGGCCGACCCGCCAGAAATTTTGGAAAATACTACATCCGAGATGTTAGGTTCCCTTAATTTAGGATATAAAACGATGTAGACATATATAATGTCCCCACGGCAAAGTACGGGCCGACACGACCGGAATTTTGTAAAACATTACCAGCGAGGGTCTAGATGGGTTAGGTTAGGTTATATTTCGATATAGACGTATATAATGTGCCCACCGAGAAGTAGGGGCCGACCCGCCAGGAATGTTGGAAAATACTACATCCGAGATGTTAGGTTCCCTCAGGTTAGGATATATAATGTTATAGACGTATATAATGTCCCCACCGAGAAGTACGGGCAGACACGACCGGGAGTCTGTAAAGCATTACCAACGAGGGTCTAGATGGGTTAGGTTAGGTCATATTGCGATATAGACGTATATAATGTGCCCACCGAGAAGTAGGGGCCACCCCGCCAGGAATGTTGGAAAATACTACATCCGAGATGTTAGGTTCCCTTGGGTTAGGATATATAACGTTATAGACGTAAATAATGTCCCCACCGAGAAGTACGGGCCGACACGACCGGGATTTTGTAAAACTTTACCAGCGAGGGTCTAGATGGGTTAGGTTAGGTTATATTGCGATATAGACGTATATAATGTGCCCACCGAGGAGTAGGGGCCGACCCGACAGGAATGTTGGAAAATACTACATCCGAGATGTTAGGTTCCCTTAGGTTAGGATATATAACGTTATAGACGTATATAATGTCCCCACCGAGAAGTACGGGCAGACACGACCGGGATTCTGTAAAGCATTACCAGCGAGGGTCTAGATGGGTTAGGTTAGGTCATATTGCGATATAGACGTATATAATGTGCCCACCGAGAAGTAGGGGCCGAGCCGCCAGGAATGTTGGAAAATACTACATCCGAGATGTTAGGTTCCCTTAGGCTAGGATATATAACGTTATAGACGTATATAATGTCCCCACCGAGACGTACGGGAAGACATGAACGGGATTCTGTGAAACATTACAAGCGAGAGTCTAGGTGGGTTAGGTTAGGTTATATTACGTTATAGACGTATATAATGCTCCCACTGAGAAGTAGGGGCCCACCCGCCAGAAATGTTGGAAAATACTACATCCGAGATGTTAGGTTCCCTTAATTTAGGATATGAAACGATATAGACATATATAATGTCACCACGGCAATGTACGGGCCGACACGACCGGAATTTTGTAAAACATTACCAGCGAGGGTCTAGATGGGTTAGGTTAGGTTAAATTACGATATGGTCGTATATAATGTGCCCACCGAGAAGTAGGGGCCGGCCCGCCAGGAATGTTGGAAAATACTACATCCGAGATGTTAGGTTCCCTTAGGTTAGGATATATAACGATATAGACGTATATAATGTCCCCACCGAGAAGTACGGGCAGACACGACCGGGATTTTGTAAAACATTACCAGCGAGGATCTAGATGGGTTAGGTTAGGTTATATTGCGATATAGACGTATATAATGTGCCCACCGAGAAGTAGGGGCCAGCCCGCCAGGAATGCTGGAAAATACTACATCCGAGATGTTAGGTTCCCTTGGGTTAGGATATATAACGTTATAGACGTAAATAATGTCCCCACCGAGAAGTACGGGTCGACACGACCGGGATTTTGTAAAACATTACCAGCGACGGTCTAGATGGGTTAGGTTAGGTTATATTACGATATAGACGTATATAATGTGCCCACCGAGAAGTAGGGGCCGTCACGCCAGGAATGTTGGAAAATACTACATCCGAGGTGTTAGGTGCCCTCAGGTTAGGATATATAATGTTATAGACGTATATAATGTCCCCACGGCAAAGTACGGGCCGACACGACCGGGATTTTGTAAAACATTACCAGCGAGGGTCTAGATGGGTTAGGTTAGGTTATATTACGATATAGACGTATATAATGTGCCCACCGAGAAGTAGGGGCCGACCTGCCAGCAATGTTGGGAAATACTACATCCGAGATGTTAGGTTCCCTTAGGTTAGGATATATAACGTTATAGACGTATATAATGTCCCCACCGAGAAGTACGGGCCCACACGACCGGAATTTTGTAAAGCATTACCAGCGAGGGTCTTGATGGGTTAGGTTAGGTTATATTACGATATGGACGTATATAATGTGCCCACCGAGAAGTAGGGGCTGGCCCGCCAGGAATGTTGGAAAATACTACATCCGAGATGTTAGGTTCCCTTAGGTTAGGATATATAACGTTATAGACGAATATAATGTCCCCACCGAGAAGTACGGGCAGACACGACCGGGATTCTGTAAAGCATTACCAGCGAGGGTCTAGATGGGTTAGGTTAGGTCATATTGCGATATAGACGTATATAATGTCCCCAACGAGAAGTACGGGCCGACACGACCGGGATTTTGTAAAACATTACCAGCGACGGTCTAGATGGGTTAGGTTAGGTTATATTGCGATATAGACGTATATAATGTGCCCACCGAGAAGTATTGGCCGACCCGACAGGAATGTTGGAAAATACTACATCCGAGATGTTAGGTTCCCTTAGGCTAGGACATATAACGTTATAGACTTATATAATGTCCCCACCGAGACGTACGGGAAGACATGAACGGGATTCTGTGAAACATTACCAGCGAGAGTCTAGCTGGGTTAGGTTAGGTTATATTACGTTATAGACGTATATAATGTTCCCACTGAGAAGTAGGGGCCGACCCGCCAGAAATGTTGGAAAATACTACATCCGAGATGTTAGGTTCCCTTAATTTAGGATATAAAACGATGTAGACATGTATAATGTCCCCACGGCAAAGTACGGGCCGACACGACCGGAATTTTGTAAAACATTACCAGCGAGGGTCTAGATGGGTTAGGTTAGGTTATATTTCGATATAGACGTATATAATGTGCCCACCGAGAAGTAGGGGCCGACCCGCCAGGAATGTTGGAAAATACTACATCCGAGATGTTAGGTTCCCTCAGGTTAGGATATATAATGTTATAGACGTATATAATGTCCCCACCGAGAAGTACGGGCAGACACGACCGGGAGTCTGTAAAGCATTACCAACGAGGGTCTAGATGGGTTAGGTTAGGTCATATTGCGATATAGACGTATATAATGTGCCCACCGAGAAGTAGGGGCCAGCCCGCCAGGAATGTTGGAAAATACTACATCCGAGATGTTAGGTTCCCTTGGGTTAGGATATATAACGTTATAGACGTAAATAATGTCCCCACCGAGAAGTACGGGCCGACACGACCGGGATTTTGTAAAACTTTACCAGCGAGGGTCTAGATGGGTTAGGTTAGGTTATATTGCGATATAGACGTATATAATGTGCCCACCGAGAAGTAGGGGCCGACCCGACAGGAATGTTGGAAAATACTACATCCGAGATGTCAGGTTCCCTTAGGTTAGGATATATAACGTTATAGACGTATATAATGTCCCCACCGAGAAGTACGGGCAGACACGACCGGGATTCTGTAAAGCATTACCAGCGAGGGTCTAGATGGGTTAGGTTAGGTCATATTGCGATATAGACGTATATAATGTGCCCACCGAGAAGTAGGGGCCGAGCCGCCAGGAATGTTGGAAAATACTACATCCGAGATGTTAGGTTCCCTTAGGCTAGGATATATAACGTTATAGACGTATATAATGTCCCCACCGAGACGTACGGGAAGACATGAACGGGATTCTGTGAAACATTACCAGCGAGAGTTTAGGTGGGTTAGGTTAGGTTATATTACGTTATAGACGTATATAATGCTCCCACTGAGAAATAGGGGCCGTCACGCCAGGAATGTTGGAAAATACTACATCCGAGATGTTAGGTTCCCTTAGGTTAGGATATATAACGTTATAGACGTATATAATGTCCCCACCGAGAAGTACGGGCCCACACGACCGGAATTTTGTAAAGCATTACCAGCGAGGGTCTAGATGGGTTAGGTTAGGTTATATTACGATATAGACGTATATAATGTGCCCACCGAGAAGTAGGGGCTGGCCCGCCAGGAATGTTGGAAAATACTACATCCGAGATGTTAGGTTCCCTTAGGTTAGGATATATAACGTTATAGACGAATATAATGTCCCCACCGAGAAGTACGGGCAGACACGACCGGGATTCTGTAAAGCATTACCAGCGAGGGTCTAGATGGGTTAGGTTAGGTCATATTGCGATATAGACGTATATAATGTGCCCACCGAGAAGTAGGGGCCGACCCGCCAGGAATGTTGGAAAATACTACATCCGAGATGTTAGGTTCCCTTAGGCTAGGATATATAACGTTAGAGACGTATATAATGTCCCCACCGAGACGTACGGGAAGACATGAACGGGATTCTGTGAAACATTACCAGCGAGAGTCTAGGTGGGTTAGGTTAGGTTATATTACGTTATAGACGTATATAATGTTCCCACTGAGAAGTAGGGGCCGACCCGCCAGAAATGTTGGAAAATACTACATCCGAGATGTTAGGTTCCCTTAATTTAGGATATAAAACGATATAGACGTATATAATGTCCCCACCGAGAAGTACGGGCAGACACGACCGGGATTCTGTAAAGCATTACCAGCGAGGGTCTAGATGGGTTAGGTTAGGTCATATTGCGATATAGACGTATATAATGTGCCCACCGAGAAGTAGGGGCCGACCCGCCAGGAATGTTGGAAAATACTACATCCGAGATGTTAGGTTCTCTTAGGTTAGGATATAAAACGATATAGACGTATATAATGTCCCCACCGAGAAGTACGGGCAGACACGACCGGGATTTTGTAAAACATTACCAGCGAGGGTCTAGATGGGTTAGGTTAGGTTATATTGCGATATAGACGTATATAATGTGCCCACCGAGAAGTAGGGGCTGGCCCGCCAGGAATGTTGGAAAATACTACATCCGAGATGTTAGGTTCGCTTAGGTTAGGATATATAACGTTATAGAAGTATATAATGTCCCCAACGAGAAGTACGGGCCGACACGACCGGGATTTTGTAAAACATTACCAGCGACGGTCTAGATGGGTTAGGTTAGGTTATATTGCGATATAGACGTATATAATGTGCCCACCGAGAAGTATTGGCCGACCCGACAGGAATGTTGGAAAATACTACATCCGAGATGTTAGGTTCCCTTAGGTTAGGATATATAACGTTATAGACGTATATAATGTCCCCACCGAGAAGTACGGGCAGACACGACCGGGATTCTGTAAAGCATTACCAGCGAGGGTCTAGATGGGTTAGGTTAGGTCATATTGCGACATAGACGTATATAATGTGCCCACCGAGAAGTAGGGGCCGACCCGCCAGGAATGTTGGAAAATACTACATCCGAGGTGTTAGGTGCCCTCAGGTTAGGATATATAATGTTATATACGTATATAATGTCCCCACGGCAAAGTACGGGCCGACACGACCGGGATTTTGTAAAACATTACCAGCGAGGGTCTAGATGGGTTAGGTTAGGTTATATTACGATATAGACGTATATAATGTGCCCACCGAGAAGTAGGGGCCGACCCGCCAGCAATGTTGGGAAATACTACATCCGATATGTTAGGTTCCCTTAGGTTAGGATATATAACGTTATAGACGTATATAATGTCCCCACCGAGAAGTACGGGCCCACACGACCGGAATTTTGTAAAGCATTACCTGCGAGGGTCTTGATGGGTTAGGTTAGGTTATATAACGATATGGACGTATATAATGTGCCCACCGAGAAGTAGGGGCTGGCCCGCCAGGAATTTTGGAAAATACTACATCCGAGATGTTAGGTTCCCTTAGGTTAGGATATATAACGTTATAGAAGTATATAATGTCCCCAACGAGAAGTACGGGCCGACACGACCGGGATTTTGTAAAACATTACCAGCGACGGTCTAGATGGGTTAGGTTAGGTTATATTGCGATATAGACGTATATAATGTGCCCACCGAGAAGTAGGGGCCGACCCGCCAGGAATGTTGGAAAATACTACATCCGAGATGTTAGGTTCCCTTAGGTTAGGATATATAACGTTATAGAAGTATATAATGTCCCCAACGAGAAGTACGGGCCGACACGACCGGGATTTTGTCAAACATTACCAGGGACGTTCTAGATGGGTTAGGTTAGGTTATATTGCGATATAGACGTATATAATGTGCCCACCGAGAAGTAGGGGCCGACCCGACAGGAATGTTGGAAAATACTACATCCGAGATGTTAGGTTCCCTTAGGCTAGGACATATAACGTTATAGACTTATATAATGTCCCCACCGAGACGTACGGGAAGACATGAACGGGATTCTGTGAAACATTACCAGCGAGAGTCTAGCTGGGTTAGGTTAGGTTATATTACGTTATAGACGTATATAATGTTCCCACTGAGAAGTAGGGGCCGACCCGCCAGAAATGTTGGAAAATACTACATCCGAGATGTTAGGTTCCCTTAATTTAGGATATAAAACGATATAGACATATATAATGTCCCCACGGCAAAGTACGGGCCGACACGACCGGAATTTTGTAAAACATTACCAGCGAGGGTCTAGATGGGTTAGGTTAGGTTATATTTCGATATAGACGTATATAATGTGCCCACCGAGAAGTAGGGGCCGACCCGCCAGGAATGTTGGAAAATACTACATCCGAGATGTTAGGTTCCCTCAGGTTAGGATATATAATGTTATAGACGTATATAATGTCCCCACCGAGAAGTACGGGCAGACACGACCGGGAGTCTGTAAAGCATTACCAACGAGGGTCTAGATGGGTTAGGTTAGGTTATATTACGATATGGACGTATATAATGTGCCCACCGAGAAGTAGGGGCTGGCCCGCCAGGAATGTTGGAAAATACTACATCCGAGATGTTAGGTTCGCTTAGGTTAGGATATATAACGTTATAGAAGTATATAATGTCCCCAACGAGAAGTACGGGCCGACACGACCGGGATTTTGTAAAACATTACCAGCGAGGTTCTAGATGGGTTAGGTTAGGTCATATTGCGATATAGACGTATATAATGTGCCCACCGAGAAGTAGGGGCCGACCCGCCAGGAATGTTGGAAAATACTACATCCGAGGTGTTAGGTGCCCTCAGGTTAGGATATATAATGTTATATACGTATATAATGTCCCCACGGTAAAGTACGGGCCGACACGACCGGGATTTTGTAAAACATTACCAGCGAGGGTCTAGATGGGTTAGGTTAGGTTATATTACGATATAGACGTATATAATGTGCCCACCGAGAAGTAGGGGCCGACCCGCCAGCAATGTTGGGAAATACTACATCCGATATGTTAGGTTCCCTTAGGTTAGGATATATAACGTTATAGACGTATATAATGTCCCCAACGAGAAGTACGGGCCGACACGACCGGGATTTTGTAAAACATTACCAGCGACGGTCTAGATGGGTTAGGTTAGGTTATATTGCGATATAGACGTATATAATGTGCCCACCGAGAAGTAGGGGCCGACCCGCCAGCAATGTTGGGAAATACTACATCCGATATGTTAGGTTCCCTTAGGTTAGGATATATAACGTTATAGACGTATATAATGTCCCCACCGAGAAGTACGGGCCCACACGACCGGAATTTTGTAAAGCATTACCTGCGAGGGTCTTGATGGGTTAGGTTAGGTTATATTACGATATGGACGTATATAATGTGCCCACCGAGAAGTAGGGGCTGGCCCGCCAGGAATGTTGGAAAATACTACATCCGAGATGTTAGGTTCCCTTAGGTTAGGATATATAACGTTATAGAAGTATATAATGTCCCCAACGAGAAGTACGGGCCGACACGACCGGGATTTTGTAAAACATTACCAGCGACGGTCTAGATGGGTTAGGTTAGGTTATATTGCGATATAGACGTATATAATGTGCCCACCGAGAAGTAGGGGCCGACCCGCCAGGAATGTTGGAAAATACTACATCCGAGATGTTAGGTTCCCTTAGGTTAGGATATATAACGTTATAGAAGTATATAATGTCCCCAACGAGAAGTACGGGCCGACACGACCGGGATTTTGTAAAACATTACCAGCGACGGTCTAGATGGGTTAGGTTAGGTTATATTGCGATATAGACGTATATAATGTGCCCACCGAGAAGTAGGGGCCGACCCGACAGGAATGTTGGAAAATACTACATCCGAGATGTTAGGTTCCCTTAGGCTAGGACATATAACGTTATAGACGTATATAATGTCCCCACCGAGACGTACGGGAAGACATGAACGGGATTCTGTGAAACATTACGAGCGAGAGTCTAGGTGGGTTAGGTTAGGTTATATTACGTTATAGACGTATATAATGTTCCCACTGAGAAGTAGGGGCCGACCCGCCAGAAATGTTGGAAAATACTACATCCGAGATGTTAGGTTCCCTTAATTTAGGATATAAAACGATATAGACATATATAATGTCCCCACGGCAAAGTACGGGCCGACACGACCGGAATTTTGTAAAACATTACCAGCGACGGTCTAGATGGGTTAGGGTAGGTTATATTGCGATATAGACGTATATAATGTGCCCACCGAGAAGTAGGGGCCGACCCGACAGGAATGTTGGAAAATACTACATCCGAGATGTTAGGTTCCCTTAGGTTAGGATATATAACGTTATAGACGTATATAATGTCCCCACCGAGAAGTACTGGCAGACACGACCGGGATTCTGTAAAGCATTACCAGCGAGGGTCTAGATGGGTTAGGTTAGGTCATATTGCGATATAGACTTATACAATGTGCCCACCGAGAAGTAGGGGCCGACCCGCCAGGAATGTTGGAAAATACTACATCCGAGATGTTAGGTTCTCTTAGGTTAGGATATAAAACGATATAGACGTATATAATGTCCCCACCGAGAAGTACGGGCAGACACGACCGGGATTTTGTAAAACATTACCAGCGACGGTCTAGATGGGTTAGGTTAGGTTATATTGCGATATAGACGTATATAATGTGCCCACCGAGAAGTAGGGGCCGACCCGCCAGGAATGTTGGAAAATACTACATCCGAGATGTTAGGTTCCCTTAGGTTAGGATATATAACGTTATAGACGTATATAATGTCCCCACCGAGAAGTACGGGCAGACACGACCGGGATTTTGTAAAACATTACCAGCGAGGGTCTAGATGGGTTAGGTTAGGTTATATTACGATATAGACGTATATAATGTGCCCACCGAGAAGTAGAGGCCGACCCGCCAGGAATGTTGGAAAATACTACATCCGAGATGTTAGGTTCCCTCAGGTTAGGATATATAATGTTATAGACGTATATAATGTCCCCACCGAGAAGTACGGGCAGACACGACCGGGAGTCTGTAAAGCATTACCAACGAGGGTCTAGATGGGTTAGGTTAGGTCATATTGCGATATAGACGTATATAATGTGCCCACCGAGAAGTAGGGGCCAGCCCGCCAGGAATGTTGGAAAATACTACATCCGAGATGTTAGGTTCCCTTGGGTTAGGATATATAACGTTATAGACGTAAATAATGTCCCCACCGAGAAGTACGGGCCGACACGACCGGGATTTTGTAAAACATTACCAGCGAGGGTCTAGGTGGGTTAGGTTAGGTTATATTACGATTTAGACGTATATAATGTGCCCACCGAGAAGTAGGGGCCGACCCGCCAGGAATGTTGGAAAATACTACATCCGAAATGTTAGGTTCCCTTAGGTTAGGATATATAACGTTATAGACGTATATAATGTCCCCACCGAGAAGTACGGGCAGACACGACCGGGATTTTGTAAAACATTACCAGCGAGGGTCTAGATGGGTTAGGTTAGGTCATATTGCGATATAGACGTATATAATGTGCCCACCGAGAAGTAGGGGCCGACCCGCCAGGAATGTTGGAAAATACTACATCCGAGATGTTAGGTTCCCTTAGGTTAGGATATATAACGTTATAGACGTATATAATGTCCCCACCGAGAAGTACGGGCAGACACGACCGGGATTTTGTAAAACATTACCAGCGACGGTCTAGATGGGTTAGGTTAGGTTATATAGCGATATAGACGTATATAATGTGCCCACCGAGAAGTAGGGGCCGACCCGACAGGAATGTTGGAAAATACTACATCCGAGATGTTAGGTTCCCTTAGGCTAGGACATATAACGTTATAGACGTATATAATGTCCCCACCGAGACGTACGGGAAGACATGAACGGGATTCTGTGAAACATTACCAGCGACGGTCTAGATGGGTTAGGGTAGGTTATATTGCGATATAGACGTATATAATGTGCCCACCGAGAAGTAGGGGCCGACCCGACAGGAATGTTGGAAAATACTATATCCGAGATGTTAGGTTCCCTTAGGTTAGGATATATAACGTTATAGACGTATATAATGTCCCCACCGAGAAGTACGGGCAGACACGACCGGGATTCTGTAAAGCATTACCAGCGAGGGTCTAGATGGGTTAGGTTAGGTCATATTGCGATATAGACTTATACAATGTGCCCACCGAGAAGTAGGGGCCGACCCGCCAGGAATGTTGGAAAATACTACATCCGAGATGTTAGGTTCTCTTAGGTTAGGATATAAAACGATATAGACGTATATAATGTCCCCACCGAGAAGTACGGGCAGACACGACCGGGATTTTGTAAAACATTACCAGCGAGGGTCTAGATGGGTTAGGTTAGGTTATATTGCGATATAGACGTATATAATGTGCCCACCGAGAAGTAGGGGCCGGCCCGCCAGGAATGTTGGAAAATACTACATCCGAGATGTTAGGTTCCCTTGGGTTAGGATATATAACGTTATAGACGTAAATAATGTCCCCACCGAGAAGTACGGGCCGACACGACCGGGATTTTGTAAAACATTACCAGCGAGGGTCTAGGTGGGTTAGGTTAGGTTATATTACGATATAGACGTATATAATGTGCCCACCGAGAAGTAGGGGCCGACCCGCCAGGAATGTTGGAAAATACTACATCCGAGATGTTAGGTTCCCTTAGGTTAGGATATATAACGATATAGACGTATATAATGTCCCCACCGAGAAGTACGGGCAGACACGACCGGGATTTTGTAAAACATTACCAGCGAGGGTCTAGATGGGTTAGGTTAGGTTATATTGCGATATAGACGTATATAATGTGCCCACCGAGAAGTAGGGGCCGGCCCGCCAGGAATGTTGGAAAATACTACATCCGAGATGTTAGGTTCCCTTGGGTTAGGATATATAACGTTATAGACGTAAATAATGTCCCCACCGAGAAGTACGGGCCGACACGACCGGGATTTTGTAAAACATTACCAGCGAGGGTCTAGGTGGGTTAGGTTAGGTTATATTACGATATAGACGTATATAATGTGCCCACCGAGAAGTAGGGGCCGACCCGCCAGCAATGTTGGGAAATACTACATCCGATATGTTAGGTTCCCTTAGGTTAGGATATATAACGTTATAGACGTATATAATGTCCCCACCGAGAAGTACGGGCCCACACGACCGGAATTTTGTAAAGCATTACCTGCGAGGGTCTTGATGGGTTAGGTTAGGTTATATTACGATATGGACGTATATAATGTGCCCACCGAGAAGTAGGGGCCGACCCGCCAGGAATGTTGGAAAATACTACATCCGAGATGTTAGGTTCCCTTAGGTTAGGATATATAACGTTATAGAAGTATATAATGTCCCCAACGAGAAGTACGGGCCGACACGACCGGGATTTTGTAAAACATTACCAGCGACGGTCTAGATGGGTTAGGTTAGGTTATATTGCGATATAGACGTATATAATGTGCCCACCGAGAAGTAGGGGCCGACCCGACAGGAATGTTGGAAAATACTACATCCGAGATGTTAGGTTCCCTTAGGCTAGGACATATAACGTTATAGACGTATATAATGTCCCCACCGAGACGTACAGGAAGACATGAACGGGATTCTGTGAAACATTACGAGCGAGAGTCTAGGTGGGTTAGGTTAGGTTATATTACGTTATAGACGTATATAATGTTCCCACTGAGAAGTAGGGGCCGACCCGCCAGAAATGTTGGAAAATACTACATCCGAGATGTTAGGTTCCCTTAATTTAGGATATAAAACGATATAGACATATATAATGTCCCCACGGCAAAGTACGGGCCGACACGACCGGAATTTTGTAAAACATTACCAGCGACGGTCTAGATGGGTTAGGGTAGGTTATATTGCGATATAGACGTATATAATGTGCCCACCGAGAAGTAGGGGCCGACCCGACAGGAATGTTGGAAAATACTACATCCGAGATGTTAGGTTCCCTTAGGTTAGGATATATAACGTTATAGGCGTATATAATGTCCCCACCGAGAAGTACGGGCAGACACGACCGGGATTCTGTAAAGCATTACCAGCGAGGGTCTAGATGGGTTAGGTTAGGTCATATTGCGATATAGACTTATACAATGTGCCCAACGAGAAGTAGGGGCCGACCCGCCAGGAATGTTGGAAAATACTACATCCGAGATGTTAGGTTCGCTTAGGTTAGGATATAAAACGATATAGACGTATATAATGTCCCCACCGAGAAGTACGGGCAGACACGACCGGGATTTTGTAAAACATTACCAGCGAGGGTCTAGTTGGGTTAGGTTAGGTTATATTGCGATATAGACGTATATAATGTGCCCACCGAGAAGTAGGGGCCGGCCCGCCAGGAATGTTGGAAAATACTACATCCGAGATGTTAGGTTCCCTTGGGTTATGATATATAACGTTATAGACGTAAATAATGTCCCCACCGAGAAGTACGGGCCGACACGACCGGGATTTTGTAAAACATTACCAGCGAGGGTCTAGGTGGGTTAGGTTAGGTTATATTACGATATAGACGTATATAATGTGCCCACCGAGAAGTAGGGGCCGACCCGCCAGGAATGTTGGAAAATACTACATCCGAGATGTTAGGTTCCCTTAGGTTAGGATATATAACGTTATAGACGTATATAATGTCCCCACCGAGAAGTACGGGTCGACACGACCGGGATTTTGTAAAACATTACCAGCGACGGTCTAGATGGGTTAGGTTAGGTTATATTACGATATAGACGTATGTAGTGTGCCCACCGGGAAGTAGGGGCCGACTCGCCAAGAATGTTGGAAAATACTACATCCGAGGTGTTAGGTGCCCTCAGGATAGGATATATAATGTTATAGACGTATATAATGTCCCCACGGCAAAGTACGGGCCGACACGACCGGGATTTTGTAAAACATTACCAGCGAGGGTCTAGATGGGTTAGGTTAGGTTATATTACGATATAGACGTATATAATGTGCCCACCGAGAAGTAGCGGCCGACCCGCCAGCAATGTTGGGAAATACTACATCCGAGATGTTAGGTTCCCTTAGGTTAGGATATATAACGTTATAGACGTATATAATGTCCCCACCGAGAAGTACGGGCCCACACGACCGGGATTTTGTAAAGCATTACCAGCGAGGGTCTTGATGGGTTAGGTTAGGTTATATTACGATATGGACGTATATAATGTGCCCACCGAGAAGTAGGGGCTGGCCCGCCAGGAATGTTGGAAAATACTACATCCGAGATGTTAGGTTCGCTTAGGTTAGGATATATAACGTTATAGAAGTATATAATGTCCCCAACGAGAAGTACGGGCCGACACGACCGGGATTTTGTAAAACATTACCAGCGACGGTCTAGATGGGTTAGGTTAGGTTATATTGCGATATAGACGTATATAATGTGCCCACCGAGAAGTATTGGCCGACCCGACAGGAATGTTGGAAAATACTACATCCGAGATGTTAGGTTCCCTTAGGTTAGGATATATAACGTTATAGACGTATATAATGTCCCCACCGAGAAGTACGGGCAGACACGACCGGGATTCTGTAAAGCATTACCAGCGAGGGTCTAGATGGGTTAGGTTAGGTCATATTGCGACATAGACGTATATAATGTGCCCACCGAGAAGTAGGGGCCGACCCGCCAGGAATGTTGGAAAATACTACATCCGAGGTGTTAGGTGCCCTCAGGTTAGGATATATAATGTTATATACGTATATAATGTCCCCACGGCAAAGTACGGGCCGACACGACCGGGATTTTGTAAAACATTACCAGCGAGGGTCTAGATGGGTTAGGTTAGGTTATATTACGATATAGACGTATATAATGTGCCCACCGAGAAGTAGGGGCCGACCCGCCAGCAATGTTGGGAAATACTACATCCGATATGTTAGGTTCCCTTAGGTTAGGATATATAACGTTATAGACGTATATAATGTCCCCACCGAGAAGTACGGGCCCACACGACCGGAATTTTGTAAAGCATTACCTGCGAGGGTCTTGATGGGTTAGGTTAGGTTATATAACGATATGGACGTATATAATGTGCCCACCGAGAAGTAGGGGCTGGCCCGCCAGGAATTTTGGAAAATACTACATCCGAGATGTTAGGTTCCCTTAGGTTAGGATATATAACGTTATAGAAGTATATAATGTCCCCAACGAGAAGTACGGGCCGACACGACCGGGATTTTGTAAAACATTACCAGCGACGGTCTAGATGGGTTAGGTTAGGTTATATTGCGATATAGACGTATATAATGTGCCCACCGAGAAGTAGGGGCCGACCCGCCAGGAATGTTGGAAAATACTACATCCGAGATGTTAGGTTCCCTTAGGTTAGGATATATAACGTTATAGAAGTATATAATGTCCCCAACGAGAAGTACGGGCCGACACGACCGGGATTTTGTCAAACATTACCAGGGACGGTCTAGATGGGTTAGGTTAGGTTATATTGCGATATAGACGTATATAATGTGCCCACCGAGAAGTAGGGGCCGACCCGACAGGAATGTTGGAAAATACTACATCCGAGATGTTAGGTTCCCTTAGGCTAGGACATATAACGTTATAGACTTATATAATGTCCCCACCGAGACGTACGGGAAGACATGAACGGGATTCTGTGAAACATTACCAGCGAGAGTCTAGCTGGGTTAGGTTAGGTTATATTACGTTATAGACGTATATAATGTTCCCACTGAGAAGTAGGGGCCGACCCGCCAGAAATGTTGGAAAATACTACATCCGAGATGTTAGGTTCCCTTAATTTAGGATATAAAACGATATAGACATATATAATGTCCCCACGGCAAAGTACGGGCCGACACGACCGGAATTTTGTAAAACATTACCAGCGAGGGTCTAGATGGGTTAGGTTAGGTTATATTTCGATATAGACGTATATAATGTGCCCACCGAGAAGTAGGGGCCGACCCGCCAGGAATGTTGGAAAATACTACATCCGAGATGTTAGGTTCCCTCAGGTTAGGATATATAATGTTATAGACGTATATAATGTCCCCACCGAGAAGTACGGGCAGACACGACCGGGAGTCTGTAAAGCATTACCAACGAGGGTCTAGATGGGTTAGGTTAGGTCATATTGCGATATAGACGTATATAATGTGCCCACCGAGAAGTAGGGGCCAGCCCGCCAGGAATGTTGGAAAATACTACATCCGAGATGTTAGGTTCCCTTGGGTTAGGATATATAACGTTATAGACGTAAATAATGTCCCCACCGAGAAGTACGGGCCGACACGACCGGGATTTTGTAAAACATTACCAGCGAGGGTCTAGGTGGGTTAGGTTAGGTTATATTACGATATAGACGTATATAATGTGCCCACCGAGAAGTAGGGGCCGACCGGCCAGGAATGTTGGAAAATACTACATCCGAGATGTTAGGTTCCCTTAGGTTAGGATATATAACGTTATAGACGTATATAATGTCCCCACCGAGAAGTACGGGTCGACACGACCGGGATTTTGTAAAACATTACCAGCGACGGTCTAGATGGGTTAGGTTAGGTTATATTACGATATAGACGTATGTAATGTGCCCACCGGGAAGTAGGGGCCGACTCGCCAAGAATGTTGGAAAATACTACATCCGAGGTGTTAGGTGCCCTCAGGTTAGGATATATAATGTTATAGACGTATATAATGTCCCCACGGCAAAGTACGGGCCGACACGACCGGGATTTTGTAAAACATTACCAGCGAGGGTCTAGATGGGTTAGGTTAGGTTATATTACGATATAGACGTATATAATGTGCCCACCGAGAAGTAGGGGCCGACCCGCCAGCAATGTTGGGAAATACTACATCCGAGATGTTAGGTTCCCTTAGGTTAGGATATATAACGTTATAGACGTATATAATGTCCCCACCGAGAAGTACGGGCCCACACGACCGGAATTTTGTAAAGCATTACCAGCGAGGGTCTTGATGGGTTAGGTTAGGTTATATTACGATATGGACGTATATAATGTGCCCACCGAGAAGTAGGGGCTGGCCCGCCAGGAATGTTGGAAAATACTACATCCGAGATGTTAGGTTCCCTTAGGTTAGGATATATAACGTTATAGACGAATATAATGTCCCCACCGAGAAGTACGGGCAGACACGACCGGGATTCTGTAAAGCATTACCAGCGAGGGTCTAGATGGGTTAGGTTAGGTCATATTGCGATATAGACGTATATAATGTCCCCAACGAGAAGTACGGGCCGACACGACCGGGATTTTGTAAAACATTACCAGCGACGGTCTAGATGGGTTAGGTTAGGTTATATTGCGATATAGACGTATATAATGTGCCCACCGAGAAGTATTGGCCGACCCGACAGGAATGTTGGAAAATACTACATCCGAGATGTTAGGTTCCCTTAGGCTAGGACATATAACGTTATAGACTTATATAATGTCCCCACCGAGACGTACGGGAAGACATGAACGGGATTCTGTGAAACATTACCAGCGAGAGTCTAGCTGGGTTAGGTTAGGTTATATTACGTTATAGACGTATATAATGTTCCCACTGAGAAGTAGGGGCCGACCCGCCAGAAATGTTGGAAAATACTACATCCGAGATGTTAGGTTCCCTTAATTTAGGATATAAAACGATGTAGACATATATAATGTCCCCACGGCAAAGTACGGGCCGACACGACCGGAATTTTGTAAAACATTACCAGCGAGGGTCTAGATGGGTTAGGTTAGGTTATATTTCGATATAGACGTATATAATGTGCCCACCGAGAAGTAGGGGCCGACCCGCCAGGAATGTTGGAAAATACTACATCCGAGATGTTAGGTTCCCTCAGGTTAGGATATATAATGTTATAGACGTATATAATGTCCCCACCGAGAAGTACGGGCAGACACGACCGGGAGTCTGTAAGGCATTACCAACGAGGGTCTAGATGGGTTAGGTTAGGTCATATTGCGATATAGACGTATATAATATGCCCACCGAGAAGTAGGGGCCAGCCCGCCAGGAATGTTGGAAAATACTACATCCGAGATGTTAGGTTCCCTTGGGTTAGGATATATAACGTTATAGACGTAAATAATGTCCCCACCGAGAAGTACGGGCCGACACGACCGGGATTTTGTAAAACTTTACCAGCGAGGGTCTAGATGGGTTAGGTTAGGTTATATTGCGATATAGACGTATATAATGTGCCCACCGAGAAGTAGGGGCCGACCCGACAGGAATGTTGGAAAATACTACATCCGAGATGTCAGGTTCCCTTAGGTTAGGATATATAACGTTATAGACGTATATAATGTCCCCACCGAGAAGTACGGGCAGACACGACCGGGATTCTGTAAAGCATTACCAGCGAGGGTCTAGATGGGTTAGGTTAGGTCATATTGCGATATAGACGTATATAATGTGCCCACCGAGAAGTAGGGGCCGACCCGCCAGGAATGTTGGAAAATACTACATCCGAGATGTTAGGTTCCCTTAGGCTAGGATATATAACGTTAGAGACGTATATAATGTCCCCACCGAGACGTACGGGAAGACATGAACGGGATTCTGTGAAACATTACCAGCGAGAGTCTAGGTGGGTTAGGTTAGGTTATATTACGTTATAGACGTATATAATGTTCCCACTGAGAAGTAGGGGCCGACCCGCCAGAAATGTTGGAAAATACTACATCCGAGATGTTAGGTTCCCTTAATTTAGGATATAAAACGATATAGACGTATATAATGTCCCCACCGAGAAGTACGGGCAGACACGACCGGGATTCTGTAAAGCATTACCAGCGAGGGTCTAGATGGGTTAGGTTAGGTCATATTGCGATATAGACGTATATAATGTGCCCACCGAGAAGTAGGGGCCGACCCGCCAGGAATGTTGGAAAATACTACATCCGAGATGTTAGGTTCTCTTAGGTTAGGATATAAAACGATATAGACGTATATAATGTCCCCACCGAGAAGTACGGGCAGACACGACCGGGATTTTGTAAAACATTACCAGCGAGGGTCTAGATGGGTTAGGTTAGGTTATATTGCGATATAGACGTATATAATGTGCCCACCGAGAAGTAGGGGCCGGCCCGCCAGGAATGTTGGAAAATACTACATCCGAGATGTTAGGTGCCCTCAGGTTAGGATATATAATGTTATAGACGTATATAATGTCCCCACGGCAAAGTACGGGCCGACACGACCGGGATTTTGTAAAACATTACCAGCGAGGGTCTAGATGGGTTAGGTTAGGTTATATTACGATATAGACGTATATAATGTGCCCACCGAGAAGTAGGGGCCGACCCGCCAGCAATGTTGGGAAATACTACATCCGAGATGTTAGGTTCCCTTAGGTTAGGATATATAACGTTATAGACGTATATAATGTCCCCACCGAGAAGTACGGGCCCACACGACCGGGATTTTGTAAAGCATTACCAGCGAGGGTCTTGATGGGTTAGGTTAGGTTATATTACGATATGGACGTATATTATGTGCCCACCGAGAAGTAGGGGCTGGCCCGCCAGGAATGTTGGAAAATACTACATCCGATATGTTAGGTTCTCTTAGGTTAGGATATAAAACGATATAGACGTATATAATGTCCCCACCGAGAAGTACGGGCAGACACGACCGGGATTTTGTAAAACATTACCAGCGAGGGTCTAGATGGGTTAGGTTAGGTTATATTGCGATATAGACGTATATAATGTGCCCACCGAGAAGTAGGGGCCGGCCCGCCAGGAATGTTGGAAAATACTACATCCGAGATGTTAGGTTCCCTTGGGTTAGGATATATAACGTTATAGACGTAAATAATGTCCCCACCGAGAAGTACGGGCCGACACGACCGGGATTTTGTAAAACATTACCAGCGAGGGTCTAGGTGGGTTAGGTTAGGTTATATTACGATATAGACGTATATAATGTGCCCACCGAGAAGTAGGGGCCGGCCCGCCAGGAATGTTGGAAAATACTACATCCGAGATGTTAGGTTCCCTTGGGTTAGGATATATAACGTTATAGACGTAAATAATGTCCCCACCGAGAAGTACGGGCCAACACGACCGGGATTTTGTAAAACATTACCAGCGAGGGTCTAGGTGGGTTAGGTTAGGTTATATTACGATATAGACGTATATAATGTGCCCACCGAGAAGTAGGGGCCGACCCGCCAGGAATGTTGGGAAATACTACATCCGAGGTGTTAGGTGCCCTCAGGTTAGGATATATAATGTTATAGACGTATATAATGTCCCCACGGCAAAGTACGGGCCGACACGACCGGGATTTTGTAAAACATTACCAGCGAGGGTCTAGATGGGTTAGGTTAGGTTATATTACGATATAGACGTATATAATGTGCCCACCGAGAAGTAGGGGCCGACCCGCCAGCAATGTTGGGAAATACTACATCCGAGATGTTAGGTTCCCTTAGGTTAGGATATATAACGTTATAGACGTATATAATGTCCCCACCGAGAAGTACGGGCCCACACGACCGGGATTTTGTAAAGCATTACCAGCGAGGGTCTTGATGGGTTAGGTTAGGTTAAATTACGATATGGTCGTATATAATGTGCCCACCGAGAAGTAGGGGCCGGCCCGCCAGGAATGTTGGAAAATACTACATCCGAGATGTTAGGTTCCCTTAGGTTAGGATATATAACGATATAGACGTATATAATGTCCCCACCGAGAAGTACGGGCAGACACGACCGGGATTTTGTAAAACATTACCAGCGAGGGTCTAGATGGGTTAGGTTAGGTTATATTGCGATATAGACGTATATAATGTGCCCACCGAGAAGTAGGGGCCAGCCCGCCAGGAATGATGGAAAATACTACATCCGAGATGTTAGGTTCCCTTGGGTTAGGATATATAACGTTATAGACGTAAATAATGTCCCCACCGAGAAGTACGGGTCGACACGACCGGGATTTTGTAAAACATTACCAGCGACGGTCTAGATGGGTTAGGTTAGGTTATATTACGATATAGACGTATATAATGTGCCCACCGAGAAGTAGGGGCCGTCACGCCAGGAATGTTGAAAAATACTACATCCGAGGTGTTAGGTGCCCTCAGGTTAGGATATATAATGTTATAGACGTATATAATGTCCCCACGGCAAAGTACGGGCCGACACGACCGGGATTTTGTAAAACATTACCAGCGAGGGTCTAGATGGGTTAGGTTAGGTTATATTACGATATAGACGTATATAATGTGCCCACCGAGAAGTAGGGGCCGACCCGCCAGGAATGTTGGAAAATACTACATCCGAGATGTTAGGTTCCCTTAGGTTAGGATATATAACGTTATAGAAGTATATAATGTCCCCAACGAGAAGTACGGGCCGACACGACCGGGATTTTGTAAAACATTACCAGCGACGGTCTAGATGGGTTAGGTTAGGTTATATTGCGATATAGACGTATATAATGTGCCCACCGAGAAGTAGGGGCCGACCCGACAGGAATGTTGGAAAATACTACATCCGAGATGTTAGGTTCCCTTAGGCTAGGACATATAACGTTATAGACGTATATAATGTCCCCACCGAGACGTACGCGAAGACATGAACGGGATTCTGTGAAACATTACCAGCGAGAGTCTAGGTGGGTTAGGTTAGGTTATATTACGTTATAGACGTATATAATGTTCCCACTGAGAAGTAGGGGCCGACCCGCCAGAAATGTTGGAAAATACTACATCCGAGATGTTAGGTTCCCTTAATTTAGGATATAAAACGATATAGACATATATAATGTCCCCACGGCAAAGTACGGGCCGACACGACCGGAATTTTGTAAAACATTACCAGCGACGGTCTAGATGGGTTAGGGTAGGTTATATTGCGATATAGACGTATATAATGTGCCCACCGAGAAGTAGGGGCCGACCCGACAGGAATGTTGGAAAATACTACATCCGAGATGTTAGGTTCCCATAGGTTAGGATATATAACGTTATAGAAGTATATAATGTCCCCAACGAGAAGTACGGGCCGACACGACCGGGATTTTGTAAAACATTACCAGCGACGGTCTAGATGGGTTAGGTTAGGTTATATTGCGATATAGACGTATATAATGTGCCCACCGAGAAGTAGGGGCCGACCCGCCAGGAATGTTGGAAAATACTACATCCGAGATGTTAGGTTCCCTTAGGTTAGGATATATAACGTTATAGAAGTATATAATGTCCCCAACGAGAAGTACGGGCCGACACGACCGGGATTTTGTAAAACATTACCAGCGACGGTCTAGATGGGTTAGGTTAGGTTATATTACGATATAGACGTATATAATGTGCCCACCGAGAAGTAGGGGCCGACCCGCCAGGAATGTTGGAAAATACTACATCCGAGATGTTAGGTTCCCTTAGGTTAGGATATATAACGTTATAGAAGTATATAATGTCCCCAACGAGAAGTACGGGCCGACACGACCGGGATTTTGTAAAACATTACCAGCGACGGTCTAGATGGGTTAGGTTAGGTTATATTGCGATATAGACGTATATAATGTGCCCACCGAGAAGTAGGGGCCGACCCGACAGGAATGTTGGAAAATACTACATCCGAGATGTTAGGTTCCCTTAGGCTAGGACATATAACGTTATAGACGTATATAATGTCCCCACCGAGACGTACGCGAAGACATGAACGGGATTCTGTGAAACATTACCAGCGAGAGTCTAGGTGGGTTAGGTTAGGTTATATTACGTTATAGACGTATATAATGTTCCCACTGAGAAGTAGGGGCTGACCCGCCAGAAATGTTGGAAAATACTACATCCGAGATGTTAGGTTCCCTTAATTTAGGATATAAAACGATATAGACATATATAATGTCCCCACGGCAAAGTACGGGCCGACACGACCGGAATTTTGTAAAACATTACCAGCGACGGTCTAGATGGGTTAGGGTAGGTTATATTGCGATATAGACGTATATAATGTGCCCACCGAGAAGTAGGGGCCGGCCCGCCAGGAATGTTGGAAAATACTACATCCGAGATGTTAGGTTCCCTTGGGTTAGGATATATAACGTTATAGACGTAAATAATGTCCCCACCGAGAAGTACGGGCCGACACGACCGGGATTTTGTAAAACATTACCAGCGACGGTCTAGATGGGTTAGGTTAGGTTATGTTACGATATAGACGTATATAATGTGCCCACCGAGAAGTAGGGGCCGACCCGCCAGGAATGTTGGAAAATACTACATCCGAGGTGTTAGGTGCCCTCAGGTTAGGATATATAATGTTATAGACGTATATAATGTCCCCACGGCAAAGTACGGGCCGACACGACCGGAATTTTGTAAAACATTACCAGCGACGGTCTAGATGGGTTAGGGTAGGTTATATTGCGATATAGACGTATATAATGTGCCCACCGAGAAGTAGGGGCCGACCCGACAGGAATGTTGGAAAATACTACATCCGAGATGTTAGGTTCCCTTAGGTTAGGATATATAACGTTATAGACGTATATAATGTCCCCACCGAGAAGTACGGGCAGACACGACCGGGATTCTGTAAAGCATTACCAGCGAGGGTCTAGATGGGTTAGGTTAGGTCATATTGCGATATAGACTTATATAATGTGCCCACCGAGAAGTAGGGGCCGAACCGCCAGGAATGTTGGAAAATACTACATCCGAGATGTTAGGTTCTCTTAGGTTAGGATATAAAACGATATAGACGTATATAATGTCCCCACCGAGAAGTACGGGCAGACACGACCGGGATTTTGTAAAACATTACCAGCGAGGGTCTAGATGGGTTAGGTTAGGTTATATTGCGATATAGACGTATATAATGTGCCCACCGAGAAGTAGGGGCCGACCCGCCAGGAATGTTGGAAAATACTACATCCGAGATGTTAGGTTCCCTTAGGTTAGGATATATAACGTTATAGAAGTATATAATGTCCCCAACGAGAAGTACGGGCCGACACGACCGGGATTTTGTAAAACATTACCAGCGACGGTCTAGATGGGTTAGGTTAGGTTATATTGCGATATAGACGTATATAATGTGCCCACCGAGAAGTAGGGGCCGACCCGACAGGAATGTTGGAAAATACTACATCCGAGGTGTTAGGTGCCCTCAGGTTAGGATATATAATGTTATAGACGTATATAATGTCCCCACGGCAAAGTACGGGCCGACACGACCGGGATTTTGTAAAACATTACCAGCGAGGGTCTAGATGGGTTAGGTTAGGTTATATTACGATATAGACGTATATAATGTGCCCACCGAGAAGTAGGGGCCGGCCCGCCAGGAATGTTGGAAAATACTACATCCGAGATGTTAGGTTCCCTTGGGTTAGGATATATAACGTTATAGACGTAAATAATGTCCCCACCGAGAAGTACGGGCCAACACGACCGGGATTTTGTAAAACATTACCAGCGAGGGTCTAGGTGGGTTAGGTTAGGTTATATTACGATATAGACGTATATAATGTGCCCACCGAGAAGTAGGGGCCGACCCGCCAGGAATGTTGGGAAATACTACATCCGAGGTGTTAGGTGCCCTCAGGTTAGGATATATAATGTTATAGACGTATATAATGTCCCCACGGCAAAGTACGGGCCGACACGACCGGGATTTTGTAAAACATTACCAGCGAGGGTCTAGATGGGTTAGGTTAGGTTATATTACGATATAGACGTATATAATGTGCCCACCGAGAAGTAGGGGCCGACCCGCCAGCAATGTTGGGAAATACTACATCCGAGATGTTAGGTTCCCTTAGGTTAGGATATATAACGTTATAGACGTATATAATGTCCCCACCGAGAAGTACGGGCCCACACGACCGGGATTTTGTAAAGCATTACCAGCGAGGGTCTTGATGGGTTAGGTTAGGTTAAATTACGATATGGTCGTATATAATGTGCCCACCGAGAAGTAGGGGCCGGCCCGCCAGGAATGTTGGAAAATACTACATCCGAGATGTTAGGTTCCCTTAGGTTAGGATATATAACGATATAGACGTATATAATGTCCCCACCGAGAAGTACGGGCAGACACGACCGGGATTTTGTAAAACATTACCAGCGAGGGTCTAGATGGGTTAGGTTAGGTTATATTGCGATATAGACGTATATAATGTGCCCACCGAGAAGTAGGGGCCAGCCCGCCAGGAATGATGGAAAATACTACATCCGAGATGTTAGGTTCCCTTGGGTTAGGATATATAACGTTATAGACGTAAATAATGTCCCCACCGAGAAGTACGGGTCGACACGACCGGGATTTTGTAAAACATTACCAGCGACGGTCTAGATGGGTTAGGTTAGGTTATATTACGATATAGACGTATATAATGTGCCCACCGAGAAGTAGGGGCCGTCACGCCAGGAATGTTGAAAAATACTACATCCGAGGTGTTAGGTGCCCTCAGGTTAGGATATATAATGTTATAGACGTATATAATGTCCCCACGGCAAAGTACGGGCCGACACGACCGGGATTTTGTAAAACATTACCAGCGAGGGTCTAGATGGGTTAGGTTAGGTTATATTACGATATAGACGTATATAATGTGCCCACCGAGAAGTAGGGGCCGACCCGCCAGGAATGTTGGAAAATACTACATCCGAGATGTTAGGTTCCCTTAGGTTAGGATATATAACGTTATAGAAGTATATAATGTCCCCAACGAGAAGTACGGGCCGACACGACCGGGATTTTGTAAAACATTACCAGCGACGGTCTAGATGGGTTAGGTTAGGTTATATTGCGATATAGACGTATATAATGTGCCCACCGAGAAGTAGGGGCCGACCCGACAGGAATGTTGGAAAATACTACATCCGAGATGTTAGGTTCCCTTAGGCTAGGACATATAACGTTATAGACGTATATAATGTCCCCACCGAGACGTACGCGAAGACATGAACGGGATTCTGTGAAACATTACCAGCGAGAGTCTAGGTGGGTTAGGTTAGGTTATATTACGTTATAGACGTATATAATGTTCCCACTGAGAAGTAGGGGCCGACCCGCCAGAAATGTTGGAAAATACTACATCCGAGATGTTAGGTTCCCTTAATTTAGGATATAAAACGATATAGACATATATAATGTCCCCACGGCAAAGTACGGGCCGACACGACCGGAATTTTGTAAAACATTACCAGCGACGGTCTAGATGGGTTAGGGTAGGTTATATTGCGATATAGACGTATATAATGTGCCCACCGAGAAGTAGGGGCCGACCCGACAGGAATGTTGGAAAATACTACATCCGAGATGTTAGGTTCCCATAGGTTAGGATATATAACGTTATAGAAGTATATAATGTCCCCAACGAGAAGTACGGGCCGACACGACCGGGATTTTGTAAAACATTACCAGCGACGGTCTAGATGGGTTAGGTTAGGTTATATTGCGATATAGACGTATATAATGTGCCCACCGAGAAGTAGGGGCCGACCCGCCAGGAATGTTGGAAAATACTACATCCGAGATGTTAGGTTCCCTTAGGTTAGGATATATAACGTTATAGAAGTATATAATGTCCCCAACGAGAAGTACGGGCCGACACGACCGGGATTTTGTAAAACATTACCAGCGACGGTCTAGATGGGTTAGGTTAGGTTATATTACGATATAGACGTATATAATGTGCCCACCGAGAAGTAGGGGCCGACCCGCCAGGAATGTTGGAAAATACTACATCCGAGATGTTAGGTTCCCTTAGGTTAGGATATATAACGTTATAGAAGTATATAATGTCCCCAACGAGAAGTACGGGCCGACACGACCGGGATTTTGTAAAACATTACCAGCGACGGTCTAGATGGGTTAGGTTAGGTTATATTGCGATATAGACGTATATAATGTGCCCACCGAGAAGTAGGGGCCGACCCGACAGGAATGTTGGAAAATACTACATCCGAGATGTTAGGTTCCCTTAGGCTAGGACATATAACGTTATAGACGTATATAATGTCCCCACCGAGACGTACGCGAAGACATGAACGGGATTCTGTGAAACATTACCAGCGAGAGTCTAGGTGGGTTAGGTTAGGTTATATTACGTTATAGACGTATATAATGTTCCCACTGAGAAGTAGGGGCTGACCCGCCAGAAATGTTGGAAAATACTACATCCGAGATGTTAGGTTCCCTTAATTTAGGATATAAAACGATATAGACATATATAATGTCCCCACGGCAAAGTACGGGCCGACACGACCGGAATTTTGTAAAACATTACCAGCGACGGTCTAGATGGGTTAGGGTAGGTTATATTGCGATATAGACGTATATAATGTGCCCACCGAGAAGTAGGGGCCGGCCCGCCAGGAATGTTGGAAAATACTACATCCGAGATGTTAGGTTCCCTTGGGTTAGGATATATAACGTTATAGACGTAAATAATGTCCCCACCGAGAAGTACGGGCCGACACGACCGGGATTTTGTAAAACATTACCAGCGACGGTCTAGATGGGTTAGGTTAGGTTATGTTACGATATAGACGTATATAATGTGCCCACCGAGAAGTAGGGGCCGACCCGCCAGGAATGTTGGAAAATACTACATCCGAGGTGTTAGGTGCCCTCAGGTTAGGATATATAATGTTATAGACGTATATAATGTCCCCACGGCAAAGTACGGGCCGACACGACCGGAATTTTGTAAAACATTACCAGCGACGGTCTAGATGGGTTAGGGTAGGTTATATTGCGATATAGACGTATATAATGTGCCCACCGAGAAGTAGGGGCCGACCCGACAGGAATGTTGGAAAATACTACATCCGAGATGTTAGGTTCCCTTAGGTTAGGATATATAACGTTATAGACGTATATAATGTCCCCACCGAGAAGTACGGGCAGACACGACCGGGATTCTGTAAAGCATTACCAGCGAGGGTCTAGATGGGTTAGGTTAGGTCATATTGCGATATAGACTTATATAATGTGCCCACCGAGAAGTAGGGGCCGAACCGCCAGGAATGTTGGAAAATACTACATCCGAGATGTTAGGTCCTCTTAGGTTAGGATATAAAACGATATAGACGTATATAATGTCCCCACCGAGAAGTACGGGCAGACACGACCGGGATTTTGTAAAACATTACCAGCGAGGGTCTAGATGGGTTAGGTTAGGTTATATTGCGATATAGACGTATATAATGTGCCCACCGAGAAGTAGGGGCCGACCCGCCAGGAATGTTGGAAAATACTACATCCGAGATGTTAGGTTCCCTTAGGTTAGGATATATAACGTTATAGAAGTATATAATGTCCCCAACGAGAAGTACGGGCCGACACGACCGGGATTTTGTAAAACATTACCAGCGACGGTCTAGATGGGTTAGGTTAGGTTATATTGCGATATAGACGTATATAATGTGCCCACCGAGAAGTAGGGGCCGACCCGACAGGAATGTTGGAAAATACTACATCCGAGGTGTTAGGTGCCCTCAGGTTAGGATATATAATGTTATAGACGTATATAATGTCCCCACGGCAAAGTACGGGCCGACACGACCGGGATTTTGTAAAACATTACCAGCGAGGGTCTAGATGGGTTAGGTTAGGTTATATTACGATATAGACGTATATAATGTGCCCACCGAGAAGTAGGGGCCGACCCGCCAGCAATGTTGGGAAATACTACATCCGAGATGTTAGGTTCCCTTAGGTTAGGATATATAACGTTATAGACGTATATAATGTCCCCACCGAGAAGTACGGGCCCACACGACCGGAATTTTGTAAAGCATTACCAGCGAGGGTCTTGATGGGTTAGGTTAGATTATATTACGATATGGACGTATATAATGTGCCCACCGAGATGTAGGGGCTGGCCCGCCAGGAATGTTGGAAAATACTACATCCGAGATGTTAGGTTCCCTTAGGTTAGGATATATAACGTTATAGACGAATATAATGTCCCCACCGAGAAGTACGGGCAGACACGACCGGGATTCTGTAAAGCATTACCAGCGAGGGTCTAGATGGGTTAGGTTAGGTCATATTGCGATATAGACGTATATAATGTGCCCACCGAGAAGTAGGGGCCGACCCGCCAGGAATGTTGGAAAATACTACATCCGAGATGTTAGGTTCCCTTAGGCTAGGATATATAACGTTAGAGACGTATATAATGTCCCCACCGAGACGTACGGGAAGACATGAACGGGATTCTGTGAAACATTACCAGCGAGAGTCTAGGTGGGTTAGGTTAGGTTATATTACGTTATAGACGTATATAATGTTCCCACTGAGAAGTAGGGGCCGACCCGCCAGAAATGTTGGAAAATACTACATCCGAGATGTTAGGTTCCCTTAATTTAGGATATAAAACGATATAGACGTATATAATGTCCCCACCGAGAAGTACGGGCAGACACGACCGGGATTCTGTAAAGCATTACCAGCGAGGGTCTAGATGGGTTAGGTTAGGTCATATTGCGATATAGACGTATATAATGTGCCCACCGAGAAGTAGGGGCCGACCCGCCAGGAATGTTGGAAAATACTACATCCGAGATGTTAGGTTCCCTTGGGTTAGGATATATAACGTTATAGACGTAAATAATGTCCCCACCGAGAAGTACGGGCCGACACGACCGGGATTTTATAAAACATTACCAGCGAGGGTCTAGGTGGGTTAGGTTAGGTTATATTACGATATAGACGTATATAATGTGCCCACCGAGAAGTAGGGGCCGGCCCGCCAGGAATGTTGGAAAATACTACATCCGAGATGTTAGATTCCCTTGGGTTAGGATATATAACGTTATAGACGTAAATAATGTCCCCACCGAGAAGTACGGGCCGACACGACCGGGATTTTGTAAAACATTACCAGCGAGGGTCTAGGTGGGTTAGGTTAGGTTATATTACGATATAGACGTATATAATGTGCCCACCGAGAAGTAGGGGCCGACCCGCCAGGAATGTTGGGAAATACTACATCCGAGGTGTTAGGTGCCCTCAGGTTAGGATATATAATGTTATAGACGTATATAATGTCCCCACGGCAAAGTACGGGCCGACACGACCGGGATTTTGTAAAACATTACCAGCGAGGGTCTAGATGGGTTAGGTTAGGTTATATTACGATATAGACGTATATAATGTGCCCACCGAGAAGTAGGGGCCGACCCGCCAGCAATGTTGGGAAATACTACATCCGAGATGTTAGGTTCCCTTAGGTTAGGATATATAACGTTGTAGACGTATATAATGTCCCCACCGAGAAGTACGGGCCCACACGACCGGGATTTTGTAAAGCATTACCAGCGAGGGTCTTGATGGGTTAGGTTAGGTTATATTACGATATGGACGTATATAATGTGCCCACCGAGAAGTAGGGGCTGGCCCGCCAGGAATGTTGGAAAATACTACATCCGATATGTTAGGTTCCCTTAGGTTAGGATATATAACGTTATAGACTTATATAATGTCCCCACCGAGAAGTACGGGCCCACACGACCGGAATTTTGTAAAGCATTACCTGCGAGGGTCTTGATGGGTTAGGTTAAGTTATATTACGATATGGACGTATATAATGTGCCCACCGAGAAGTAGGGGCTGGCCCGCCAGGAATGTTGGAAAATACTACATCCGAGATGTTAGGTTCCCTTAGGTTAGGATATATAACGTTATAGAAGTATATAATGTCCCCAACGAGAAGTACGGGCCGACACGACCGGGATTTTGTAAAACATTACCAGCGACGGTCTAGATGGGTTAGGTTAGGTTATATTGCGATATAGACGTATATAATGTGCCCACCGAGAAGTAGGGGCCGACCCGACAGGAATGTTGGAAAATACTACATCCGAGATGTTAGGTTCCCTTAGGCTAGGACATATAACGTTATAGACGTATATAATGTCCCCAACGAGACGTACGGGAAGACACGAACGGGATTCTGTGAAACATTACCAGCGAGAGTCTAGGTGGGTTAGGTTAGGTTATATTACGTTATAGACGTATATAATGTTCCCACTGAGAAGTAGGGGCCGACCCGCCAGAAATGTTGGAAAATACTACATCCGAGATGTTAGGTTCCCTTAATTTAGGATATAAAACGATATAGACATATATAATGTCCCCACGGCAAAGTATGGGCCGACACGACCGAAATTTTGTAAAACATTACCAGCGACGGTCTAGATGGGTTAGGGTAGGTTATATTGCGATATAGACGTATATAATGTGCCCACCGAGAAGTAGGGGCCGACCCGACAGGAATGTTGGAAAATACTACATCCGAGATGTTAGGTTCCCTTAGGTTAGGATATATAACGTTATAGACGTATATAATGTCTCCACCGAGAAGTACGGGCAGACACGACCGGGATTCTGTAAAGCATTACTAGCGAGGGTCTAGATGGGTTAGGTTAGGTCATTTTGCGATATAGACTTATATAATGTGCCCACCGAGAAGTAGGGGCCGAACCGCCAGGAATGTTGGAAAATACTACATCCGAGATGTTAGGTTCTCTTAGGTTAGGATATAAAACGATATAGAGGTATATAATGTCCCCACCGAGAAGTACGGGCAGACACGACCGGGATTTTGTAAAACATTACCAGCGAGGGTCTAGATGGGTTAGGTTAGGCTATATTGCGATATAGACGTATATAGTGTGCCCACCGAGAAGTAGGGGCCGGCCCGCCAGGAATGTTGGAAAATACTACATCCGAGATGTTAGGTTCCCTTGGGTTAGGATATATAACGTTATAGACGTAAATAATGTCCCCACCGAGAAGTACGGGCCGACACGACCGGGATTTTATAAAACATTACCAGCGAGGGTCTAGGTGGGTTAGGTTAGGTTATATTACGATATAGACGTATATAATGTGCCCACCGAGAAGTAGGGGCCGGCCCGCCAGGAATGTTGGAAAATACTACATCCGAGATGTTAGATTCCCTTGGGTTAGGATATATAACGTTATAGACGTAAATAATGTCCCCACCGAGAAGTACGGGCCGACACGACCGGGATTTTGTAAAACATTACCAGCGAGGGTCTAGGTGGGTTAGGTTAGGTTATATTACGATATAGACGTATATAATGTGCCCACCGAGAAGTAGGGGCCGACCCGCCAGGAATGTTGGGAAATACTACATCCGAGGTGTTAGGTGCCCTCAGGTTAGGATATATAATGTTATAGACGTATATAATGTCCCCACGGCAAAGTACGGGCCGACACGACCGGGATTTTGTAAAACATTACCAGCGAGGGTCTAGATGGGTTAGGTTAGGTTATATTACGATATAGACGTATATAATGTGCCCACCGAGAAGTAGGGGCCGACCCGCCAGCAATGTTGGGAAATACTACATCCGAGATGTTAGGTTCCCTTAGGTTAGGATATATAACGTTATAGACGTATATAATGTCCCCACCGAGAAGTACGGGCCCACACGACCGGGATTTTGTAAAGCATTACCAGCGAGGGTCTTGATGGGTTAGGTTAGATTATATTACGATATGGACGTATATAATGTGCCCACCGAGAAGTAGGGGCTGGCCCGCCAGGAATGTTGGAAAATACTACATCCGATATGTTAGGTTCCCTTAGGTTAGGATATATAACGTTATAGACTTATATAATGTCCCCACCGAGAAGTACGGGCCCACACGACCGGAATTTTGTAAAGCATTACCTGCGAGGGTCTTGATGGGTTAGGTTAAGTTATATTACGATATGGACGTATATAATGTGCCCACCGAGAAGTAGGGGCTGGCCCGCCAGGAATGTTGGAAAATACTACATCCGAGATGTTAGGTTCCCTTAGGTTAGGATATATAACGTTATAGAAGTATATAATGTCCCCAACGAGAAGTACGGGCCGACACGACCGGGATTTTGTAAAACATTACCAGCGACGGTCTAGATGGGTTAGGTTAGGTTATATTGCGATATAGACGTATATAATGTGCCCACCGAGAAGTAGGGGCCGACCCGCCAGGAATGTTGGAAAATACTACATCCGAGATGTTAGGTTCCCTTAGGTTAGGATATATAACGTTATAGAAGTATATAATGTCCCCAACGAGAAGTACGGGCCGACACGACCGGGATTTTGTAAAACATTACCAGCGACGGTCTAGATGGGTTAGGTTAGGTTATATTGCGATATAGACGTATATAATGTGCCCACCGAGAAGTAGGGGCCGACCCGACAGGAATGTTGGAAAATACTACATCCGAGATGTTAGGTTCCCTTAGGCTAGGACATATAACGTTATAGACGTATATAATGTCCCCAACGAGACGTACGGGAAGACACGAACGGGATTCTGTGAAACATTACCAGCGAGAGTCTAGGTGGGTTAGGTTAGGTTATATTACGTTATAGACGTATATAATGTTCCCACTGAGAAGTAGGGGCCGACCCGCCAGAAATGTTGGAAAATACTACATCCGAGATGTTAGGTTCCCTTAATTTAGGATATAAAACGATATAGACATATATAATGTCCCCACGGCAAAGTATGGGCCGACACGACCGAAATTTTGTAAAACATTACCAGCGACGGTCTAGATGGGTTAGGGTAGGTTATATTGCGATATAGACGTATATAATGTGCCCACCGAGAAGTAGGGGCCGACCCGACAGGAATGTTGGAAAATACTACATCCGAGATGTTAGGTTCCCTTAGGTTAGGATATATAACGTTATAGACGTATATAATGTCTCCACCGAGAAGTACGGGCAGACACGACCGGGATTCTGTAAAGCATTACTAGCGAGGGTCTAGATGGGTTAGGTTAGGTCATTTTGCGATATAGACTTATATAATGTGCCCACCGAGAAGTAGGGGCCGAACCGCCAGGAATGTTGGAAAATACTACATCCGAGATGTTAGGTTCTCTTAGGTTAGGATATAAAACGATATAGAGGTATATAATGTCCCCACCGAGAAGTACGGGCAGACACGACCGGGATTTTGTAAAACATTACCAGCGAGGGTCTAGATGGGTTAGGTTAGGTTATATTGCGATATAGACGTATATAATGTGCCCACCGAGAAGTAGGGGCCGGCCCGCCAGGAATGTTGGAAAATACTGCATCCGAGATGTTAGGTTCCCTTGGGTTAGGATATATAACGTTATAGACGTAAATAATGTCCCCACCGAGAAGTACGGGCCGACACGCCCGGGATTTTATAAAACATTACCAGCGAGGGTCTAGGTGGGTTAGGTTAGGTTATATTACGATATAGACGTATATAATGTGCCCACCGAGAAGTAGGGGCCGGCCCGCCAGGAATGTTGGAAAATACTACATCCGAGATGTTAGATTCCCTTGGGTTAGGATATATAACGTTATAGACGTAAATAATGTCCCCACCGAGAAGTACGGGCCGACACGACCGGGATTTTGTAAAACATTACCAGCGAAGGTCTAGGTGGGTTAGGTTAGGTTATATTACGATATAGACGTATATAATGTGCCCACCGAGAAGTAGGGGCCGACCCGCCAGGAATGTTGGGAAATACTACATCCGAGGTGTTAGGTGCCCTCAGGTTAGGATATATAATGTTATAGACGTATATAATGTCCCCACGGCAAAGTACGGGCCGACACGACCGGGATTTTGTAAAACATTACCAGCGAGGGTCTAGATGGGTTAGGTTAGGTTATATTACGATATAGACGTATATAATGTGCCCACCGAGAAGTAGGGGCCGACCCGCCAGCAATGTTGGGAAATACTACATCCGAGATGTTAGGTTCCCTTAGGTTAGGATATATAACGTTATAGACGTATATAATGTCCCCACCGAGAAGTACGGGCCCACACGACCGGGATTTTGTAAAGCATTACCAGCGAGGGTCTTGATGGGTTAGGTTAGGTTATATTACGATATGGACGTATATAATGTGCCCACCGAGAAGTAGGGGCTGGCCCGCCAGGAATGTTGGAAAATACTACATCCGATATGTTAGGTTCCCTTAGGTTAGGATATATAACGTTATAGACTTATATAATGTCCCCACCGAGAAGTACGGGCCCACACGACCGGAATTTTGTAAAGCATTACCTGCGAGGGTCTTGATGGGTTAGGTTAAGTTATATTACGATATGGACGTATATAATGTGCCCACCGAGAAGTAGGGGCTGGCCCGCCAGGAATGTTGGAAAATACTACATCCGAGATGTTAGGTTCCCTTAGGTTAGGATATATAACGTTATAGAAGTATATAATGTCCCCAACGAGAAGTACGGGCCGACACGACCGGGATTTTGTAAAACATTACCAGCGACGGTCTAGATGGGTTAGGTTAGGTTATATTGCGATATAGACGTATATAATGTGCCCACCGAGAAGTAGGGGCCGACCCGCCAGGAATGTTGGAAAATACTACATCCGAGATGTTAGGTTCCCTTAGGTTAGGATATATAACGTTATAGAAGTATATAATGTCCCCAACGAGAAGTACGGGCCGACACGACCGGGATTTTGTAAAACATTACCAGCGACGGTATAGATGGGTTAGGTTAGGTTATATTGCGATATAGACGTATATAATGTGCCCACCGAGAAGTAGGGGCCGACCCGACAGGAATGTTGGAAAATACTACATCCGAGATGTTAGGTTCCCTTAGGCTAGGACATATAACGTTATAGACGTATATAATGTCCCCAACGAGACGTACGGGAAGACACGAACGGGATTCTGTGAAACATTACCAGCGAGAGTCTAGGTGGGTTAGGTTAGGTTATATTACGTTATAGACGTATATAATGTTCCCACTGAGAAGTAGGGGCCGACCCGCCAGAAATGTTGGAAAATACTACATCCGAGATGTTAGGTTCCCTTAATTTAGGATATAAAACGATATAGACATATATAATGTCCCCACGGCAAAGTATGGGCCGACACGACCGAAATTTTGTAAAACATTACCAGCGACGGTCTAGATGGGTTAGGGTAGGTTATATTGCGATATAGACGTATATAATGTGCCCACCGAGAAGTAGGGGCCGACCCGACAGGAATGTTGGAAAATACTACATCCGAGATGTTAGGTTCCCTTAGGTTAGGATATATAACGTTATAGACGTATATAATGTCTCCACCGAGAAGTACGGGCCCACACGACCGGGATTTTGTAAAGCATTACCAGCGAGGGTCTTGATGGGTTAGGTTAGGTTATATTACGATATGGACGTATATAATGTGCCCACCGAGAAGTAGGGGCTGGCCCGCCAGGAATGTTGGAAAATACTACATCCGAGATGTTAGGTTCCCTTAGGTTAGGATATATAACGTTATAGAAGTATATAATGTCCCCAACGAGAAGTACGGGCCCACACGACCGGGATTTTGTAAAGCATTACCAGCGAGGGTCTTGATGGGTTAGGTTAGGTTATATTACGATATGGACGTATATAATGTGCCCACCGAGAAGTAGGGGCTGGCCCGCCAGGAATGTTGGAAAATACTACATCCGAGATGTTAGGTTCCCTTAGGTTAGGATATATAACGTTATAGAAGTATATAATGTCCCCAACGAGAAGTACGGGCCGACACGACCGGGATTTTGTAAAACATTACCAGCGACGGTCTAGATGGGTTAGGTTAGGTTATATTGCGATATAGACGTATATAATGTGCCCACCGAGAAGTAGGGGCCGACCCGCCAGGAATGTTGGAAAATACTACATCCGAGATGTTAGGTTCCCTTAGGTTAGGATATATAACGTTATAGAAGTATATAATGTCCCCAACGAGAAGTACGGGCCGACACGACCGGGATTTTGTAAAACATTACCAGCGACGGTCTAGATGGGTTAGGTTAGGTTATATTGCGATATAGACGTATATAATGTGCCCACCGAGAAGTAGGGGCCGACCCGACAGGAATGTTGGAAAATACTACATCCGAGATGTTAGGTTCCCTTAGGCTAGGACATATAACGTTATAGACGTATATAATGTCCCCAACGAGACGTACGGGAAGACACGAACGGGATTCTGTGAAACATTACCAGCGAGAGTCTAGGTGGGTTAGGTTAGGTTATATTACGTTATAGACGTATATAATGTTCCCACTGAGAAGTAGGGGCCGACCCGCCAGAAATGTTGGAAAATACTACATCCGAGATGTTAGGTTCCCTTAATTTAGGATATAAAACGATATAGACATATATAATGTCCCCACGGCAAAGTATGGGCCGACACGACCGAAATTTTGTAAAACATTACCAGCGACGGTCTAGATGGGTTAGGGTAGGTTATATTGCGATATAGACGTATATAATGTGCCCACCGAGAAGTAGGGGCCGACCCGACAGGAATGTTGGAAAATACTACATCCGAGATGTTAGGTTCCCTTAGGTTAGGATATATAACGTTATAGACGTATATAATGTCTCCACCGAGAAGTACGGGCAGACACGACCGGGATTCTGTAAAGCATTACTAGCGAGGGTCTAGATGGGTTAGGTTAGGTCATTTTGCGATATAGACTTATATAATGTGCCCACCGAGAAGTAGGGGCCGAACCGCCAGGAATGTTGGAAAATACTACATCCGAGATGTTAGGTTCTCTTAGGTTAGGATATAAAACGATATAGACGTATATAATGTCCCCACCGAGAAGTACGGGCAGACACGACCGGGATTTTGTAAAACATTACCAGCGAGGGTCTAGATGGGTTAGGTTAGGTTATATTGCGATATAGACGTATATAATGTGCCCACCGAGAAGTAGGGGCCGGCCCGCCAGGAATGTTGGAAAATACTACATCCGAGATGTTAGGTTCCCTTGGGTTAGGATATATAACGTTATAGACGTAAATAATGTCCCCACGGCAAAGTACGGGCCGACACGACCGGGATTTTGTAAAACATTACCAGCGAGGGTCTAGATGGGTTAGGTTAGGTTATATTGCGATATAGACGTATATAATGGGCCCACCGAGAAGTAGGGGCCGGCCCGCCAGGAATGTTGGAAAATACTACATCCGAGATGTTAGGTTCCCTTGGGTTAGGATATATAACGTTATAGACGTAAATAATGTCCCCACCGAGAAGTACGGGCCGACACGACCGGGATTTTGTAAAACATTACCAGCGAGGGTCTAGGTGGGTTAGGTTAGGTTATATTACGATATAGACGTATATAATGTGCCCACCGAGAAGTAGGGGCCGACCCGCCAGGAATGTTGGAAAATACTACATCCGAGATGTTAGGTTCTCTTAGGTTAGGATATATAACGTTATAGACGTATATAATGTCCCCACCGAGAAGTACGGGTCGACACGACCGGGATTTTGTAAAACATTACCAGCGACGGTCTAGATGGGTTAGGTTAGGTTATATTACGATATAGACGTATATAATGTGCCCACCGAGAAGTAGGGGCCGACTCGCCAGGAATGTTGGAAAATACTACATCCGAGGTGTTAGGTGCCCTCAGGTTAGGATATATAATGTTATAGACGTATATAATGTCCCCACGGCAAAGTACGGGCCGACACGACCGGGATTTTGTAAAACATTACCAGCGAGGGTCTAGATGGGTTAGGTTAGGTTATATTACGATATAGACGTATATAATGTGCCCACCGAGAAGTAGGGGCCGACCCGCCAGCAATGTTGGGAAATACTACATCCGAGATGTTAGGTTCCCTTAGGTTAGGATATATAACGTTATAGACGTATATAATGTCCCCACCGAGAAGTACGGGCAGACACGACCGGGATTCTGTAAAGCATTACCAGCGAGGGTCTAGATGGGTTAGGTTAGGTCATATTGCGATATAGACGTATATAATGTGCCCACCGAGAAGTAGGGGCCGACCCGCCAGGAATGTTGGAAAATACTACATCCGAGGTGTTAGGTGCCCTCAGGTTAGGATATATAATGTTATATACGTATATAATGTCCCCACGGCAAAGTACGGGCCGACACGACCGGGATTTTGTAAAACATTACCAGCGAGTGTCTAGATGGGTTAGGTTAGGTTATATTACGATATAGACGTATATAATGTGCCCACCGAGAAGTAGGGGCCGACCCGCCAGCAATGTTGGGAAATACTACATCCGATATGTTAGGTTCCCTTAGGTTAGGATATATAACGTTATAGACGTATATAATGTCCCCACCGAGAAGTACGGGCCCACACGACCGGAATTTTGTAAAGCATTACCTGCGAGGGTCTTGATGGGTTAGGTTAGGTTATATAACGATATGGACGTATATAATGTGCCCACCGAGAAGTAGGGGCTGGCCCGCCAGGAATGTTGGAAAATACTACATACGAGATGTTAGGTTCGCTTAGGTTAGGATATATAACGTTATAGAAGTATATAATGTCCCCACCGAGAAGTACGGGCAGACACGACCGGGATTCTGTAAAGCATTACCAGCGAGGGTCTAGATGGGTTAGGTTAGGTCATATTGCGATATAGACGTATATAATGTGCCCACCGAGAAGTAGGGGCCGACCCGCCAGGAATGTTGGAAAATACTACATCCGAGATGTTAGGTTCCCTTAGGCTAGGATATATAACGTTAGAGACGTATATAATGTCCCCACCGAGACGTACGGGAACACATGAACGGGATTCTGTGAAACATTACCAGCGAGAGTCTAGGTGGGTTAGGTTAGGTTATATTACGTTATAGACGTATATAATGTTCCCACTGAGAAGTAGGGGCCGACCCGCCAGAAATGTTAGAAAATACTACATCCGAGATGTTAGGTTCCCTTAATTTAGGATATAAAACGATATAGACGTATATAATGTCCCCACCGAGAAGTACGGGCAGACACGACCGGGATTCTGTAAAGCATTACCAGCGAGGGTCTAGATGGGTTAGGTTAGGTCATATTGCGATATAGACGTATATAATGTGCCCACCGAGAAGTAGGGGCCGACCCGCCAGGAATGTTGGAAAATACTACATCCGAGATGTTAGGTTCTCTTAGGTTAGGATATAAAACGATATAGACGTATATAATGTCCCCACCGAGAAGTACGGGCAGACACGACCGGGATTTTGTAAAACATTACCAGCGAGGGTCTAGATGGGTTAGGTTAGGTTATATTGCGATATAGACGTATATAATGTGCCCACCGAGAAGTAGGGGCCGGCCCGCCAGGAATGTTGGAAAATACTACATCCGAGATGTTAGGTTCCCTTGGGTTAGGATATATAACGTTATAGACGTAAATAATGTCCCCACCGAGAAGTACGGGCCGACACGAGCGGGATTTTGTAAAACATTACCAGCGAGGGTCTAGGTGGGTTAGGTTAGGTTATATTACGATATAGACGTATATAATGTGCCCACCGAGAAGTAGGGGCCGGCCCGCCAGGAATGTTGGAAAATACTACATCCGAGATGTTAGGTTCCCTTGGGTTAGGATATATAACGTTATAGACGTAAATAATGTCCCCACCGAGAAGTACGGGCCGACACGACCGGGATTTTGTAAAACATTACCAGCGAGGGTCTAGGTGGGTTAGGTTAGGTTATGTTACGATATAGACGTATATAATGTGCCCACCGAGAAGTAGGGGCCGACCCGCCAGGAATGTTGGGAAATACTACATCCGAGGTGTTAGGTGCCCTCAGGTTAGGATATATAATGTTATAGACGTATATAATGTCCCCACGGCAAAGTACGGGCCGACACGACCGGGATTTTGTAAAACATTACCAGCGAGGGTCTAGATGGGTTAGGTTAGGTTATATTACGATATAGACGTATATAATGTGCCCACCGAGAAGTAGGGGCCGACCCGCCAGCAATGTTGGGAAATACTACATCCGAGATGCTAGGTTCCCTTAGGTTAGGATATATAACGTTATGGACGTATATAATGTCCCCACCGAGAAGTACGGGCCCACACGACCGGGATTTTGTAAAGCATTACCAGCGAGGGTCTTGATGGGTTAGGTTAGGTTATATTACGATATGGACGTATATAATGTGCCCACCGAGAAGTAGGGGCTGGCCCGCCAGGAATGTTGGAAAATACTACATCCGATATGTTAGGTTCCCTTAGGTTAGGATATATAACGTTATAGACGTATATAATGTCCCCACCGAGAAGTACGGGCCCACACGACCGGAATTTTGTAAAGCATTACCTGCGAGGGTCTTGATGGGTTAGGTTAAGTTATATTACGATATGGACGTATATAATGTGCCCACCGAGAAGTAGGGGCTGGCCCGCCAGGAATGTTGGAAAATACTACATCCGAGATGTTAGGTTCCCTTAGGTTAGGATATATAACGTTATAGAAGTATATAATGTCCCCAACGAGAAGTACGGGCCGACACGACCGGGATTTTGTAAAACATTACCAGCGACGGTCTAGATGGGTTAGGTTAGGTTATATTGCGATATAGACGTATATAATGTGCCCACCGAGAAGTAGGGGCCGACCCGCCAGGAATGTTGGAAAATACTACATCCGAGATGTTAGGTTCCCTTAGGTTAGGATATATAACGTTATAGACGTATATAATGTCCCCACCGAGAAGTACGGGCAGACACGACCGGGATTCTGTAAAGCATTACCAGCGAGGGTCTAGATGGGTTAGGTTAGGTCATATTGCGATATAGACGTATAAAATGTGCCCACCGAGAAGTAGGGGCCCACCCGCCAGGAATGTTGGAAAATACTACATCCGAGGTGTTAGGTGCCCTCAGGTTAGGATATATAATGTTATATACGTATATAATGTCCCCACGGCAAAGTACGGGCCGACACGACCGGGATTTTGTAAAACATTACCAGCGAGTGTCTAGATGGGTTAGGTTAGGTTATATTACGATATAGACGTATATAATGTGCCCACCGAGAAGTAGGGGCCGACCCGCCAGCAATGTTGGGAAATACTACATCCGATATGTTAGGTTCCCTTAGGTTAGGATATATAACGTTATAGACGTATATAATGTCCCCACCGAGAAGTACGGGCCCACACGACCGGAATTTTGTAAAGCATTACCTGCGAGGGTCTTGATGGAATAGGTTAGGTTATATAACGATATGGACGTATATAATGTGCCCACCGAGAAGTAGGGGCTGGCCCGCCAGGAATGTTGGAAAATACTACATACGAGATGTTAGGTTCGCTTAGGTTAGGATATATAACGTTATAGAAGTATATAATGTCCCCACCGAGAAGTACGGGCAGACACGACCGGGATTCTGTAAAGCATTACCAGCGAGGGTCTAGATGGGTTAGGTTAGGTCATATTGCGATATAGACGTATATAATGTGCCCACCGAGAAGTAGGGGCCGACCCGCCAGGAATGTTGGAAAATACTACATCCGAGATGTTAGGTTCCCTTAGGCTAGGATATATAACGTTAGAGACGTATATAATGTCCCCACCGAGACGTACGGGAAGACATGAACGGGATTCTGTGAAACATTACCAGCGAGAGTCTAGGTGGGTTAGGTTAGGTTATATTACGTTATAGACGTATATAATGTTCCCACTGAGAAGTAGGGGCCGACCCGCCAGAAATGTTGGAAAATACTACATCCGAGATGTTAGGTTCCCTTAATTTAGGATATAAAATGATATAGACGTATATAATGTCCCCACCGAGAAGTACGGGCAGACACGACCGGGATTCTGTAAAGCATTACCAGCGAGGGTCTAGATGGGTTAGGTTAGGTCATATTGCGATATAGACGTATATAATGTGCCCACCGAGAAGTAGGGGCCGACCCGCCAGGAATGTTGGAAAATACTACATCCGAGATGTTAGGTTCTCTTAGGTTAGGATATAAAACGATATAGACGTATATAATGTCCCCACCGAGAAGTACGGGCAGACACGACCGGGATTTTGTAAAACATTACCAGCGAGGGTCTAGATGGGTTAGGTTAGGTTATATTGCGATATAGACGTATATAATGTGCCCACCGAGAAGTAGGGGCCGGCCCGCCAGGAATGTTGGAAAATACTACATCCGAGATGTTAGGTTCCCTTGGGTTAGGATATATAACGTTATAGACGTAAATAATGTCCCCACCGAGAAGTACGGGCCGACACGACCGGGATTTTGTAAAACATTACCAGCGAGGGTCTAGGTGGGTTAGGTTAGGTTATATTACGATATAGACGTATATAATGTGCCTACCGAGAAGTAGGGGCCGGCCCGCCAGGAATGTTGGAAAATACTACATCCGAGATGTTAGGTTTCCTTGGGTTAGGATATATAACGTTATAGACGTAAATAATGTCCCCACCGAGAAGTACGAGCCGACACGACCGGCATTTTGTAAAACATTACCAGCGAGGGTCTAGGTGGGTTAGGTTAGGTTATATTACGATATAGACGTATATAATGTGCCCACCGAGAAGTAGGGGCCGACCCGCCAGGAATGTTGGGAAATACTACATCCGAGGTGTTAGGTGCCCTCAGGTTAGGATATATAATGTTATAGACGTATATAATGTCCCCACGGCAAAGTACGGGCCGACACGACCGGGATTTTGTAAAACATTACCAGCGAGGGTCTAGATGGGTTAGGTTAGGTTATATTACGATATAGACGTATATAATGTGCCCACCGAGAAGTAGGGGCCGACCCGCCAGCAATGTTGGGAAATACTACATCCGAGATGTTAGGTTCCCTTAGGTTAGGATATATAACGTTATAGACGTATATAATGTCCCCACCGAGAAGTACGGGCCCACACGACCGGGATTTTGTAAAGCATTACCAGCGAGGGTCTTGATGGGTTAGGTTAGGATATATTACGATATGGACGTATATAATGTGCCCACCGAGAAGTAGGGGCTGGCCCGCCAGGAATGTTGGAAAATACTACATCCGATATGTTAGGTTCCCTTAGGTTAGGATATATAACGTTATAGACGTATATAATGTCCCCACCGAGAAGTACGGGCCCACACGACCGGAATTTTGTAAAGCATTACCTGCGAGGGTCTTGATGGGTTAGGTTAAGTTATATTACGATATGGACGTATATAATTTGCCCACCGAGAAGTAGGGGCTGGCCCGCCAGGAATGTTGGAAAATACTACATCCGAGATGTTAGGTTCCCTTAGGTTAGGATATATAACGTTATAGAAGTATATAATGTCCCCAACGAGAAGTACGGGCCGACACGACCGGGATTTTGTAAAACATTACCAGCGAGGGTCTAGATGGGTTAGGTTAGGTTATATTGCGATATAGACGTATATAATGTGCCCACCGAGAAGTAGGGGCCGACCCGCCAGGAATGTTGGAAAATACTACATCCGAGATGTTAGGTTCCCTTAGGTTAGGATATATAACGTTATAGAAGTATATAATGTCCCCAACGAGAAGTACGGGCCGACACGACCGGGATTTTGTAAAACATTACCAGCGACGGTCTAGATGGGTTAGGTTAGGTTATATTGCGATATAGACGTATATAATGTGCCCACCGAGAAGTAGGGGCCGACCCGACAGGAATGTTGGAAAATACTACATCCGAGATGTTAGGTTCCCTTAGGCTAGGACATATAACGTTATAGACGTATATAATGTCCCCAACGAGACGTACGGGAAGACATGAACGGGATTCTGTGAAACATTACCAGCGAGAGTCTAGGTGGGTTAGGTTAGGTTATATTACGTTATAGACGTATATAATGTTCCCACTGAGAAGTAGGGGCCGACCCGCCAGAAATGTTGGAAAATACTACATCCGAGATGTTAGGTTCCCTTAATTTAGGATATAAAACGATATAGACATATATAATGTCCCCACGGCAAAGTACGGGCCGACACGACCGGGATTTTGTAAAACATTACCAGCGACGGTCTAGATGGGTTAGGGTAGGTTATATTGCGATATAGACGTATATAATGTGCCCACCGAGAAGTAGGGGCCGACCCGACAGGAATGTTGGAAAATACTACATCCGAGATGTTAGGTTCCCTTAGGTTAGGATATATAACGTTATAGACGTATATAATGTCCCCACCGAGAAGTACGGGCAGACACGACCGGGATTCTGTAAAGCATTACCAGCGAGGGTCTAGATGGGTTAGGTTAGGTCATATTGCGATATAGACTTATATAATGTGCCCACCGAGAAGTAGGGGCCGAACCGCCAGGAATGTTGGAAAATACTACATCCGAGATGTTAGGTTCTCTTAGGTTAGGATATAAAACGATATAGACGTATATAATGTCCCCACCGAGAAGTACGGGCAGACACGACCGGGATTTTGTAAAACATTACCAGCGAGGGTCTAGATGGGTTAGGTTAGGTTATATTGCGATATAGACGTATATAATGGGCCCACCGAGAAGTAGGGGCCGGCCCGCCAGGAATGTTGGAAAATACTACATCCGAGATGTTAGGTTCCCTTGGGTTAGGATATATAACGTTATAGACGTAAATAATGTCCCCACCGAGAAGTACGGGCCGACACGACCGGGATTTTGTAAAACATTACCAGCGAGGGTCTAGGTGGGTTAGGTTAGGTTATATTGCGATATAGACGTATATAATGTCCCCACCGAGAAGTAGGGGCCGACCCGCCAGGAATGTTGGAAAATACTACATCCGAGATGTTAGGTTCCCTTAGGTTAGGATATATAACGTTATAGAAGTATATAATGTCCCCAACGAGAAGTACGGGCCGACACGACCGGGATTTTGTCAAACATTACCAGCGACGGTCTAGATGGGTTAGGTTAGGTTATATTGCGATATAGACGTATATAATGTGCCCACCGAGAAGTAGGGGCCGACCCGACAGGAATGTTGGAAAATACTACATCCGAGATGTTAGGTTCCCTTAGGCTAGGACATATAACGTTATAGACGTATATAATGTCCCCACCGAGACGTACGGGAAGACATGAACGGGATTCTGTGAAACATTACCAGCGAGGGTCTAGGTGGGTTAGGTTAGGTTATATTACGTTATAGACGTATATAATGTTCCCACTGAGAAGTAGGGGCCGACCCGCCAGAAATGTTGGAAAATACTACATCCGAGATGTTAGGTTCCCTTAATTTAGGATATAAAACGATATAGACATATATAATGTCCCCACGGCAAAGTACGGGCCGACACGACCGGAATTTTGTAAAACATTACCAGCGACGGTCTAGATGGGTTAGGGTAGGTTATATTGCGATATAGACGTATATAATGTGCCCACCGAGAAGTAGGGGCCGACCCGACAGGAATGTTGGAAAATACTACATCCGAGATGTTAGGTTCCCTTAGGTTAGGATATATAACGTTATAGACGTATATAATATCCCCACCGAGAAGTACGGGCAGACACGACCGGGATTCTGTAAAGCATTACCAGCGAGGGTCTAGATGGGTTAGGTTAGGTCATATTGCGATATAGACTTATATAATGTGCCCACCGAGAAGTAGGGGCCGAACCGCCAGGAATGTTGGAAAATACTACATCCGAGATGTTAGGTTCTCTTAGGTTAGGATATAAAACGATATAGACGTATATAATGTCCCCACCGAGAAGTACGGGCAGACACGACCGGGATTTTGTAAAACATTACCAGCGAGGGTCTAGATGGGTTAGGTTAGGTTATATTGCGATATAGACGTATATAATGGGCCCACCGAGAAGTAGGGGCCGGCCCGCCAGGAATGTTGGAAAATACTACATCCGAGATGTTAGGTTCCCTTGGGTTAGGATATATAACGTTATAGACGTAAATAATGTCCCCACCGAGAAGTACGGGCCGACACGACCGGGATTTTGTAAAACATTACCAGCGAGGGTCTAGGTGGGTTAGGTTAGGTTATATTGCGATATAGACGTATATAATGTCCCCACCGAGAAGTAGGGGCCGACCCGCCAGGAATGTTGGAAAATACTACATCCGAGATGTTAGGTTCCCTTAGGTTAGGATATATAACGTTATAGAAGTATATAATGTCCCCAACGAGAAGTACGGGCCGACACGACCGGGATTTTGTCAAACATTACCAGCGACGGTCTAGATGGGTTAGGTTAGGTTATATTGCGATATAGACGTATATAATGTGCCCACCGAGAAGTAGGGGCCGACCCGACAGGAATGTTGGAAAATACTACATCCGAGATGTTAGGTTCCCTTAGGCTAGGACATATAACGTTATAGACGTATATAATGTCCCCACCGAGACGTACGGGAAGACATGAACGGGATTCTGTGAAACATTACCAGCGAGGGTCTAGGTGGGTTAGGTTAGGTTATATTACGTTATAGACGTATATAATGTTCCCACTGAGAAGTAGGGGCCGACCCGCCAGAAATGTTGGAAAATACTACATCCGAGATGTTAGGTTCCCTTAATTTAGGATATAAAACGATATAGACATATATAATGTCCCCACGGCAAAGTACGGGCCGACACGACCGGAATTTTGTAAAACATTACCAGCGACGGTCTAGATGGGTTAGGGTAGGTTATATTGCGATATAGACGTATATAATGTGCCCACCGAGAAGTAGGGGCCGACCCGACAGGAATGTTGGAAAATACTACATCCGAGATGTTAGGTTCCCTTAGGTTAGGATATATAACGTTATAGACGTATATAATGTCCCCACCGAGAAGTACGGGCAGACACGACCGGGATTCTGTAAAGCATTACCAGCGAGGGTCTAGATGGGTTAGGTTAGGTCATATTGCGATATAGACTTATATAATGTGCCCACCGAGAAGTAGGGGCCGAACCGCCAGGAATGTTGGAAAATACTACATCCGAGATGTTAGGTTCTCTTAGGTTAGGATATAAAACGATATAGACGTATATAATGTCCCCACCGAGAAGTACGGGCAGACACGACCGGGATTTTGTAAAACATTACCAGCGAGGGTCTAGATGGGTTAGGTTAGGTTATATTGCGATATAGACGTATATAATGTGCCCACCGAGAAGTAGGGGCCGGCCCGCCAGGAATGTTGGAAAATACTACATCCGAGATGTTAGGTTCCCTTGGGTTAGGATATATAACGTTATAGACGTAAATAATGTCCCCACCGAGAAGTACGGGCCGACACGACCGGGATTTTGTAAAACATTACCAGCGAGGGTCTAGGTGGGTTAGGTTAGGTTATATTACGATATAGACGTATATAATGTGCCCACCGAGAAGTAGGGGCCGACCCGCCAGGAATGTTGGAAAATACTACATCCGAGATGTTAGGTTCCCTTAGGTTAGGATATATAACGTTATAGACGTATATAATGTCCCCACCGAGAAGTACGGGCCCACACGACCGGAATTTTGTAAAGCATTACCAGCGAGGGTCTTGATGGGTTAGGTTAGGTTATATTACGATATGGACGTATATAATGTGCCCACCGAGAAGTAGGGGCTGGCCCGCCAGGAATGTTGGAAAATACTACACCCGAGATGTTAGGTTCTCTTAGGTTAGGATATATAACGTTATAGAAGAATATAATGTCCCCAACGAGAAGTACGGGCCGACACGACCGGGATTTTGTAAAACATTACCAGCGACGGTCTAGATGGGTTAGGTTAGGTTATATTGCGATATAGACGTATATAATGTGCCCACCGAGAAGTAGGGGCCGACCCGACAGGAATGTTGGAAAATACTACATCCGAGATGTTAGGTTCCCTTGGGTTAGGATATATAACGTTATAGACGTAAATAATGTCCCCACCGAGAAGTACGGGCCGACACGACCGGGATTTTGTAAAACATTACCAGCGAGGGTCTAGATGGGTTAGGTTAGGTCATATTGCGATATAGACGTATATAATGTGCCCACCGAGAAGTAGGGGCCGACCCGCCAGGAATGTTGGAAAATAGTACATCCGAGGTGTTAGGTGCCCTCAGGTTAGGATATATAATGTTATAGACGTATATAATGTCCCCACGGCAAAGTACGGGCCGACACGACCGGGATTTTGTAAAACATTACCAGCGAGGGTCTAGATGGGTTAGGTTAGGTTATATTACGATATAGACGTATATAATGTGCCCACCGAGAAGTAGGGGCCGACCCGCCAGCAATGTTGGGAAATACTACATCCGAGATGTTAGGTTCCCTTAGGTTAGGATATATAACGTTATAGACGTATATAATGTACCCACCGAGAAGTACGGGCCCACACGACCGGAATTTTGTAAAGCATTACCAGCGAGGGTCTTGATGGGTTAGGTTAGGTCATATTGCGATATAGACGTATATAATGTGCCCACCGAGAAGTAGGGGCCGACCCGCCAGGAATGTTGGAAAATACTACATCCGAGATGTTAGGTTCTCCTATGTTAGGATATAAAACGATATAGACGTATATAATGTCCCCACCGAGAAGTACGGGCAGACACGACCGGGATTTTGTAAAACATTACCAGCGAGGGTCTAGATGGGTTAGGTTAGGTTATATTGCGATATAGACGTATATAATGTGCCCACCGAGAAGTAGGGGCCGGCCCGCCAGGAATGTTGGAAAATACTACATCCGAGATGTTAGGTTCCCTTGGGTTAGGATATATAACGTTATAGACGTAAATAATGTCCCCACCGAGAAGTACGGGCCGACACGACCGGGATTTTGTAAAACATTACCAGCGAGGGTCTAGGTGGGTTAGGTTAGGTTATATTACGATATAGACGTATATAATGTGCCCACCGAGAAGTAGGGGCCGACCCGCCAGGAATGTTGGAAAATACTACATCCGAGGTGTTAGGTGCCCTCAGGTTAGGATATATAATGTTATAGACGTATATAATGTCCCCACGACAAAGTACGGGCCGACACGACCGGGATTTTGTAGAACATTACCAGCGAGGGTCTAGATGGGTTAGGTTAGGTTATATTACGATATAGACGTATATAATGTGCCCACCGAGAAGTAGGGGCCGACCCGCCAGGAATGTTGGAAAATACTACATCCGAGATGTTAGGTTCCCTTAGGTTAGGATATATAGCGTTATAGAAGTATATAATGTCCCCAACGAGAAGTACGGGCCGACACGACCGGGATTTTGTAAAACATTGCCAGCGACGGTCTAGATGGGTTAGGTTAGGTTATATTGCGATATAGACGTATATAATGTGCCCACCGAGAAGTAGGGGCCGACCCGACAGGAATGTTGGAAAATACTACATCCGAGATGTTAGGTTCCCTTAGGCTAGGACATATAACGTTATAGACGTATATAATGTCCCCACCGAGACGTACGGGAAGACATGTACGGGATTCTGTGAAACATTACCAGCGAGAGTCTAGGTGGGTTAGGTTAGGTTATATTACGTTATAGACGTATATAATGTTCCCACTGAGAAGTAGGGGCCGACACGCCAGAAATTTTGGAAAATACTACATCCGAGATGTTAGGTTCCCTTAGGCTAGGACATATAACGTTATAGACGTATATAATGTCCCCACCGAGACGTACGGGAAGACATGTACGGGATTCTGTGAAACATTACCAGCGAGAGTCTAGGTGGGTTAGGTTAGGTTATATTACGTTATAGACGTATATAATGTTCCCACTGAGAAGTAGGGGCCGACCCGCCAGAAATTTTGGAAAATACTACATCCGAGATGTTAGGTTCCCTTAATTTAGGATATAAAACGATATAGACATATATAATGTCCCCACGGCAAAGTACGGGCCGACACGACCGGGATTTTGTAAAACATTACCAGCGAGGGTCTAGATGGGTTAGGTTAGGTTATATTACGATATAGACGTATATAATGTGCCCACCGAGAAGTAGGGGCCGACCCGCCTGCAATGTTGGGAAATACTACATCCGAGATGCTAGGTTCCCTTAGGTTAGGATATATAACGTTATAGACGTATATAATGTCCCCACCGAGAAGTACGGGCCCACACGACCGGGATTTTGTAAAGCATTACCAGCGAGGGTCTTGATGGGTTAGGTTAGGTTATATTACGATATGGACGTATATAATGTGCCCACCGAGAAGTAGGGGCTGGCCCGCCAGGAATGTTGGAAAATACTACATCCGATATGTTAGGTTCCCTTAGGTTAGGATATATAACGTTATAGACGTATATAATGTCCCCACCGAGAAGTACGGGCCCACACGACCGGAATTTTGTAAAGCATTACCTGCGAGGGTCTTGATGGGTTAGGTTAAGTTATATTACGATATGGACGTATATAATGTGCCCACCGAGAAGTAGGGGCTGGCCCGCCAGGAATGTTGGAAAATACTACATCCGAGATGTTAGGTTCCCTTAGGTTAGGATATATAACGTTATAGAAGTATATAATGTCCCCAACGAGAAGTACGGGCCGACACGACCGGGATTTTGTAAAACATTACCAGCGACGGTCTAGATGGGTTAGGTTAGGTTATATTGCGATATAGACGTATATAATGTGCCCACCGAGAAGTAGGGGCCGACCCGCCAGGAATGTTGGAAAATACTACATCCGAGATGTTAGGTTCCCTTAGGTTAGGATATATAACGTTATAGACGTATATAATGTCCCCACCGAGAAGTACGGGCAGACACGACCGGGATTCTGTAAAGCATTACCAGCGAGGGTCTAGATGGGTTAGGTTAGGTCATATTGCGATATAGACGTATAAAATGTGCCCACCGAGAAGTAGGGGCCGACCCGCCAGGAATGTTGGAAAATACTACATCCGAGGTGTTAGGTGCCCTCAGGTTAGGATATATAATGTTATATACGTATATAATGTCCCCACGGCAAAGTACGGGCCGACACGACCGGGATTTTGTAAAACATTACCAGCGAGTGTCTAGATGGGTTAGGTTAGGTTATATTACGATATAGACGTATATAATGTGCCCACCGAGAAGTAGGGGCCGACCCGCCAGCAATGTTGGGAAATACTACATCCGATATGTTAGGTTCCCTTAGGTTAGGATATATAACGTTATAGACGTATATAATGTCCCCACCGAGAAGTACGGGCCCACACGACCGGAATTTTGTAAAGCATTACCTGCGAGGGTCTTGATGGGATAGGTTAGGTTATATAACGATATGGACGTATATAATGTGCCCACCGAGAAGTAGGGGCTGGCCCGCCAGGAATGTTGGAAAATACTACATACGAGATGTTAGGTTCGCTTAGGTTAGGATATATAACGTTATAGAAGTATATAATGTCCCCACCGAGAAGTACGGGCAGACACGACCGGGATTCTGTAAAGCATTACCAGCGAGGGTCTAGATGGGTTAGGTTAGGTCATATTGCGATATAGACGTATATAATGTGCCCACCGAGAAGTAGGGGCCGACCCGCCAGGAATGTTGGAAAATACTACATCCGAGATGTTAGGTTCCCTTAGGCTAGGATATATAACGTTAGAGACGTATATAATGTCCCCACCGAGACGTACGGGAAGACATGAACGGGATTCTGTGAAACATTACCAGCGAGAGTCTAGGTGGGTTAGGTTAGGTTATATTACGTTATAGACGTATATAATGTTCCCACTGAGAAGTAGGGGCCGACCCGCCAGAAATGTTGGAAAATACTACATCCGAGATGTTAGGTTCCCTTAATTTAGGATATAAAATGATATAGACGTATATAATGTCCCCACCGAGAAGTACGGGCAGACACGACCGGGATTCTGTAAAGCATTACCAGCGAGGGTCTAGATGGGTTAGGTTAGGTCATATTGCGATATAGACGTATATAATGTGCCCACCGAGAAGTAGGGGCCGGCCCGCCAGGAATGTTGGAAAATACTACATCCGAGATGTTAGGTTCCCTTGGGTTAGGATATATAACGTTATAGACGTAAATAATGTCCCCACCGAGAAGTACGGGCCGACACGACCGGGATTTTGTAAAACATTACCAGCGAGGGTCTAGGTGGGTTAGGTTAGGTTATATTACGATATAGACGTATATAATGTGCCCACCGAGAAGTAGGGGCCGGCCCGCCAGGAATGTTGGAAAATACTACATCCGAGATGTTAGGTTCCCTTGGGTTAGGATATATAACGTTATAGACGTAAATAATGTCCCCACCGAGAAGTACGAGCCGACACGACCGGCATTTTGTAAAACATTACCAGCGAGGGTCTAGGTGGGTTAGGTTAGGTTATATTACGATATAGACGTATATAATGTGCCCACCGAGAAGTAGGGGCCGACCCGCCAGGAATGTTGGGAAATACTACATCCGAGGTGTTAGGTGCCCTCAGGTTAGGATATATAATGTTATAGACGTATATAATGTCCCCACGGCAAAGTACGGGCCGACACGACCGGGATTTTGTAAAACATTACCAGCGAGGGTCTAGATGGGTTAGGTTAGGTTATATTACGATATAGACGTATATAATGTGCCCACCGAGAAGTAGGGGCCGACCCGCCAGCAATGTTGGGAAATACTACATCCGAGATGTTAGGTTCCCTTAGGTTAGGATATATAACGTTATAGACGTATATAATGTCCCCACCGAGAAGTACGGGCCCACACGACCGGGATTTTGTAAAGCATTACCAGCGAGGGTCTTGATGGGTTAGGTTAGGATATATTACGATATGGACGTATATAATGTGCCCACCGAGAAGTAGGGGCTGGCCCGCCAGGAATGTTGGAAAATACTACATCCGATATGTTAGGTTCCCTTAGGTTAGGATATATAACGTTATAGACGTATATAATGTCCCCACCGAGAAGTACGGGCCCACACGACCGGAATTTTGTAAAGCATTACCTGCGAGGGTCTTGATGGGTTAGGTTAAGTTATATTACGATATGGACGTATATAATGTGCCCACCGAGAAGTAGGGGCTGGCCCGCCAGGAATGTTGGAAAATACTACATCCGAGATGTTAGGTTCCCTTAGGTTAGGATATATAACGTTATAGAAGTATATAATGTCCCCAACGAGAAGTACGGGCCGACACAACCGGGATTTTGTAAAACATTACCAGCGACGGTCTAGATGGGTTAGGTTAGGTTATATTGCGATATAGACGTATATAATGTGCCCACCGAGAAGTAGGGGCCGACCCGCCAGGAATGTTGGAAAATACTACATCCGAGATGTTAGGTTCCCTTAGGTTAGGATATATAACGTTATAGAAGTATATAATGTCCCCAACGAGAAGTACGGGCCGACACGACCGGGATTTTGTAAAACATTACCAGCGACGGTCTAGATGGGTTAGGTTAGGTTATATTGCGATATAGACGTATATAATGTGCCCACCGAGAAGTAGAGGCCGACCCGACAGGAATGTTGGAAAATACTACATCCGAGATGTTAGGTTCCCTTAGGCTAGGACATATAACGTTATAGACGTATATAATGTCCCCAACGAGACGTACGGGAAGACATGAACGGGATTCTGTGAAACATTACCAGCGAGAGTCTAGGTGGGTTAGGTTAGGTTATATTACGTTATAGACGTATATAATGTTCCCACTGAGAAGTAGGGGCCGACCCGCCAGAAATGTTGGAAAATACTACATCCGAGATGTTAGGTTCCCTTAATTTAGGATATAAAACGATATAGACATATATAATGTCCCCACGGCAAAGTACGGGCCGACACGACCGGAATTTTGTAAAACATTACCAGCGACGGTCTAGATGGGTTAGGGTAGGTTATATTGCGATATAGACGTATATAATGTGCCCACCGAGAAGTAGGGGCCGACCCGACAGGAATGTTGGAAAATACTACATCCGAGATGTTAGGTTCCCTTAGGTTAGGATATATAACGTTATAGACGTATATAATGTCCCCACCGAGAAGTACGGGCAGACACGACCGGGATTCTGTAAAGCATTACCAGCGAGGGTCTAGATGGGTTAGGTTAGGTCATATTGCGATATAGACTTATATAATGTGCCCACCGAGAAGTAGGGGCCGAACCGCCAGGAATGTTGGAAAATACTACATCCGAGATGTTAGGTTCTCTTAGGTTAGGATATAAAACGATATAGACGTATATAATGTCCCCACCGAGAAGTACGGGCAGACACGACCGGGATTTTGTAAAACATTACCAGCGAGGGTCTAGATGGGTTAGGTTAGGTTATATTGCGATATAGACGTATATAATGTGCCCACCGAGAAGTAGGGGCCGACCCGCCAGGAATGTTGGAAAATACTACATCCGAGATGTTAGGTTCCCTTAGGTTAGGATATATAACGTTATAGAAGTATATAATGTCCCCAACGAGAAGTACGGGCCGACACGACCGGGATTTTGTAAAACATTACCAGCGACGGTCTAGATGGGTTAGGTTAGGTTATATTGCGATATAGACGTATATAATGTGCCCACCGAGAAGTAGGGGCCGACCCGACAGGAATGTTGGAAAATACTACATCCGAGATGTTAGGTTCCCTTAGGCTAGGACATATAACGTTATAGACGTATATAATGTCCCCAACGAGACGTACGGGAAGACATGAACGGGATTCTGTGAAACATTACCAGCGAGAGTCTAGGTGGGTTAGGTTAGGTTATATTACGTTATAGACGTATATAATGTTCCCACTGAGAAGTAGGGGCCGACCCGCCAGAAATGTTGGAAAATACTACATCCGAGATGTTAGGTTCCCTTAATTTAGGATATAAAACGATATAGACATATATAATGTCCCCACGGCAAAGTACGGGCCGACACGACCGGGATTTTGTAAAACATTACCAGCGACGGTCTAGATGGGTTAGGGTAGGTTATATTGCGATATAGACGTATATAATGTGCCCACCGAGAAGTAGGGGCCGACCCGACAGGAATGTTGGAAAATACTACATCCGAGATGTTAGGTTCCCTTAGGTTAGGATATATAACGTTATAGACGTATATAATGTCCCCACCGAGAAGTACGGGCAGACACGACCGGGATTCTGTAAAGCATTACCAGCGAGGGTCTAGATGGGTTAGGTTAGGTCATATTGCGATATAGACTTATATAATGTGCCCACCGAGAAGTAGGGGCCGAACCGCCAGGAATGTTGGAAAATACTACATCCGAGATGTTAGGTTCTCTTAGGTTAGGATATAAAACGATATAGACGTATATAATGTCCCCACCGAGAAGTACGGGCAGACACGACCGGGATTTTGTAAAACATTACCAGCGAGGGTCTAGATGGGTTAGGTTAGGTTATATTGCGATATAGACGTATATAATGGGCCCACCGAGAAGTAGGGGCCGGCCCGCCAGGAATGTTGGAAAATACTACATCCGAGATGTTAGGTTCCCTTGGGTTAGGATATATAACGTTATAGACGTAAATAATGTCCCCACCGAGAAGTACGGGCCGACACGACCGGGATTTTGTAAAACATTACCAGCGAGGGTCTAGGTGGGTTAGGTTAGGTTATATTGCGATATAGACGTATATAATGTCCCCACCGAGAAGTAGGGGCCGACCCGCCAGGAATGTTGGAAAATACTACATCCGAGATGTTAGGTTCCCTTAGGTTAGGATATATAACGTTATAGAAGTATATAATGTCCCCAACGAGAAGTACGGGCCGACACGACCGGGATTTTGTCAAACATTACCAGCGACGGTCTAGATGGGTTAGGTTAGGTTATATTGCGATATAGACGTATATAATGTGCCCACCGAGAAGTAGGGGCCGACCCGACAGGAATGTTGGAAAATACTACATCCGAGATGTTAGGTTCCCTTAGGCTAGGACATATAACGTTATAGACGTATATAATGTCCCCACCGAGACGTACGGGAAGACATGAACGGGATTCTGTGAAACATTACCAGCGAGGGTCTAGGTGGGTTAGGTTAGGTTATATTACGTTATAGACGTATATAATGTTCCCACTGAGAAGTAGGGGCCGACCCGCCAGAAATGTTGGAAAATACTACATCCGAGATGTTAGGTTCCCTTAATTTAGGATATAAAACGATATAGACATATATAATGTCCCCACGGCAAAGTACGGGCCGACACGACCGGAATTTTGTAAAACATTACCAGCGACGGTCTAGATGGGTTAGGGTAGGTTATATTGCGATATAGACGTATATAATGTGCCCACCGAGAAGTAGGGGCCGACCCGACAGGAATGTTGGAAAATACTACATCCGAGATGTTAGGTTCCCTTAGGTTAGGATATATAACGTTATAGACGTATATAATATCCCCACCGAGAAGTACGGGCAGACACGACCGGGATTCTGTAAAGCATTACCAGCGAGGGTCTAGATGGGTTAGGTTAGGTCATATTGCGATATAGACTTATATAATGTGCCCACCGAGAAGTAGGGGCCGAACCGCCAGGAATGTTGGAAAATACTACATCCGAGATGTTAGGTTCTCTTAGGTTAGGATATAAAACGATATAGACGTATATAATGTCCCCACCGAGAAGTACGGGCAGACACGACCGGGATTTTGTAAAACATTACCAGCGAGGGTCTAGATGGGTTAGGTTAGGTTATATTGCGATATAGACGTATATAATGGGCCCACCGAGAAGTAGGGGCCGGCCCGCCAGGAATGTTGGAAAATACTACATCCGAGATGTTAGGTTCCCTTGGGTTAGGATATATAACGTTATAGACGTAAATAATGTCCCCACCGAGAAGTACGGGCCGACACGACCGGGATTTTGTAAAACATTACCAGCGAGGGTCTAGGTGGGTTAGGTTAGGTTATATTGCGATATAGACGTATATAATGTCCCCACCGAGAAGTAGGGGCCGACCCGCCAGGAATGTTGGAAAATACTACATCCGAGATGTTAGGTTCCCTTAGGTTAGGATATATAACGTTATAGAAGTATATAATGTCCCCAACGAGAAGTACGGGCCGACACGACCGGGATTTTGTCAAACATTACCAGCGACGGTCTAGATGGGTTAGGTTAGGTTATATTGCGATATAGACGTATATAATGTGCCCACCGAGAAGTAGGGGCCGACCCGACAGGAATGTTGGAAAATACTACATCCGAGATGTTAGGTTCCCTTAGGCTAGGACATATAACGTTATAGACGTATATAATGTCCCCACCGAGACGTACGGGAAGACATGAACGGGATTCTGTGAAACATTACCAGCGAGGGTCTAGGTGGGTTAGGTTAGGTTATATTACGTTATAGACGTATATAATGTTCCCACTGAGAAGTAGGGGCCGACCCGCCAGAAATGTTGGAAAATACTACATCCGAGATGTTAGGTTCCCTTAATTTAGGATATAAAACGATATAGACATATATAATGTCCCCACGGCAAAGTACGGGCCGACACGACCGGAATTTTGTAAAACATTACCAGCGACGGTCTAGATGGGTTAGGGTAGGTTATATTGCGATATAGACGTATATAATGTGCCCACCGAGAAGTAGGGGCCGACCCGACAGGAATGTTGGAAAATACTACATCCGAGATGTTAGGTTCCCTTAGGTTAGGATATATAACGTTATAGACGTATATAATGTCCCCACCGAGAAGTACGGGCAGACACGACCGGGATTCTGTAAAGCATTACCAGCGAGGGTCTAGATGGGTTAGGTTAGGTCATATTGCGATATAGACTTATATAATGTGCCCACCGAGAAGTAGGGGCCGAACCGCCAGGAATGTTGGAAAATACTACATCCGAGATGTTAGGTTCTCTTAGGTTAGGATATAAAACGATATAGACGTATATAATGTCCCCACCGAGAAGTACGGGCAGACACGACCGGGATTTTGTAAAACATTACCAGCGAGGGTCTAGATGGGTTAGGTTAGGTTATATTGCGATATAGACGTATATAATGTGCCCACCGAGAAGTAGGGGCCGACCCGACAGGAATGTTGGAAAATACTACATCCGAGATGTTAGGTTCCCTTGGGTTAGGATATATAACGTTATAGACGTAAATAATGTCCCCACCGAGAAGTACGGGCCGACACGACCGGGATTTTGTAAAACATTACCAGCGAGGGTCTAGATGGGTTAGGTTAGGTCATATTGCGATATAGACGTATATAATGTGCCCACCGAGAAGTAGGGGCCGACCCGCCAGGAATGTTGGAAAATAGTACATCCGAGGTGTTAGGTGCCCTCAGGTTAGGATATATAATGTTATAGACGTATATAATGTCCCCACGGCAAAGTACGGGCCGACACGACCGGGATTTTGTAAAACATTACCAGCGAGGGTCTAGATGGGTTAGGTTAGGTTATATTACGATATAGACGTATATAATGTGCCCACCGAGAAGTAGGGGCCGACCCGCCAGCAATGTTGGGAAATACTACATCCGAGATGTTAGGTTCCCTTAGGTTAGGATATATAACGTTATAGACGTATATAATGTACCCACCGAGAAGTACGGGCCCACACGACAGGAATTTTGTAAAGCATTACCAGCGAGGGTCTTGATGGGTTAGGTTAGGTCATATTGCGATATAGACGTATATAATGTGCCCACCGAGAAGTAGGGGCCGACCCGCCAGGAATGTTGGAAAATACTACATCCGAGATGTTAGGTTCTCCTATGTTAGGATATAAAACGATATAGACGTATATAATGTCCCCACCGAGAAGTACGGGCAGACACGACCGGGATTTTGTAAAACATTACCAGCGAGGGTCTAGATGGGTTAGGTTAGGTTATATTGCGATATAGACGTATATAATGTGCCCACCGAGAAGTAGGGGCCGGCCCGCCAGGAATGTTGGAAAATACTACATCCGAGATGTTAGGTTCCCTTGGGTTAGGATATATAACGTTATAGACGTAAATAATGTCCCCACCGAGAAGTACGGGCCGACACGACCGGGATTTTGTAAAACATTACCAGCGAGGGTCTAGGTGGGTTAGGTTAGGTTATATTACGATATAGACGTATATAATGTGCCCACCGAGAAGTAGGGGCCGACCCGCCAGGAATGTTGGAAAATACTACATCCGAGGTGTTAGGTGCCCTCAGGTTAGGATATATAATGTTATAGACGTATATAATGTCCCCACGACAAAGTACGGGCCGACACGACCGGGATTTTGTAGAACATTACCAGCGAGGGTCTAGATGGGTTAGGTTAGGTTATATTACGATATAGACGTATATAATGTGCCCACCGAGAAGTAGGGGCCGACCCGCCAGGAATGTTGGAAAATACTACATCCGAGATGTTAGGTTCCCTTAGGTTAGGATATATAGCGTTATAGAAGTATATAATGTCCCCAACGAGAAGTACGGGCCGACACGACCGGGATTTTGTAAAACATTGCCAGCGACGGTCTAGATGGGTTAGGTTAGGTTATATTGCGATATAGACGTATATAATGTGCCCACCGAGAAGTAGGGGCCGACCCGACAGGAATGTTGGAAAATACTACATCCGAGATGTTAGGTTCCCTTAGGCTAGGACATATAACGTTATAGACGTATATAATGTCCCCACCGAGACGTACGGGAAGACATGTACGGGATTCTGTGAAACATTACCAGCGAGAGTCTAGGTGGGTTAGGTTAGGTTATATTACGTTATAGACGTATATAATGTTCCCACTGAGAAGTAGGGGCCGACCCGCCAGAAATTTTGGAAAATACTACATCCGAGATGTTAGGTTCCCTTAATTTAGGATATAAAACGATATAGACATATATAATGTCCCCACGGCAAAGTACGGGCCGACACGACCGGGATTTTGTAAAACATTACCAGCGAGGGTCTAGATGGGTTAGGTTAGGTTATATTACGATATAGACGTATATAATGTGCCCACCGAGAAGTAGGGGCCGACCCGCCTGCAATGTTGGGAAATACTACATCCGAGATGCTAGGTTCCCTTAGGTTAGGATATATAACGTTATAGACGTATATAATGTCCCCACCGAGAAGTACGGGCCCACACGACCGGGATTTTGTAAAGCATTACCAGCGAGGGTCTTGATGGGTTAGGTTAGGTTATATTACGATATGGACGTATATAATGTGCCCACCGAGAAGTAGGGGCTGGCCCGCCAGGAATGTTGGAAAATACTACATCCGATATGTTAGGTTCCCTTAGGTTAGGATATATAACGTTATAGACGTATATAATGTCCCCACCGAGAAGTACGGGCCCACACGACCGGAATTTTGTAAAGCATTACCTGCGAGGGTCTTGATGGGTTAGGTTAAGTTATATTACGATATGGACGTATATAATGTGCCCACCGAGAAGTAGGGGCTGGCCCGCCAGGAATGTTGGAAAATACTACATCCGAGATGTTAGGTTCCCTTAGGTTAGGATATATAACGTTATAGAAGTATATAATGTCCCCAACGAGAAGTACGGGCCGACACGACCGGGATTTTGTAAAACATTACCAGCGACGGTCTAGATGGGTTAGGTTAGGTTATATTGCGATATAGACGTATATAATGTGCCCACCGAGAAGTAGGGGCCGACCCGCCAGGAATGTTGGAAAATACTACATCCGAGATGTTAGGTTCCCTTAGGTTAGGATATATAACGTTATAGACGTATATAATGTCCCCACCGAGAAGTACGGGCAGACACGACCGGGATTCTGTAAAGCATTACCAGCGAGGGTCTAGATGGGTTAGGTTAGGTCATATTGCGATATAGACGTATAAAATGTGCCCACCGAGAAGTAGGGGCCGACCCGCCAGGAATGTTGGAAAATACTACATCCGAGGTGTTAGGTGCCCTCAGGTTAGGATATATAATGTTATATACGTATATAATGTCCCCACGGCAAAGTACGGGCCGACACGACCGGGATTTTGTAAAACATTACCAGCGAGTGTCTAGATGGGTTAGGTTAGGTTATATTACGATATAGACGTATATAATGTGCCCACCGAGAAGTAGGGGCCGACCCGCCAGCAATGTTGGGAAATACTACATCCGATATGTTAGGTTCCCTTAGGTTAGGATATATAACGTTATAGACGTATATAATGTCCCCACCGAGAAGTACGGGCCCACACGACCGGAATTTTGTAAAGCATTACCTGCGAGGGTCTTGATGGGTTAGGTTAGGTTATATAACGATATGGACGTATATAATGTGCCCACCGAGAAGTAGGGGCTGGCCCGCCAGGAATGTTGGAAAATACTACATACGAGATGTTAGGTTCGCTTAGGTTAGGATATATAACGTTATAGAAGTATATAATGTCCCCACCGAGAAGTACGGGCAGACACGACCGGGATTCTGTAAAGCATTACCAGCGAGGGTCTAGATGGGTTAGGTTAGGTCATATTGCGATATAGACGTATATAATGTGCCCACCGAGAAGTAGGGGCCGACCCGCCAGGAATGTTGGAAAATACTACATCCGAGATGTTAGGTTCCCTTAGGCTAGGATATATAACGTTAGAGACGTATATAATGTCCCCACCGAGACGTACGGGAAGACATGAACGGGATTCTGTGAAACATTACCAGCGAGAGTCTAGGTGGGTTAGGTTAGGTTATATTACGTTATAGACGTATATAATGTTCCCACTGAGAAGTAGGGGCCGACCCGCCAGAAATGTTGGAAAATACTACATCCGAGATGTTAGGTTCCCTTAATTTAGGATATAAAACGATATAGACGTATATAATGTCCCCACCGAGAAGTACGGGCCGACACGACCGGGATTTTGTAAAACATTACCAGCGAGGGTCTAGGTGGGTTAGGTTAGGTTATATTACGATATAGACGTATATAATGTGCCCACCGAGAAGTAGGGGCCGGCCCGCCAGGAATGTTGGAAAATACTACATCCGAGATGTTAGGTTCCCTTGGGTTAGGATATATAACGTTATAGACGTAAATAATGTCCCCACCGAGAAGTACGGGCCGACACGACCGGGATTTTGTAAAACATTACCAGCGAGGGTCTAGGTGGGTTAGGTTAGGTTATATTACGATATAGACGTATATAATGTGCCCACCGAGAAGTAGGGGCCGACCCGCCAGGAATGTTGGGAAATACTACATCCGAGGTGTTAGGTGCCCTCAGGTTAGGATATATAATGTTATAGACGTATATAATGTCCCCACGGCAAAGTACGGGCCGACACGACCGGGATTTTGTAAAACATTACCAGCGAGGGTCTAGATGGGTTAGGTTAGGTTATATTACGATATAGACGTATATAATGTGCCCACCGAGAAGTAGGGGCCGACCCGCCAGCAATGTTGGGAAATACTACATCCGAGATGTTAGGTTCCCTTAGGTTAGGATATATAACGTTATAGACGTATATAATGTCCCCACCGAGAAGTACGGGCCCACACGACCGGGATTTTGTAAAGCATTACCAGCGAGGGTCTTGATGGGTTAGGTTAGGTTATATTACGATATGGACGTATATAATGTGCCCACCGAGAAGTAGGGGCTGGCCCGCCAGGAATGTTGGAAAATACTACATCCGATATGTTAGGTTCCCTTAATTTAGGATATAAAACGATATAGACATATATAATGTCCCCACGGCAAAGTACGGGTCGACACGACCGGGATTTTGTAAAACATTACCAGCGACGGTCTAGATGGGTTAGGGTAGGTTATATTGCGATATAGACGTATATAATGTGCCCACCGAGAAGTAGGGGCCGACCCGCCAGGAATGTTGGAAAATACTACATCCGAGATGTTAGGTTCCCTTAGGTTAGGATATATAACGTTATAGAAGTATATAATGTGCCCACCGAGAAGTAGGGGCCGACCCGACAGGAATGTTGGAAAATACTACATCCGAGATGTTAGGTTCCCTTAGGTTAGGATATATAACGTTATAGACGTATATAATGTCCCCACCGAGAAGTACGGGCAGACACGACCGGGATTCTGTAAAGCATTACCAGCGAGGGTCTAGATGGGTTAGGTTAGGTCATATTGCGATATAGACTTATATAATGTGCCCACCGAGAAGTAGGGGCCGAACCGCCAGGAATGTTGGAAAATACTACATCCGAGATGTTAGGTTCTCTTAGGTTAGGATATAAAACGATATAGACGTATATAATGTCCCCACCGAGAAGTACGGGCAGACACGACCGGGATTTTGTAAAACATTACCAGCGAGGGTCTAGATGGGTTAGGTTAGGTTATATTGCGATATAGACGTATATAATGGGCCCACCGAGAAGTAGGGGCCGGCCCGCCAGGAATGTTGGAAAATACTACATCCGAGATGTTAGGTTCCCTTGGGTTAGGATATATAACGTTATAGACGTAAATAATGTCCCCACCGAGAAGTACGGGCCGACACGACCGGGATTTTGTAAAACATTACCAGCGAGGGTCTAGGTGGGTTAGGTTAGGTTATATTGCGATATAGACGTATATAATGTGCCCACCGAGAAGTAGGGGCCGACCCGCCAGGAATGTTGGAAAATACTACATCCGAGATGTTAGGTTCCCTTAGGTTAGGATATATAACGTTATAGAAGTATATAATGTCCCCAACGAGAAGTACGGGCCGACACGACCGGGATTTTGTCAAACATTACCAGCGACGGTCTAGATGGGTTAGGTTAGGTTATATTGCGATATAGACGTATATAATGTGCCCACCGAGAAGTAGGGGCCGACCCGACAGGAATGTTGGAAAATACTACATCCGAGATGTTAGGTTCCCTTAGGCTAGGACATATAACGTTATAGACGTATATAATGTCCCCACCGAGACGTACGGGAAGACATGAACGGGATTCTGTGAAACATTACCAGCGAGGGTCTAGGTGGGTTAGGTTAGGTTATATTACGTTATAGACGTATATAATGTTCCCACTGAGAAGTAGGGGCCGACCCGCCAGAAATGTTGGAAAATACTACATCCGAGATGTTAGGTTCCCTTAATTTAGGATATAAAACGATATAGACATATATAATGTCCCCACGGCAAAGTACGGGCCGACACGACCGGAATTTTGTAAAACATTACCAGCGAAGGTCTAGATGGGTTAGGGTAGGTTATATTGCGATATAGACGTATATAATGTGCCCACCGAGAAGTAGGGGCCGACCCGACAGGAATGTTGGAAAATACTACATCCGAGATGTTAGGTTCCCTTAGGTTAGGATATATAACGTTATAGACGTATATAATGTCCCCACCGAGAAGTACGGGCAGACACGACCGGGATTCTGTAAAGCATTACCAGCGAGGGTCTAGATGGGTTAGGTTAGGTCATATTGCGATATAGACTTATATAATGTGCCCACCGAGAAGTAGGGGCCGAACCGCCAGGAATGTTGGAAAATACTACATCCGAGATGTTAGGTTCCCTTAGGTTAGGATATATAACGTTATAGAAGTATATAATGTCCCCAACGAGAAGTACGGGCCGACACGACCGGGATTTTGTCAAACATTACCAGCGACGGTCTAGATGGGTTAGGTTAGGTTATATTGCGATATAGACGTATATAATGTGCCCACCGAGAAGTAGGGGCCGACCCGACAGGAATGTTGGAAAATACTACATCCGAGATGTTAGGTTCCCTTAGGCTAGGACATATAACGTTATAGACGTATATAATGTCCCCACCGAGACGTACGGGAAGACATGAACGGGATTCTGTAAAGCATTACCAGCGAGGGTCTAGATGGGTTAGGTTAGGTCATATTGCGATATAGACGTATATAATGTGCCCACCAAGAAGTAGGGGCCGACCCGCCAGGAATGTTGGAAAATACTACATCCGAGATGTTAGGTTCCCTTAGGCTAGGATATATAACGTTAGAGACGTATATAATGTCCCCACCGAGACGTACGGGAAGACATGAACGGGATTCTGTGAAACATTACCAGCGAGAGTCTAGGTGGGTTAGGTTAGGTTATATTACGTTATAGACGTATATAATGTTCCCACTGAGAAGTAGGGGCCGACCCGCCAGAAATGTTGGAAAATACTACATCCGAGATGTTAGGTTCCCTTAATTTAGGATATAAAACGATATAGACGTATATAATGTCCCCACCGAGAAGTACGGGCCGACACGACCGGGATTTTGTAAAACATTACCAGCGAAGGTCTAGGTGGGTTAGGTTAGGTTATATTACGATATAGACGTATATAATGTGCCCACCGAGAAGTAGGGGCCGGCCCGCCAGGAATGTTGGAAAATACTACATCCGAGATGTTAGGTTCCCTTGGGTTAGGATATATAACGTTATAGACGTAAATAATGTCCCCACCGAGAAGTACGGGCCGACACGACCGGGATTTTGTAAAACATTACCAGCGAGGGTCTAGGTGGGTTAGGTTAGGTTATATTACGATATAGACGTATATAATGTGCCCACCGAGAAGTAGGGGCCGACCCGCCAGGAATGTTGGGAAATACTACATCCGAGGTGTTAGGTGCCCTCAGGTTAGGATATATAATGTTATAGACGTATATAATGTCCCCACGGCAAAGTACGGGCCGACACGACCGGGATTTTGTAAAACATTACCAGCGAGGGTCTAGATGGGTTAGGTTAGGTTATATTACGATATAGACGTGTATAATGTGCCCACCGAGAAGTAGGGGCCGACCCGCCAGCAATGTTGGGAAATACTACATCCGAGATGTTAGGTTCCCTTAGGTTAGGATATATAACGTTATAGACGTATATAATGTCCCCACCGAGAAGTACGGGCCCACACGACCGGGATTTTGTAAAGCATTACCAGCGAGGGTCTTGATGGGTTAGGTTAGGTTATATTACGATATGGACGTATATAATGTGCCCACCGAGAAGTAGGGGCTGGCCCGCCAGGAATGTTGGAAAATACTACATCCGATATGTTAGGTTCCCTTAATTTAGGATATAAAACGATATAGACATATATAATGTCCCCACGGCAAAGTACGGGCCGACACGACCGGGATTTTGTAAAACATTACCAGCGACGGTCTAGATGGGTTAGGGTAGGTTATATTGCGATATAGACGTATATAATGTGCCCACCGAGAAGTAGGGGCCGACCCGACAGGAATGTTGGAAAATACTACATCCTAGATGTTAGGTTCCCTTAGGTTAGGATATATAACGTTATAGACGTATATAATGTCCCCACCGAGAAGTACGGGCAGACACGACCGGGATTCTGTAAAGCATTACCAGCGAGGTTCTAGATGGGTTAGGTTAGGTCATATTGCGATATAGACTTATATAATGTGCCCACCGAGAAGTAGGGGCCGAACCGCCAGGAATGTTGGAAAATACTACATCCGAGATGTTAGGTTCTCTTAGGTTAGGATATAAAACGATATAGACGTATATAATGTCCCCACCGAGAAGTACGGGCAGACACGACCGGGATTTTGTAAAACATTACCAGCGAGGGTCTAGATGGGTTAGGTTAGGTTATATTGCGATATAGACGTATATAATGGGCCCACCGAGAAGTAGGGGCCGGCCCGCCAGGAATGTTGGAAAATACTACATCCGAGATGTTAGGTTCCCTTGGGTTAGGTTATATAACGTTATAGACGTAAATAATGTCCCCACCGAGAAGTACGGGCCGACACGACCGGGATTTTGTAAAACATTACCAGCGAGGGTCTAGGTGGGTTAGGTTAGGTTATATTGCGATATAGACGTATATAATGTGCCCACCGAGAAGTAGGGGCCGACCCGCCAGGAATGTTGGAAAATACTACATCCGAGATGTTAGGTTCCCTTAGGTTAGGATATATAACGTTATAGAAGTATATAATGTCCCCAACGAGAAGTACGGGCCGACACGACCGGGATTTTGTCAAACATTACCAGCGACGGTCTAGATGGGTTAGGTTAGGTTATATTGCGATATAGACGTATATAATGTGCCCACCGAGAAGTAGGGGCCGACCCGACAGGAATGTTGGAAAATACTACATCCGAGATGTTAGGTTCCCTTAGGCTAGGACATATAACGTTATAGACGTATATAATGTCCCCACCGAGACGTACGGGAAGACATGAACGGGATTCTGTGAAACATTACCAGCGAGGGTCTAGGTGGGTTAGGTTAGGTTATATTACGTTATAGACGTATATAATGTTCCCACTGAGAAGTAGGGGCCGACCCGCCAGAAATGTTGGAAAATACTACATCCGAGATGTTAGGTTCCCTTAATTTAGGATATAAAACGATATAGACATATATAATGTCCCCACGGCAAAGTACGGGCCGACACGACCGGAATTTTGTAAAACATTACCAGCGAAGGTCTAGATGGGTTAGGGTAGGTTATATTGCGATATAGACGTATATAATGTGCCCACCGAGAAGTAGGGGCCGACCCGACAGGAATGTTGGAAAATACTACATCCGAGATGTTAGGTTCCCTTAGGTTAGGATATATAACGTTATAGACGTATATAATGTCCCCACCGAGAAGAACGGGCAGACACGACCGGGATTCTGTAAAGCATTACCAGCGAGGGTCTAGATGGGTTAGGTTAGGTCATATTGCGATATAGACTTATATAATGTGCCCACCGAGAAGTAGGGGCCGAACCGCCAGGAATGTTGGAAAATACTACATCCGAGATGTTAGGTTCCCTTAGGTTAGGATATATAACGTTATAGAAGTATATAATGTCCCCAACGAGAAGTACGGGCCGACACGACCGGGATTTTGTCAAACATTACCAGCGACGGTCTAGATGGGTTAGGTTAGGTTATATTGCGATATAGACGTATATAATGTGCCCACCGAGAAGTAGGGGCCGACCCGACAGGAATGTTGGAAAATACTACATCCGAGATGTTAGGTTCCCTTAGGCTAGGACATATAACGTTATAGACGTATATAATGTCCCAACCGAGACGTACGGGAAGACATGAACGGGATTCTGTGAAACATTACCAGCGAGGGTCTAGGTGGGTTAGGTTAGGTTATATTACGTTATAGACGTATATAATGTTCCCACTGAGAAGTAGGGGCCGACCCGCCAGAAATGTTGGAAAATACTACATCCGAGATGTTAGGTTCCCTTAATTTAGGATATAAAACGATATAGACATATATAATGTCCCCACGGCAAAGTACGGGCCGACACGACCGGAATTTTGTAAAACATTACCAGCGACGGTCTAGATGGGTTAGAGTAGGTTATATTGCGATATAGACGTATATAATGTGCCCACCGAGAAGTAGGGGCCGACCCGACAGGAATGTTGGAAAATACTACATCCGAGATGTTAGGTTCCCTTAGGTTAGGATATATAACGTTATAGACGTATATAATGTCCCCACCGAGAAGTAGGGGCAGACACGACCGGGATTCTGTAAAGCATTACCAGCGAGGGTCTAGATGGGTTAGGTTAGGTCATATTGCGATATAGACTTATATAATGTGCCCACCGAGAAGTAGGGGCCGAACCGCCAGGAATGTTGGAAAATACTACATCCGAGATGTTAGGTTCTCTTAGGTTAGGATATAAAACGATATAGACGTATATAATGTCCCCACCGAGAAGTACGGGCAGACACGACCGGGATTTTGTAAAACATTACCAGCGAGGGTCTAGATGGGTTAGGTTAGGTTATATTGCGATATAGACGTATATAATGTGCCCACCGAGAAGTAGGGGCCGGCCCGCCAGGAATGTTGGAAAATACTACATCCGAGATGTTAGGTTCCCTTGGGTTAGGATATATAACGTTATAGACGTAAATAATGTCCCCACCGAGAAGTACGGGCCGACACGACCGGAATTTTGTAAAGCATTACCAGCGAGGGTCTTGATGGGTTAGGTTAGGTTATATTACGATATGGACGTATATAATGTGCCCACCGAGAAGTAGGGGCTGGCCCGCCAGGAATGTTGGAAAATACTACACCCGAGATGTTAGGTTCCCTTAGGTTAGGATATATAACGTTATAGAAGAATATAATGTCCCCAACGAGAAGTACGGGCCGACACGACCGGGATTTTGTAAAACATTACCAGCGACGGTCTAGATGGGTTAGGTTAGGTTATATTGCGATATAGACGTATATAATGTGCCCACCGAGAAGTAGGGGCCGACCCGACAGGAATGTTGGAAAATACTACATCCGAGATGTTAGGTTCCCTTAGGTTAGGATATATAACGTTATAGACGTATATAATGTCCCCACCGAGAAGAACGGGCAGACACGACCGGGATTCTGTAAAGCATTACCAGCGAGGGTCTAGATGGGTTAGGTTAGGTCATATTGCGATATAGACGTATATAATGTGCCCACCGAGAAGTAGGGGCCGACCCGCCAGGAATGTTGGAAAATACTACATCCGAGGTGTTAGGTGCCCTCAGGTTAGGATATATAATGTTATATACGTATATAATGTCCCCACGGCAAAGTACGTGCCGACACGACCGGGATTTTGTAAAACATTACCAGCGAGGGTCTAGATGGGTTAGGTTAGGTTATATTACGATATAGACGTATATAATGTGCCCACCGAGAAGTAGGGGCCGACCCGCCAGCAATGTTGGGAAATACTACATCCGATATGTTAGGTTCCCTTAGGTTAGGATATATAACGTTATAGACGTATATAATGTCCCCACCGAGAAGTACGGGCCCACACGACCGGAATTTTGTAAAGCATTACCTGCGAGGGTCTTGATGGGTTAGGTTAGGTAATATTACGATATGGACGTATATAATGTGCCCACCGAGAAGTAGGGGCCGACCCGACAGGAATGTTGGAAAATACTACATCCGAGATGTTAGGTTCCCTTAGGCTAGGACATATAACGTTATAGACGTATATCATGTCCCCACAGAGACGTACGGGAAGACATGTACGGGATTCTGTGAAACATTACCAGCGAGAGTCTAGGTGGGTTAGGTTAGGTTATATTACGTTATAGACGTATATAATGTTCCCACTGAGAAGTAGGGGCCGACCCGCCAGAAATTTTGGAAAATACTACATCCGAGATGTTAGGTTCCCTTAATTTAGGATATAAAACGATATAGACATATATAATGTCCCCACGGTAAAGTACGGGCCGACACGACCGGAATTTTGTAAAACATTACCAGCGAGGGTCTAGATGGGTTAGGTTAGGTTATATTACGATATGGACGTATATAATGTGCCCACCGAGAAGTAGGGGCCGACCCGCCAGGAATGCTGGAAAATACTACATCCGAGATGTTAGGTTCCCTTAGGTTAGGATATATAACGTTATAGACGTATATAATGTCCCCACCGAGAATTACGGGTCGACACGACCGGGATTTTGTAAAACATTACCAGCGACGGTCTAGATGGGTTAGGTTAGGTTATATTACGATATAGACGTATATAATGTGCCCACCGAGAAGTAGGGGCCGACCCGCCAGGAATGTTGGAAAATACTACATCCGAGGTGTTAGGTGCCCTCAGGTTAGGATATATAATGTTATAGACGTATATAATGTCCCCACGGCAAAGTACGGGCCGACACGACCGGGATTTTGTAAAACATTACCAGCGAGGGTCTAGATGGGTTAGGTTAGGTTATATTACGATATAGACGTATATAATGTGCCCACCGAGAAGTAGGGGCCGACCCGCCAGCAATGTTGGGAAATACTACATCCGAGATGTTAGGTTCCCTTAGGTTAGGATATATAACGTTATAGACGTATATAATGTACCCACCGAGAAGTACGGGCCCACACGACCGGAATTTTGTAAAGCATTACCAGCGAGGGTCTTGATGGGTTAGGTTAGGTTATATTACGATATGGACGTATATAATGTGCCCGCCGAGAAGTAGGGGCTGGCCCGCCAGGAATATTGGAAAATACTACATCCGAGATGTTAGGTTCCCTTAGGTTAGGATATATAACGTTATAGAAGTATATAATGTCCCCAACGAGAAGTACGGGCCGACACGACCGGGATTTTGTAAAACATTACCAGCGACGGTCTAGATGGGTTAGGTTAGGTTATATTGCGATATAGACGTATATAATGTGCCCACCGAGAAGTAGGGGCCGACCCGACAGGAATGTTGGAAAATACTACATCCGAGATGTTAGGTTCCCTTAGGTTAGGATATATAACGTTATAGACGTATATAATGTCCCCACCGAGAAGTACGGGCAGACACGACCGGGATTCTGTAAAGCATTACCATCGAGGGTCTAGATGGGTTAGGTTAGGTCATATTGCGATATAGACGTATATAATGTGCCCACCGAGAAGTAGGGGCCGACCCGCCAGGAATGTTGGAAAATACTACATCCGAGATGTTAGGTTCTCCTATGTTAGGATATAAAACGATATAGACGTATATAATGTCCCCACCGAGAAGTACGGGCAGACACGACCGGGATTCTGTAAAGCATTACCAGCGAGGGTCTAGATGGGTTAGGTTAGGTCATATTGCGATATAGACGTATATAATGTGCCCACCGAGAAGTAGGGGCCGACCCGCCAGGAATGTTGGAAAATACTACATCCGAGATGTTAGGTTCTCCTATGTTAGGATATAAAACGATATAGACGTATATAATGTCCCCACCGAGAAGTACGGGCAGACACGACCGGGATTTTGTAAAACATTACCAGCGAGGGTCTAGATGGGTTAGGTTAGGTTATATTGCGATATAGACGTATATAATGTGCCCACCGAGAAGTAGGGGCCGGCCCGCCAGGAATGTTGGAAAATACTACATCCGAGATGTTAGGTTCCCTTGGGTTAGGATATATAACGTTATAGACGTAAATAATGTCCCCACCGAGAAGTACGGGCCGACACGACCGGGATTTTGTAAAACATTACCAGCGAGGGTCTAGGTGGGTTAGGTTAGGTTATATTACGATATAGACGTATATAATGTGCCCACCGAGAAGTAGGGGCCGACCCGCCAGGAATGCTGGAAAATACTACATCCGAGGTGTTAGGTGCCCTCAGGTTAGGATATATAATGTTATAGACGTATATAATGTCCCCACGGCAAAGTACGGGCCGACACGACCGGGATTTTGTAAAACATTACCAGCGAGGGTCTAGATGGGTTAGGTTAGGTTATATTGCGATATAGACGTATATAATGTGCCCACCGAGAAGTAGGGGCCGGCCCGCCAGGAATGTTGGACAATACTACATCCGAGATGTTAGGTTCCCTTGGGTTAGGATATATAACGTTATAGACGTAAATAATGTCCCCACCGAGAATTACGGGTCGACACGACCGGGATTTTGTAAAACATTACCAGCGACGGTCTAGATGGGTTAGGTTAGGTTATATTACGATATAGACGTATATAATGTGCCCACCGAGAAGTAGGGGCCGACCCGCCAGGAATGTTGGAAAATACTACATCCGAGGTGTTAGGTGCCCTCAGGTTAGGATATATAATGTTATAGACGTATATAATGTCCCCACGGCAAAGTACGGGCCGACACGACCGGGATTTTGTAAAACATTACCAGCGAGGGTCTAGATGGGTTAGGTTAGGTTATATTACGATATAGACGTATATAATGTGCCCACCGAGAAGTAGGGGCCGACCCGCCAGGAATGTTGGAAAATACTACATCCGAGATGTTAGGTTCCCTTAGGTTAGGATATATAGCGTTATAGAAGTATATAATGTCCCCAACGAGAAGTACGGGCCGACACGACCGGGATTTTGTAAAACATTGCCAGCGACGGTCTAGATGGGTTAGGTTAGGTTATATTGCGATATAGACGTATATAATGTGCCCACCGAGAAGTAGGGGCCGACCCGACAGGAATGTTGGAAAATACTACATCCGAGATGTTAGGTTCCCTTAGGCTAGGACATATAACGTTATAGACGTATATAATGTCCCCACCGAGACGTACGGGAAGACATGAACGGGATTCTGTAAAGCATTACCAGCGAGGGTCTAGATGGGTTAGGTTAGGTCATATTGCGATATAGACGTATATAATGTGCCCACCAAGAAGTAGGGGCCGACCCGCCAGGAATGTTGGAAAATACTACATCCGAGATGTTAGGTTCCCTTAGGCTAGGATATATAACGTTAGAGACGTATATAATGTCCCCACCGAGACGTACGGGAAGACATGAACGGGATTCTGTGAAACATTACCAGCGAGAGTCTAGGTGGGTTAGGTTAGGTTATATTACGTTATAGACGTATATAATGTTCCCACTGAGAAGTAGGGGCCGACCCGCCAGAAATGTTGGAAAATACTACATCCGAGATGTTAGGTTCCCTTAATTTAGGATATAAAACGATATAGACGTATATAATGTCCCCACCGAGAAGTACGGGCCGACACGACCGGGATTTTGTAAAACATTACCAGCGAAGGTCTAGGTGGGTTAGGTTAGGTTATATTACGATATAGACGTATATAATGTGCCCACCGAGAAGTAGGGGCCGGCCCGCCAGGAATGTTGGAAAATACTACATCCGAGATGTTAGGTTCCCTTGGGTTAGGATATATAACGTTATAGACGTAAATAATGTCCCCACCGAGAAGTACGGGCCGACACGACCGGGATTTTGTAAAACATTACCAGCGAGGGTCTAGGTGGGTTAGGTTAGGTTATATTACGATATAGACGTATATAATGTGCCCACCGAGAAGTAGGGGCCGACCCGCCAGGAATGTTGGGAAATACTACATCCGAGGTGTTAGGTGCCCTCAGGTTAGGATATATAATGTTATAGACGTATATAATGTCCCCACGGCAAAGTACGGGCCGACACGACCGGGATTTTGTAAAACATTACCAGCGAGGGTCTAGATGGGTTAGGTTAGGTTATATTACGATATAGACGTATATAATGTGCCCACCGAGAAGTAGGGGCCGACCCGCCAGCAATGTTGGGAAATACTACATCCGAGATGTTAGGTTCCCTTAGGTTAGGATATATAACGTTATAGACGTATATAATGTCCCCACCGAGAAGTACGGGCCCACACGACCGGGATTTTGTAAAGCATTACCAGCGAGGGTCTTGATGGGTTAGGTTAGGTTATATTACGATATGGACGTATATAATGTGCCCACCGAGAAGTAGGGGCTGGCCCGCCAGGAATGTTGGAAAATACTACATCCGATATGTTAGGTTCCCTTAATTTAGGATATAAAACGATATAGACATATATAATGTCCCCACGGCAAAGTACGGGCCGACACGACCGGGATTTTGTAAAACATTACCAGCGACGGTCTAGATGGGTTAGGGTAGGTTATATTGCGATATAGACGTATATAATGTGCCCACCGAGAAGTAGGGGCCGACCCGACAGGAATGTTGGAAAATACTACATCCTAGATGTTAGGTTCCCTTAGGTTAGGATATATAACGTTATAGACGTATATAATGTCCCCACCGAGAAGTACGGGCAGACACGACCGGGATTCTGTAAAGCATTACCAGCGAGGGTCTAGATGGGTTAGGTTAGGTCATATTGCGATATAGACTTATATAATGTGCCCACCGAGAAGTAGGGGCCGAACCGCCAGGAATGTTGGAAAATACTACATCCGAGATGTTAGGTTCTCTTAGGTTAGGATATAAAACGATATAGACGTATATAATGTCCCCACCGAGAAGTACGGGCAGACACGACCGGGATTTTGTAAAACATTACCAGCGAGGGTCTAGATGGGTTAGGTTAGGTTATATTGCGATATAGACGTATATAATGGGCCCACCGAGAAGTAGGGGCCGGCCCGCCAGGAATGTTGGAAAATACTACATCCGAGATGTTAGGTTCCCTTGGGTTAGGTTATATAACGTTATAGACGTAAATAATGTCCCCACCGAGAAGTACGGGCCGACACGACCGGGATTTTGTAAAACATTACCAGCGAGGGTCTAGGTGGGTTAGGTTAGGTTATATTGCGATATAGACGTATATAATGTGCCCACCGAGAAGTAGGGGCCGACCCGCCAGGAATGTTGGAAAATACTACATCCGAGATGTTAGGTTCCCTTAGGTTAGGATATATAACGTTATAGAAGTATATAATGTCCCCAACGAGAAGTACGGGCCGACACGACCGGGATTTTGTCAAACATTACCAGCGACGGTCTAGATGGGTTAGGTTAGGTTATATTGCGATATAGACGTATATAATGTGCCCACCGAGAAGTAGGGGCCGACCCGACAGGAATGTTGGAAAATACTACATCCGAGATGTTAGGTTCCCTTAGGCTAGGACATATAACGTTATAGACGTATATAATGTCCCCACCGAGACGTACGGGAAGACATGAACGGGATTCTGTGAAACATTACCAGCGAGGGTCTAGGTGGGTTAGGTTAGGTTATATTACGTTATAGACGTATATAATGTTCCCACTGAGAAGTAGGGGCCGACCCGCCAGAAATGTTGGAAAATACTACATCCGAGATGTTAGGTTCCCTTAATTTAGGATATAAAACGATATAGACATATATAATGTCCCCACGGCAAAGTACGGGCCGACACGACCGGAATTTTGTAAAACATTACCAGCGAAGGTCTAGATGGGTTAGGGTAGGTTATATTGCGATATAGACGTATATAATGTGCCCACCGAGAAGTAGGGGCCGACCCGACAGGAATGTTGGAAAATACTACATCCGAGATGTTAGGTTCCCTTAGGTTAGGATATATAACGTTATAGACGTATATAATGTCCCCACCGAGAAGAACGGGCAGACACGACCGGGATTCTGTAAAGCATTACCAGCGAGGGTCTAGATGGGTTAGGTTAGGTCATATTGCGATATAGACTTATATAATGTGCCCACCGAGAAGTAGGGGCCGAACCGCCAGGAATGTTGGAAAATACTACATCCGAGATGTTAGGTTCCCTTAGGTTAGGATATATAACGTTATAGAAGTATATAATGTCCCCAACGAGAAGTACGGGCCGACACGACCGGGATTTTGTCAAACATTACCAGCGACGGTCTAGATGGGTTAGGTTAGGTTATATTGCGATATAGACGTATATAATGTGCCCACCGAGAAGTAGGGGCCGACCCGACAGGAATGTTGGAAAATACTACATCCGAGATGTTAGGTTCCCTTAGGCTAGGACATATAACGTTATAGACGTATATAATGTCCCAACCGAGACGTACGGGAAGACATGAACGGGATTCTGTGAAACATTACCAGCGAGGGTCTAGGTGGGTTAGGTTAGGTTATATTACGTTATAGACGTATATAATGTTCCCACTGAGAAGTAGGGGCCGACCCGCCAGAAATGTTGGAAAATACTACATCCGAGATGTTAGGTTCCCTTAATTTAGGATATAAAACGATATAGACATATATAATGTCCCCACGGCAAAGTACGGGCCGACACGACCGGAATTTTGTAAAACATTACCAGCGACGGTCTAGATGGGTTAGAGTAGGTTATATTGCGATATAGACGTATATAATGTGCCCACCGAGAAGTAGGGGCCGACCCGACAGGAATGTTGGAAAATACTACATCCGAGATGTTAGGTTCCCTTAGGTTAGGATATATAACGTTATAGACGTATATAATGTCCCCACCGAGAAGTAGGGGCAGACACGACCGGGATTCTGTAAAGCATTACCAGCGAGGGTCTAGATGGGTTAGGTTAGGTCATATTGCGATATAGACTTATATAATGTGCCCACCGAGAAGTAGGGGCCGAACCGCCAGGAATGTTGGAAAATACTACATCCGAGATGTTAGGTTCTCTTAGGTTAGGATATAAAACGATATAGACGTATATAATGTCCCCACCGAGAAGTACGGGCAGACACGACCGGGATTTTGTAAAACATTACCAGCGAGGGTCTAGGTGGGTTAGGTTAGGTTATATTACGATATAGACGTATATAATGTGCCCACCGAGAAGTAGGGGCCGACCCGCCAGGAATGTTGGAAAATACTACATCCGAGATGTTAGGTTCCCTTAGGTTAGGATATATAACGTTATAGACGTATATAATGTCCCCACCGAGAAGTACGGGCCCACACGACCGGAATTTTGTAAAGCATTACCAGCGAGGGTCTTGATGGGTTAGGTTAGGTTATATTACGATATGGACGTATATAATGTGCCCACCGAGAAGTAGGGGCTGGCCCGCCAGGAATGTTGGAAAATACTACACCCGAGATGTTAGGTTCCCTTAGGTTGGGATATATAACGTTATAGAAGAATATAATGTCCCCAACGAGAAGTACGGGCCGACACGACCGGGATTTTGTAAAACATTACCAGCGACGGTCTAGATGGGTTAGGTTAGGTTATATTGCGATATAGACGTATATAATGTGCCCACCGAGAAGTAGGGGCCGACCCGACAGGAATGTTGGAAAATACTACATCCGAGATGTTAGGTTCCCTTAGGTTAGGATATATAACGTTATAGACGTATATAATGTCCCCACCGAGAAGAACGGGCAGACACGACCGGGATTCTGTAAAGCATTACCAGCGAGGGTCTAGATGGGTTAGGTTAGGTCATATTGCGATATAGACGTATATAATGTGCCCACCGAGAAGTAGGGGCCGACCCGCCAGGAATGTTGGAAAATACTACATCCGAGGTGTTAGGTGCCCTCAGGTTAGGATATATAATGTTATATACGTATATAATGTCCCCACGGCAAAGTACGTGCCGACACGACCGGGATTTTGTAAAACATTACCAGCGAGGGTCTAGATGGGTTAGGTTAGGTTATATTACGATATAGACGTATATAATGTGCCCACCGAGAAGTAGGGGCCGACCCGCCAGCAATGTTGGGAAATACTAGATCCGATATGTTAGGTTCCCTTAGGTTAGGATATATAACGTTATAGACGTATATAATGTCCCCACCGAGAAGTACGGGCCCACACGACCGGAATTTTGTAAAGCATTACCTGCGAGGGTCTTGATGGGTTAGGTTAGGTAATATTACGATATGGACGTATATAATGTGCCCACCGAGAAGTAGGGGCCGACCCGACAGGAATGTTGGAAAATACTACATCCGAGATGTTAGGTTCCCTTAGGCTAGGACATATAACGTTATAGACGTATATCATGTCCCCACAGAGACGTACGGGAAGACATGTACGGGATTCTGTGAAACATTACCAGCGAGAGTCTAGGTGGGTTAGGTTAGGTTATATTACGTTATAGACGTATATAATGTTCCCACTGAGAAGTAGGGGCCGACCCGCCAGAAATTTTGGAAAATACTACATCCGAGATGTTAGGTTCCCTTAATTTAGGATATAAAACGATATAGACATATATAATGTCCCCACGGTAAAGTACGGGCCGACACGACCGGAATTTTGTAAAACATTACCAGCGAGGGTCTAGATGGGTTAGGTTAGGTTATATTACGATATGGACGTATATAATGTGCCCACCGAGAAGTAGGGGCCGACCCGCCAGGAATGCTGGAAAATACTACATCCGAGATGTTAGGTTCCCTTAGGTTAGGATATATAACGTTATAGACGTATATAATGTCCCCACCGAGAATTACGGGTCGACACGACCGGGATTTTGTAAAACATTACCAGCGACGGTCTAGATGGGTTAGGTTAGGTTATATTACGATATAGACGTATATAATGTGCCCACCGAGAAGTAGGGGCCGACCCGCCAGGAATGTTGGAAAATACTACATCCGAGGTGTTAGGTGCCCTCAGGTTAGGATATATAATGTTATAGACGTATATAATGTCCCCACGGCAAAGTACGGGCCGACACGACCGGGATTTTGTAAAACATTACCAGCGAGGGTCTAGATGGGTTAGGTTAGGTTATATTACGATATAGACGTATATAATGTGCCCACCGAGAAGTAGGGGCCGACCCGCCAGCAATGTTGGGAAATACTACATCCGAGATGTTAGGTTCCCTTAGGTTAGGATATATAACGTTATAGACGTATATAATGTACCCACCGAGAAGTACGGGCCCACACGACCGGAATTTTGTAAAGCATTACCAGCGAGGGTCTTGATGGGTTAGGTTAGGTTATATTACGATATGGACGTATATAATGTGCCCGCCGAGAAGTAGGGGCTGGCCCGCCAGGAATATTGGAAAATACTACATCCGAGATGTTAGGTTCCCTTAGGTTAGGATATATAACGTTATAGAAGTATATAATGTCCCCAACGAGAAGTACGGGCCGACACGACCGGGATTTTGTAAAACATTACCAGCGACGGTCTAGATGGGTTAGGTTAGGTTATATTGCGATATAGACGTATATAATGTGCCCACCGAGAAGTAGGGGCCGACCCGACAGGAATGTTGGAAAATACTACATCCGAGATGTTAGGTTCCCTTAGGCTAGGACATATAACGTTATAGACGTATATAATGTCCCCACCGAGACGTACGGGAAGACATGTACGGGATTCTGTGAAACATTACCAGCGAGAGTCTAGGTGGGTTAGGTTAGGTTATATTACGTTATAGACGTATATAATGTTCCCACTGAGAAGTAGGGGCCGACCCGCCAGAAATTTTGGAAAATACTACATCCGAGATGTTAGGTTCCCTTAATTTAGGATATAAAACGATATAGACATATATAATGTCCCCACGGCAAAGTACGGGCCGACACGACCGGGATTTTGTAAAACATTACCAGCGAGGGTCTAGATGGGTTAGGTTAGGTTATATTACGATATAGACGTATATAATGTGCCCACCGAGAAGTAGGGGCCGACCCGCCAGCAATGTTGGGAAATACTACATCCGAGATGTTAGGTTCCCTTAGGTTAGGATATATAACGTTATAGACGTATATAATGTACCCACCGAGAAGTACGGGCCCACACGACCGGAATTTTGTAAAGCATTACCAGCGAGGGTCTTGATGGGTTAGGTTAGGTTATATTACGATATGGACGTATATAATGTGCCCACCGAGAAGTAGGGGCCGACCCGACAGGAATGTTGGAAAATACTACATCCGAGATGTTAGGTTCTCTTATGTTTGGATATAAAACGATATAGACGTATATAATGTCCCCACCGAGAAGTACGGGCAGACACGACCGGGATTTTGTAAAACATTACCAGCGAGGGTCTAGATGGGTTAGGTTAGGTTATATTGCGATATAGACGTATATAATGTGCCCACCGAGAAGTAGGGGCCGGCCCGCCAGGAATGTTGGACAATACTACATCCGAGATGTTAGGTTCCCTTGGGTTAGGATATATAACGTTATAGACGTAAATAATGTCCCCACCGAGAATTACGGGTCGACACGACCGGGATTTTGTAAAACATTACCAGCGACGGTCTAGATGGGTTAGGTTAGGTTATATTACGATATAGACGTATATAATGTGCCCACCGAGAAGTAGGGGCCGACCCGCCAGGAATGTTGGAAAATACTACATCCGAGGTGTTAGGTGCCCTCAGGTTAGGATATATAATGTTATAGACGTATATAATGTCCCCACGGCAAAGTACGGGCCGACACGACCGGGATTTTGTAAAACATTACCAGCGAGGGTCTAGATGGGTTAGGTTAGGTTATATTACGATATAGACGTATATAATGTGCCCACCGAGAAGTAGGGGCCGACCCGCCAGCAATGTTGGGAAATACTACATCCGAGATGTTAGGTTCCCTTAGGTTAGGATGTATAACGTTATAGACGTATATAATGTACCCACCGAGAAGTACGGGCCCACACGACCGGAATTTTGTAAAGCATTACCAGCGACGGTCTTGATGGGTTAGGTTAGGTTATATTACGATATGGACGTATATAATGTGCCCACCGAGAAGTAGGGGCTGGCCCGCCAGGAATATTGGAAAATACTACATCCGAGATGTTAGGTTCCCTTAGGTTAGGATATATAACGTTATAGAAGTATATAATGTCCCCAACGAGAAGTACGGGCCGACACGACCGGGATTTTGTAAAACATTACCAGCGACGGTCTAGATGGGTTAGGTTAGGTTATATTGCGATATAGACGTATATAATGTGCCCACCGAGAAGTAGGGGCCGACCCGACAGGAATGTTGGAAAATACTACATCCGAGATGTTAGGTTCCCTTAGGTTAGGATATATAACGTTATAGACGTATATAATGTCCCCACCGAGAAGTACGGGTAGACACGACCGGGATTCTGTAAAGCATTACCAGCGAGGGTCTAGATGGGTTAGGTTAGGTCATATTGCGATATAGACGTATATAATGTGCCCACCGAGAAGTAGGGGCCGACCCGCCAGGAATGTTGGAAAATACTACATCCGAGATGTTAGGTTCTCCTATGTTAGGATATAAAACGATATAGACGTATATAATGTCCCCACCGAGAAGTACGGGCAGACACGACCGGGATTTTGTAAAACATTACCAGCGAGGGTCTAGATGGGTTAGGTTAGGTTATATTGCGATATAGACGTATATAATGTGCCCACCGAGAAGTAGGGGCCGGCCCGCCAGGAATGTTGGAAAATACTACATCCGAGATGTTAGGTTCCCTTGGGTTAGGATATATAACGTTATAGACGTAAATAATGTCCCCACCGAGAAGTACGGGCCGACACGACCGGGATTTTGTAAAACATTACCAGCGAGGGTCTAGGTGGGTTAGGTTAGGTTATATTACGATATAGACGTATATAATGTGCCCACCGAGAAGTAGGGGCCGACCCGCCAGGAATGTTGGAAAATACTACATCCGAGGTGTTAGGTGCCCTCAGGTTAGGATATATAATGTTATAGACGTATATAATGTCCCCACGGCAAAGTACGGGCCGACACGACCGGGATTTTGTAAAACATTACCAGCGAGGGTCTAGATGGGTTAGGTTAGGTTATATTACGATATAGACGTATATAATGTGCCCACCGAGAAGTAGGGGCCGACCCGCCAGGAATGTTGGAAAATACTACATCCGAGATGTTAGGTTCCCTTAGGTTAGGATATATAGCGTTATAGAAGTATATAATGTCCCCAACGAGAAGTACGGGCCGACACGACCGGGATTTTGTAAAACATTGCCAGCGACGGTCTAGATGGGTTAGGTTAGGTTATATTGCGATATAGACGTATATAATGTGCCCACCGAGAAGTAGGGGCCGACCCGACAGGAATGTTGGAAAATACTACATCCGAGATGTTAGGTTCCCTTAGGCTAGGACATATAACGTTATAGACGTATATAATGTCCCCACCGAGACGTACGGGAAGACATGTACGGGATTCTGTGAAACATTACCAGCGAGAGTCTAGGTGGGTTAGGTTAGGTTATATTACGTTATAGACGTATATAATGTTCCCACTGAGAAGTAGGGGCCGACCCGCCAGAAATTTTGGAAAATACTACATCCGAGATGTTAGGTTCCCTTAATTTAGGATATAAAACGATATAGACATATATAATGTCCCCACGGCAAAGTACGGGCCGACACGACCGGGATTTTGTAAAACATTACCAGCGAGGGTCTAGATGGGTTAGGTTAGGTTATATTACGATATAGACGTATATAATGTGCCCACCGAGAAGTAGGGGCCGACCCGCCAGCAATGTTGGGAAATACTACATCCGAGATGTTAGGTTCCCTTAGGTTAGGATATATAACGTTATAGACGTATATAATGTACCCACCGAGAAGTACGGGCCGATACGACCGGAATTTTGTAAAGCATTACCAGCGAGGGTCTTGATGGGTTAGGTTAGGTTATATTACGATATGGACGTATATAATGTGCCCACCGAGAAGTAGGGGCTGGCCCGCCAGGAATATTGGAAAATACTACATCCGAGATGTTAGGTTCCCTTAGGTTAGGATATATAACGTTATAGAAGTATATAATATCCCCAACGAGAAGTACGGGCCGACACGACCGGGATTTTGTAAAACATTACCAGCGACGGTCTAGATGGGTTAGGTTAGGTTATATTGCGATATAGACGTATATGATGTGCCCACCGAGAAGTAGGGTCCGACCCGACAGGAATGTTGGAAAATACTACATCCGAGGTGTTAGGTTCCCTTAGGTTAGGATATATAACGTTATAGACGTATATAATGTCCCCACCGAGAAGTACGGGCCCACACGACCGGAATTTTGTAAAGCATTACCAGCGAGGGTCTTGATGGGTTAGGTTAGGTTATATTACGATATGGACGTATATAATGTGCCCACCGAGAAGTAGGGGCTGGCCCGCCAGGAATGTTGGAAAATACTACACCCGAGATGTTAGGTTCCCTTAGGTTAGGATATATAACGTTATAGAAGTATATAATGTCCCCAACGAGAAGTACGGGCTGACACGACCGGGATTTTGTAAAACATTACCAGCGACGGTCTAGATGGGTTAGGTTAGGTTATATTGCGATATAGACGTATATAATGTGCCCACCGAGAAGTAGGGGCCGACCCGCCAGGAATGTTGGAAAATACTACATCCGAGGTGTTAGGTGCCCTCAGGTTAGGATATATAACGTTATAGACGTATATAATGTCCCCACGGCAAAGTACGGGCCGACACGACCGGGATTTTGTAAAACATTACCAGCGAGGGTCTAGATGGGTTAGGTTAGGTTATATTACGTTATAGACGTATATAATGCTCCCACTGAGAAGTAGGGGCCGACCCGCCAGGAATGTTGGAAAATACTACATCCGAGATGTTAGGTTCCCTTAGGTTAGGATATATAACGTTATAGACGTATATAATGTCCCCACCGAGAACTACGGGCAGACACGACCGGAATTTTGTACAACATTACCAGCGAGGGTCTAGATGGGTTAGGTTAGGTTATATTACGATATGGACGTATATAATGTGCCCACCGAGAAGTAGGGGCCGGCCCGCCAGGAATGATGGAAAATACTACATCCGAGATGTTAGGTTCCCTTGGGTTAGGATATATAACGTTATAGACGTAAATAATGTCCCCACCGAGAAGTACGGGCCGACACGACCGGGATTTTGTAAAACATTACCAGCGAGGATCTAGGTGGGTTAGGTTAGGTTATATTACGATATAGACGTATATAATGTGCCCACCGAGAAGTAGGGGCCGACACGCCAGGAATGTTGGAAAATACTACATCCGAGATGTTAGGTTCCCTTAGGTTAGGATATATAGCGTTATAGAAGTATATAATGTCCCCAACGAGAAGTACGGGCCGACACGACCGGGATTTTGTAAAACATTGCCAGCGACGGTCTAGATGGGTTAGGTTAGGTTATATTGCGATATAGACGTATATAATGTGCCCACCGAGAAGTAGGGGCCGACCCGACAGGAATGTTGGAAAATACTACATCCGAGATGTTAGGTTCCCTTAGGCTAGGACATATAACGTTATAGACGTATATAATGTCCCCACCGAGACGTACGGGAAGACATGTACGGGATTCTGTGAAACATTACCAGCGAGAGTCTAGGTGGGTTAGGTTAGGTTATATTACGTTATAGACGTATATAATGTTCCCACTGAGAAGTAGGGGCCGACCCGCCAGAAATTTTGGAAAATACTACATCCGAGATGTTAGGTTCCCTTAATTTAGGATATAAAACGATATAGACATATATAATGTCCCCACGGCAAAGTACGGGCCGACACGACCGGGATTTTGTAAAACATTACCAGCGAGGGTCTAGATGGGTTAGGTTAGGTTATATTACGATATAGACGTATATAATGTGCCCACCGAGAAGTAGGGGCCGACCCGCCAGCAATGTTGGGAAATACTACATCCGAGATGTTAGGTTCCCTTAGGTTAGGATATATAACGTTATAGACGTATATAATGTACCCACCGAGAAGTACGGGCCGACACGACCGGGATTTTGTAAAACATTACCAGCGAGGGTCTAGGTGGGTTAGGTTAGGTTATATTACGATATAGACGTATATAATGTGCCCACCGAGAAGTAGGGGCCGACCCGCCAGCAATGTTGGGAAATACTACATCCGAGATGTTAGGTTCCCTTAGGTTAGGATATATAACGTTATAGACGTATATAATGTACCCACCGAGAAGTACGGACCGATACGACCGGAATTTTGTAAAGCATTACCAGCGAGGGTCTTGATGGGTTAGGTTAGGTTATATTACGATATGGACGTATATAATGTGCCCACCGAGAAGCAGGGGCTGGCCCGCCAGGAATATTGGAAAATACTACATCCGAGATGTTAGGTTCCCTTAGGTTAGGATATATAACGTTATAGAAGTATATAATATCCCCAACGAGAAGTACGGGCCGACACGACCGGGATTTTGTAAAACATTACCAGCGACGGTCTAGATGGGTTAGGTTAGGTTATATTGCGATATAGACGTATATGATGTGCCCACCGAGAAGTAGGGTCCGACCCGACAGGAATGTTGGAAAATACTACATCCGAGATGTTAGGTTCCCTTAGGTTAGGATATATAACGTTATAGACGTATATAATGTCCCCACCGAGAAGTACGGGCCCACACGACCGGAATTTTGTAAAGCATTACCAGCGAGGGTCTTGATGGGTTAGGTTAGGTTATATTACGATATGGACGTATATAATGTGCCCACCGAGAAGTAGGGGCTGGCCCGCCAGGAATGTTGGAAAATACTACACCCGAGATGTTAGGTTCCCTTAGGTTAGGATATATAACGTTATAGAAGTATATAATGTCCCCAACGAGAAGTACGGGCTGACACGACCGGGATTTTGTAAAACATTACCAGCGACGGTCTAGATGGGTTAGGTTAGGTTATATTGCGATATAGACGTATATAATGTGCCCACCGAGAAGTAGGGGCCGACCCGCCAGGAATGTTGGAAAATACTACATCCGAGGTGTTAGGTGCCCTCAGGTTAGGATATATAACGTTATAGACGTATATAATGTCCCCACGGCAAAGTACGGGCCGACACGACCGGGATTTTGTAAAACATTACCAGCGAGGGTCTAGATGGGTTAGGTTAGGTTATATTACGTTATAGACGTATATAATGCTCCCACTGAGAAGTAGGGGCCGACCCGCCAGGAATGTTGGAAAATACTACATCCGAGATGTTAGGTTCCCTTAGGTTAGGATATATAACGTTATAGACGTATATAATGTCCCCACCGAGAACTACGGGCAGACACGACCGGAATTTTGTACAACATTACCAGCGAGGGTCTAGATGGGTTAGGTTAGGTTATATTACGATATGGACGTATATAATGTGCCCACCGAGAAGTAGGGGCCGGCCCGCCAGGAATGATGGAAAATACTACATCCGAGATGTTAGGTTCCCTTGGGTTAGGATATATAACGTTATAGACGTAAATAATGTCCCCACCGAGAAGTACGGGCCGACACGACCGGGATTTTGTAAAACATTACCAGCGAGGATCTAGGTGGGTTAGGTTAGGTTATATTACGATATAGACGTATATAATGTGCCCACCGAGAAGTAGGGGCCGACACGCCAGGAATGTTGGAAAATACTACATCCGAGATGTTAGGTTCCCTTAGGTTAGGATATATAGCGTTATAGAAGTATATAATGTCCCCAACGAGAAGTACGGGCCGACACGACCGGGATTTTGTAAAACATTGCCAGCGACGGTCTAGATGGGTTAGGTTAGGTTATATTGCGATATAGACGTATATAATGTGCCCACCGAGAAGTAGGGGCCGACCCGACAGGAATGTTGGAAAATACTACATCCGAGATGTTAGGTTCCCTTAGGCTAGGACATATAACGTTATAGACGTATATAATGTCCCCACCGAGACGTACGGGAAGACATGTACGGGATTCTGTGAAACATTACCAGCGAGAGTCTAGGTGGGTTAGGTTAGGTTATATTACGTTATAGACGTATATAATGTTCCCACTGAGAAGTAGGGGCCGACCCGCCAGAAATTTTGGAAAATACTACATCCGAGATGTTAGGTTCCCTTAATTTAGGATATAAAACGATATAGACATATATAATGTCCCCACGGCAAAGTACGGGCCGACACGACCGGGATTTTGTAAAACATTACCAGCGAGGGTCTAGATGGGTTAGGTTAGGTTATATTACGATATAGACGTATATAATGTGCCCACCGAGAAGTAGGGGCCGACCCGCCAGCAATGTTGGGAAATACTACATCCGAGATGTTAGGTTCCCTTAGGTTAGGATATATAACGTTATAGACGTATATAATGTACCCACCGAGAAGTACGGGCCGACACGACCGGGATTTTGTAAAACATTACCAGCGAGGGTCTAGGTGGGTTAGGTTAGGTTATATTACGATATAGACGTATATAATGTGCCCACCGAGAAGTAGGGGCCGACCCGCCAGCAATGTTGGGAAATACTACATCCGAGATGTTAGGTTCCCTTAGGTTAGGATATATAACGTTATAGACGTATATAATGTACCCACCGAGAAGTACGGGCCGATACGACCGGAATTTTGTAAAGCATTACCAGCGAGGGTCTTGATGGGTTAGGTTAGGTTATATTACGATATGGACGTATATAATGTGCCCACCGAGAAGCAGGGGCTGGCCCGCCAGGAATATTGGAAAATACTACATCCGAGATGTTAGGTTTCCTTAGGTTAGGATATATAACGTTATAGAAGTATATAATATCCCCAACGAGAAGTACGGGCCGACACGACCGGGATTTTGTAAAACATTACCAGCGACGGTCTAGATGGGTTAGGTTAGGTTATATTGCGATATAGACGTATATGATGTGCCCACCGAGAAGTAGGGTCCGACCCGACAGGAATGTTGGAAAATACTACATCCGAGATGTTAGGTTCCCTTAGGTTAGGATATATAACGTTATAGACGTATATAATGTCCCCACCGAGAAGTACGGGCCCACACGACCGGAATTTTGTAAAGCATTACCAGCGAGGGTCTTGATGGGTTAGGTTAGGTTATATTACGATATGGACGTATATAATGTGCCCACCGAGAAGTAGGGGCTGGCCCGCCAGGAATGTTGGAAAATACTACACCCGAGATGTTAGGTTCCCTTAGGTTAGGATATATAACGTTATAGAAGTATATAATGTCCCCAACGAGAAGTACGGGCTGACACGACCGGGATTTTGTAAAACATTACCAGCGACGGTCTAGATGGGTTAGGTTAGGTTATATTGCGATATAGACGTATATAATGTGCCCACCGAGAAGTAGGGGCCGACCCGCCAGGAATGTTGGAAAATACTACATCCGAGGTGTTAGGTGCCCTCAGGTTAGGATATATAACGTTATAGACGTATATAATGTCCCCACGGCAAAGTACGGGCCGACACGACCGGGATTTTGTAAAACATTACCAGCGAGGGTCTAGATGGGTTAGGTTAGGTTATATTACGTTATAGACGTATATAATGCTCCCACTGAGAAGTAGGGGCCGACCCGCCAGGAATGTTGGAAAATACTACATCCGAGATGTTAGGTTCCCTTAGGTTAGGATATATAACGTTATAGACGTATATAATGTCCCCACCGAGAACTACGGGCAGACACGACCGGAATTTTGTACAACATTACCAGCGAGGGTCTAGATGGGTTAGGTTAGGTTATATTACGATATGGACGTATATAATGTGCCCACCGAGAAGTAGGGGCCGGCCCGCCAGGAATGATGGAAAATACTACATCCGAGATGTTAGGTTCCCTTGGGTTAGGATATATAACGTTATAGACGTAAATAATGTCCCCACCGAGAAGTACGGGCCGACACGACCGGGATTTTGTAAAACATTACCAGCGAGGATCTAGGTGGGTTAGGTTAGGTTATATTACGATATAGACGTATATAATGTGCCCACCGAGAAGTAGGGGCCGACACGCCAGGAATGTTGGAAAATACTACATCCGAGATGTTAGGTTCCCTTAGGTTAGGATATATAACGTTATAGACGTATATAATGTCCGCACCGAGAAGTACGGGTCGACACGACCGGGATTTTGTAAAACATTACCAGCGACGGTCTAGATGGGTTAGGTTAGGTTATATTACGATATAGACGTATATAATGTGCCCACCGAGAAGTAGGGGCCGACCCGCCAGGAATGTTGGAAAATACTACATCCGAGGTGTTAGGTGCCCTCAGGTTAGGATATATAATGTTATAGACGTATATAATGTCCCCACGGCAAAGTACGGGCCGACACGACCGGGATTTTGTAAAACATTACCAGCGAGGGTCTAGATGGGTTAGGTTAGGTTATATTGCGATATAGACGTATAAAATGTGCCCACCGAGAAGTAGGGGCCGACCCGACAGGAATGTTGGAAAATACTACATCCGAGATGTTAGGTTCCCTTAGGTTAGGATATATAACGTTATAGACGTATATAATGTCCCCACCGAGAAGTACGGGCAGACACGACCGGGATTCTGTAAAGCATTACCAGCGAGGGTCTAGATGGGTTAGGTTAGGTTATATTACGATATAGACGTATATAATGTGCCCACCGAGAAGTAGGGGCCGACCCGCCAGGAATGTTGGAAAATACTACATCCGAGATGTTAGGTTCCCTTAGGTTAGGGTATATAACGTTATAGACGTATATAATGTCCCCACCGAGAAGTACGGGTCGACACGACCGGGATTTTGTAAAACATTACCAGCGACGGTCTAGATGGGTTAGGTTAGGTTATATTACGATATAGACGTATATAATGTGCCCACCGAGAAGTAGGGGCCGACCCGCCAGGAATGTTGGAAAATACTACATCCGAGGTGTTAGGTGCCCTCAGGTTAGGATATATAACGTTATAGACGTATATAATGTCCCCACGGCAAAGTACGGGCCGACACGACCGGGATTTTGTAAAACATTACCAGCGAGGGTCTAGATGGGTTAGGTTAGGTTATATTACGTTATAGACGTATATAATGTTCCCACTGAGAAGTAGGGGCCGACCCGCCAGAAATGTTGGAAAATACTACATCCGAGATGTTAGGTTCCCTTAATTTAGGATATAAAACGATATAGACCTGTATAATGTCCCCACGGCAAAGTACCGGCCGACACGACCGGAATTTTGTAAAACATTACCAGCGAGGGTCTAGATGGGTTAGGTTAGGTTATATTACGATATGGACGTATATAATGTGCCCACCGAGAAGTAGGGGCCGGCCCGCCAGGAATGTTGGAAAATACTACATCCGAGATGTTAGGTTCCCTTAGGTTAGGATATATAACGATATAGACGTATATAATGTCCCCACCGCGAAGTACGGGCAGACACGACCGGGATTTTGTAAAACATTACCAGCGAGGGTCTAGATGGGTTAGGTTAGGTTATATTGCGATATAGACGTATATAATGTGCCCACCGAGAATTAGGGGCCGGCCCGCCAGGAATGTTGGAAAATACTACATCCGAGATGTTAGGTTCCCTTGGGTTAGGATATATAACGTTATAGACGTAAATAATGTCCCCACCGAGAAGTACGGGCCGACACGACCGGGATTTTGTAAAACATTACCAGCGAGGATCTAGGTGGGTTAGGTTAGGTTATATTACGATATAGACGTATATAATGTGCCCACCGAGAAGTAGGGGCCGACCCGCCAGGAATGTTGGAAAATACTACATCGGAGATGTTAGGTTCCCTTAGGTTAGGATATATAACGTTATAGACGTATATAATGTCCCCACCGAGAAGTACGGGTCGACACGACCGGGATTTTGTAAAACATTACCAGCGACGGTCTAAATGGGTTAGGTTAGGTTATATTACGATATAGACGTATATAATGTGCCCACCGAGAAGTAGGGGCCGACCCGAAAGGAATGTTGGAAAATACTACATCCGAGGTGTTAGGTGCCCTCAGGTTAGGATATATAATGTTATAGACGTATATAATGTCCCCACGGCAAAGTACGGGCCTACACGACCGGGATTTTGTAAAACATTACCAGCGAGGGTCTAGATGGGTTAGGTTAGGTTATATTACGATATGGACGTATATAATGTGCCCACCGAGAAGTAGGGGCCGACCCGCCAGCAATGTTGGGAAATACTACATCCGAGATGTTAGGTTCCCTTAGGTTAGGATATATAACGTTATAGACGTATATAATGTCCCCACCGAGAAGTACGGGCCCACACGACCGGAATTTTGTAAAGCATTACCAGCGAGGGCCTTGATGGGTTAGGTTAGGTTATATTACGATATGGACGTATATAATGTGCCCACCGAGAAGTAGGGGCCGACCCGACAGGAATGTTGGAAAATACTACATCCGAGATGTTAGGTTCCCTTAGGTTATGATATACAACGTTATAGACGTATATAATGTCCCCACCGAGAAGTACGGGCAGACACGACCGGGAGTCTGTAAAGCATTACCAACGATGGTCTAGATGGGTTAGGTTAGGTCATATTGCGATATAGACGTATATAATGTGCCCACCGAGAAGTAGGGGCCGACCCGCCAGGAATGTTGGAAAATACTACATCCGAGAAGTTAGGTTCCCTTGGGTTAGGATATATAACGTTATAGACGTATATAATGTCCCCACCGAGAAGTACGGGTCGACACGACCGGGATTTTGTAAAACATTACCAGCGACGGTCTAGATGGGTTAGGATAGGTTATATTGCGATATAGACGTATATAATGTGCCCACCGAGAAGTAGGGGCCGACCCGCCAGGAATGTTGGAAAATACTACATCCGAGATGTTAGGTTCCCTTGGGTTAGGATATATAACGTTATAGACGTATATAATGTCCCCACCGAGAAGTACGGGTTGACACGACCGGGATTTTGTAAAACATTACTAGCGACGGTCTAGATGGGTTAGGTTGGGTTATATTACGATATAGACGTATATAATGTGCCCACCGAGAAGTAGGGGCCGACCCGACAGGAATGTTGGAAATTCTACATCCGACATTTTAGGTTCCGTTAGGTTAGGATATACAAAAGTTATAGACGTATATAATGTCCCCACCGAGAAGTACGGGCAGACACGACCGGGATTTTGTAAAACATTACCAGCGAGGGTCTAGATGGGTTAGGTTAGGTCATATTGCGATATAGACGTATATAATGTGCCCACCGAGAAGTAGGGGCCGGCCCGCCAGGAATGTTGGAAAATACTACATCCGAGATGTTAGGTTCCCTTAGGTTAGGATATATAACGATATAGACGTATATAATGTCCCCACCGCGAAGTACGGGCAGACACGACCGGGATTTTGTAAAACATTACCAGCGAGGGTCTAGATGGGTTAGGTTAGGTTATATTGCGATATAGACGTATATGATGTGCCCACCGAGAAGTAGGGTCCGACCCGACAGGAATGTTGGAAAATACTACATCCGAGATGTTAGGTTCCCTTAGGTTAGGATATATAACGTTATAGACGTATATAATGTCCCCACCGAGAAGTACGGGTCGACACGACCGGGATTTTGTAAAACATTACCAGCGACGGTCTAAATGGGTTAGGTTAGGTTATATTACGATATGGACGTATATAATGTGCCCACCGAGAAGTAGGGGCCGACCCGCCAGGAATGTTGGAAAATACTACATCCGAGGTGTTAGGTGCCCTCAGGTTAGGATATATAATGTTATAGACGTATATAATGTCCCCACGGCAAAGTACGGGCCTACACGACCGGGATTTTGTAAAACATTACCAGCGAGGGTCTAGATGGGTTAGGTTAGGTTATATTACGATATGGACGTATATAATGTGCCCACCGAGAAGTAGGGGCCGACCCGCCAGCAATGTTGGGAAATACTACATCCGAGATGTTAGGTTCCCTTAGGTTAGGATATATAACGTTATAGACGTATATAATGTCCCCACCGAGAAGTACGGGCCCACACGACCGGAATTTTGTAAAGCATTACCAGCGAGGGCCTTGATGGGTTAGGTTAGGTTATATTACGATATGGACGTATATAATGTGCCCACCGAGAAGTAGGGGCCGACCCGACAGGAATGTTGGAAAATACTACATCCGAGATGTTAGGTTCCCTTAGGTTATGATATACAACGTTATAGACGTATATAATGTCCCCACCGAGAAGTACGGGCAGACACGACCGGGAGTCTGTAAAGCATTACCAACGATGGTCTAGATGGGTTAGGTTAGGTCATATTGCGATATAGACGTATATAATGTGCCCACCGAGAAGTAGGGGCCGACCCGCCAGGAATGTTGGAAAATACTACATCCGAGAAGTTAGGTTCCCTTGGGTTAGGATATATAACGTTATAGACGTATATAATGTCCCCACCGAGAAGTACGGGTTGACACGACCGGGATTTTGTAAAACATTACTAGCGACGGTCTAGATGGGTTAGGTTGGGTTATATTACGATATAGACGTATATAATGTGCCCACCGAGAAGTAGGGGCCGACCCGACAGGAATGTTGGAAATTCTACATCCGACATTTTAGGTTCCGTTAGGTTAGGATATACAAAAGTTATAGACGTATATAATGTCCCCACCGAGAAGTACGGGCAGACACGACCGGGATTTTGTAAAACATTACCAGCGAGGGTCTAGATGGGTTAGGTTAGGTCATATTGCGATATAGACGTATATAATGTGCCCACCGAGAAGTAGGGGCCGACCCGCCAGGAATGTTGGAAAATACTACATCCGAGATGTTAGGTTCCCTTAGGTTAGGATATAAAACGATATAGACATATATAATGTCCCCACGGCAAAGTACGGGCCGACACGACCGGAATTTTGTAAAACATTACCAGCGAGGGTCTAGATGGGTTAGGTTAGGTTATATTACGATATGGACGTATATAATGTGCCCACCGAGAAGTAGGGGCCGACCCGACAGGAATGTTGGAAAATACTACATCCGAGATGTTTGGTTCCCTTAGGTTAGGATATATAACGTTATAGACGTATATAATGTTCCCACCGAGAAGTACGGGCAGACACGACCGGGAGTCTGTAAAGCATTACCAACGAGGGTCTAGATGGGTTAGGTTAGGTCATATTGCGATATAGACGTATATAATGTGCCCACCGAGAAGTAGGGGCCGACCCGCCAGGAATGTTGGAAAATACTACATCCGAGAAGTTAGGTTCCCTTGGGTTAAGATATATAACGTTATAGACGTATATAATGTCCCCACCGAGAAGTACGGGTCGACACGACAGGGATTTTGTAAAACATTACCAGCGACGGTCTTGATGGGTTAGGTTAGGTTATATTGCGATATAGACGTATATAATGTGCCCACCGAGAAGTACGGGCAGACACGACCGGGATTTTGTAAAACATTACCAGCGAGGGTCTAGATGGGTTAGGTTAGGTCATATTGCGATATAGACGTATATAATGTGCCCACCGAGATGTAGGGGCCGGCCCGCCAGGAATGATGGAAAATACTACATCCGAGATGTTAGGTTCCCTTGGGTTAGGATATATAACGTTATAGACGTAAATAATGTCCCCACCGAGAAGTACGGGCCGACACGACCGGGATTTTGTAAAACCTTACCAGCGACGGTCTAGATGGGTTAGGTTAGGTTATATTGCGATATAGACGTATATAATGTGCCCACCGAGAAGTAGGGGCAGACACGACCGGGATTTTGTAAAACATTACCAGCGAGGGTCTAGATGGGTTAGGTTAGGTCATATTGCGATATAGACGTATATAATGTGCCCACCGAGAAGTAGGGGCCGACCCGCCAGGAATGTTGGAAAATACTACATCCGAGATGTTAGGTTCCCTTAGGTTAGGATATAAAACGATATAGACATATATAATGTCCCCACGGCAAAGTACGGGCCGACACGACCGGAATTTTGTAAAACATTACCAGCGAGGGTCTAGATGGGTTAGGTTAGGTTATATTACGATATGGACGTATATAATGTGCCCACCGAGAAGTAGGGGCCGACCCGACAGGAATGTTGGGAAATACTACATCCGAGATGTTTGGTTCCCTTAGGTTAGGATATATAACGTTATAGACGTATATAATGTTCCCACCGAGAAGTACGGGCAGACACGACCGGGAGTCTGTAAAGCATTACCAACGAGGGTCTAGATGGGTTAGGTTAGGTCACATTGCGATATAGACGTATATAATGTGCCCACCGAGAAGTAGGGGCCGACCCGCCAGGAATGTTGGAAAATACTACATCCGAGAAGTTAGGTTCCCTTTGGTTAGGATATATAACGTTATAGACGTATATAATGTCCACACCGAGAAGTACGGGTCGACACGACAGGGATTTTGTAAAACATTACCAGCGACGGTCTAGATGGGTTAGGTTAGGTTATATTGCGATATAGACGTATATAATGTGCCCACCGAGAAGTAGGGGCAGACACGTCCGGGATTTTGTAAAACATTACCAGCGAGGGTCTAGATGGGTTAGGTTAGGTCATATTGCGATATAGACGTATATAATGTGCCCACCGAGATGTAGGGGCCGACCCGCCAGGAATGTTGGAAAATACTACATCCGAGATGTTAGGTTCCCTTAGGTTAAGATATATAACGTTATAGACGTATATAATGTCCCCACCGAGAAGTACGGGCAGACACGACCGGGATTTTGTAAAACATTACCAGCGAGGGTCTAGATGGGTTAGGTTAGGTTATATTACGATATAGACGTATATAATGTGCCCACCGAGAAGCAGGGGCCGACCCGCCAGGAATGTTGGAAAATACTACATCCGAGATGTTAGGTTCCCTCAGGTTAGGATATATAATGTCCCCACCGAGAAGTACGGGTAGACACGACCGGGAGTCTGTAAAGCATTACCAACGAGGGTCTAGATGGGTTAGGTTAGGTCATATTGCGATATAGACGTATATAATGTGCCCACCGAGAAGTAGGGGCCGGCCCGCCAGGAATGATGGAAAATACTACATCCGAGATGTTAGGTTCCCTTGGGTTAGGATATATAACATGATAGACGTAAATAATGTCTCCACCGAGAAGTACGGGCCGACACGACCGGGATTTTGTAAAACATTACCAGCGAGGGTCTAGGTGGGTTAGGTTAGGTCATATTGCGATATAGACGTATATAATGTGCCCACCGAGAAGTAGGGGCCGGCCCGCCAGGAATGATGGAAAATACTACATCCGAGATGTTAGGTTCCCTTGGGTTAGGATATATAACATGATAGACGTAAATAATGTCCCCACCGAGAAGTGCGGGCCGACACGACCGGGATTTTGTAAAACATTACCAGCGAGGGTCTAGATGGGTTAGGTTAGGTTATATTGCGATATAGACGTATATAATGTGCCCACCGAGAAGTAGGGGCAGACACGACCGGGATTTTGTAAAACATTACCAGCGAGGGTCTAGATGGGTTAGGTTAGGTCATATTGCGATATAGACGTATATAATGTGCCCACCGAGAAGTAGGGGCCGACCCGCCAGGAATGTTGGAAAATACTACATCCGAGATGTTAGGTTCCCTTAGGTTAGGATATAAAACGATATAGACATATATAATGTCCCCACGGCAAAGTACGGGCCGACACGACCGGAATTTTGTAAAACATTACCAGCGAGGGTCTAGATGGGTTAGGTTAGGTTATATTACGATATGGACGTATATAATGTGCCCACCGAGAAGTAGGGGCCGACCCGACAGGAATGTTGGAAAATACTACATCCGAGATGTTTGGTTCCCTTAGGTTAGGATATATAACGTTATAGACGTATATAATGTTCCCACCGAGAAGTACGGGCAGACACGACCGGGAGTCTGTAAAGCATTACCAACGAGGGTCTAGATGGGTTAGGTTAGGTCACATTGCGATATAGACGTATATAATGTGCCCACCGAGAAGTAGGGGCCGACCCGCCAGGAATGTTGGAAAATACTACATCCGAGAAGTTAGGTTCCCTTGGGTTAGGATATATAACGTTATAGACGTATATAATGTCCACACCGAGAAGTACGGGTCGACACGACAGGGATTTTGTAAAACATTACCAGCGACGGTCTAGATGGGTTAGGTTAGGTTATATTGCGATATAGACGTATATAATGTGCCCACCGAGAAGTAGGGGCAGACACGTCCGGGATTTTGTAAAACATTACCAGCGAGGGTCTAGATGGGTTAGGTTAGGTCATATTGCGATATAGACGTATATAATGTGCCCACCGAGATGTAGGGGCCGACCCGCCAGGAATGTTGGAAAATACTACATCCGAGATGTTAGGTTCCCTCAGGTTAGGATATATAATGTTATAGACGTATATGATGTCCCCACCGAGAAGTACGGGCAGACACGACCGGGAGTCTGTAAAGCATTACCAACGAGGGTCTAAATGGGTTAGGTTAGGTCATATTGCGATATAGACGTATATAATGTGCCCACCGAGAAGTAGGGGCCGGCCCGCCAGGAATGATGGAAAATACTACATCCGAGATGTTAGGTTCCCTTGGGTTAGGATATATAACATGATAGACGTAAATAATGTCCCCACCGAGAAGTACGGGCCGACACGACCGGGATTTTGTAAAACATTATCAGCGAGGGTCTAGGTGGGTTAGGTTAGGTCATATTGCGATATAGACGTATATAATGTGCCCACCGAGAAGTAGGGGCCGACCCGCCAGGAATGTTGGAAAATACTACATCCGAGATGTTAGGTTCCCTTAGGTTAGGATATATAACGTTATAGACGTATATAATGTCCCCACCGAGAAGTACGGGCAGACACGACCGGGATTTTGTAAAACATTACCAGCGAGGGTCTAGATGGGTTAGGTTAGGTTATATTACGATATAGACGTATATAATGTGCCCACCGAGAAGCAGGGGCCGACCCGCCAGGAATGTTGGAAAATACTACATCCGAGATGTTAGGTTCCCTCAGGTTAGGATATATAATGTTATAGACGTATATAATGTCCCCACCGAGAAGTACGGGCAGACACGACCGGGAGTCTGTAAAGCATTACCAACGAGGGTCTAGATGGGTTAGGTTAGGTTATATTACGATATAGACGTATATAATGTGCCCACCGAGAAGCAGGGGCCGACCCGCCAGGAATGTTGGAAAATACTACATCCGAGATGTTAGGTTCCCTCAGGTTAGGATATATAATGTTATAGACGTATATAATGTCCCCACCGAGAAGTACGGGCAGACACGACCGGGAGTCTGTAAAGCATTACCAACGAGGGTCTAGATGGGTTAGGTTAGGTCATATTGCGATATAGACGTATATAATGTGCCCACCGAGAAGTAGGGGCCGGCCCGCCAGGAATGATGGAAAATACTACATCCGAGAAGTTAGGTTCCCTTGGGTTAGGATATATAATGTTATAGACGTATATAATGTCCCCACCGAGAAGTACGGGCAGACACGACCGGGAGTCTGTAAAGCATTACCAACGAGGGTCTAGATGGGTTAGGTTAGGTCATATTGCGATATAGACGTATATAATGTGCCCACCGAGAAGTAGGGGCCGGCCCGCCAGGAATGATGGAAAATACTACATCCGAGATGTTAGGTTCCCTTGGGTTAGGATATATAACATGATAGACGTAAATAATGTCCCCACCGAGAAGTACGGGCCGACACGACCGGGATTTTGTAAAACATTACCAGCGAGGGTCTAGGTGGGTTAGGTTAGGTTATATTGCGATATAGACGTATATAATGTGCCCACCGAGAAGTAGGGGCCGGCCCGCCAGGAATGATGGAAAATACTACATCCGAGATGTTAGGTTCCCTTGGGTTAGGATATATAACGTTATAGACGTAAATAATGTCCCCACCGAGAAGTACGGGCCGACACGACCGGGATTTTGTAAAACATTACCAGCGAGGGTCTAGGTGGGTTAGGTTGGGTTATATTGCGATATAGACGTATATCATGTGCCCACCGAGAAGTAGGGGCCGACCCGCCAGGAATGTTGGAAAATACTACATCCGAGATGTTAGGTTCCCTTAGGTTAGGATATATAACGTTATAGCCGTATATAATGTCCCCACCGAGACGTACGGGAAGACATGAACGGGATTCTGTGAAACATTACCAGCAAGGGTCTAGGGGGGTTAGGTTAGGTTATATTACGTTATAGACGTATATAAAGTTCCCACCGAGAAGTAGGGGCCGACCCGCCAGAAATGTTGGAAAATACTACATCCGAGATGTTAGGTTCCCTTAGGTTAGTATATATAACGTTATAGACGTATATAATGTCCCCACGGCAAAGTACGGGCCGACACGACCGGAATTTTGTAAAACATTACCAGCGACGGTCTAGATGGGTTAGGTTAGGTTATATTACGTTATAGACGTATATAAAGTTCCCACCGAGAAGTAGGGGCCGACCCGCCAGAAATGTTGGAAAATACTACATCCGAGATGTTAGGTTCCCATAGGTTAGTATATATAACGTTATAGACGTATATAATGTCCCCACGGCAAAGTACGGGCCGACACGACCGGAATTTTGTAAAACATTACCAGCGACGGTCTAGATGGGTTAGGTTAGGTTATATTACGATATGGACGTATATAATGTCCCCACCGAGAAGTACGGGCCCACACGACCGGAATTTTGTAAAGCATTACCAGCGACGGTCTTGATGTGTTAGGTTAGGTTATATTACGATATGGTCGTATATAATGTGCCCACCGAGAAGTAGGGGCTGGCCCGCCAGGAATGTTGGAAAATACTACATCCGAGATGTTAGGTTCCCTTAGGTTAGGATATATAACGTTATAGAAGTATATAATGTCCCCACGGCAAAGTACGGGCCGACACGACCGGAATTTTGTAAAACATTACCAGCGAGGGTCTAGATGGGTTAGGTTAGGTTATATTACGATATGGACGTATATAATGTGCCCACCGAGAAGTAGGGGCCGGCCCGCCAGGAATGTTGGAAAATACTACATCCGAGATGTTAGGTTCCCTTAGGTTAGGATATAAAACGATATAGACATATATAATGTCCCCACGGCAAAGTACGGGCCGACACGACCGGAATTTTGTAAAACATTACCAGCGAGTGTCTAGATGGGTTAGGTTAGGTTATATAACGATATGGACGTATATAATGTGCCCACCGAGAAGTAGGGACCGACCCGACAGGAATGTTGGAAAATACTACATCCGAGATGTTAGGTTCCCTTAGGTTAGGATATATAAGGTTATAGACGTATATAATGTTCCCACCGAGAAGTACGGGCAGACACGACCGGGAGTCTGTAAAGCATTACCAACGAGGGTCTAGATGGGTTAGGTTAGGTCATATTGCGATATAGACGTATATAATGTGCCCACCGAGAAGTAGGGGCCGACCCGCCAGGAATGTTGGAAAATACTACATCCGAGAAGTTAGGTTCCCTTGGGTTAGGATATATAACGTTGTAGACGTATATAATGTCCCCACCGAGAAGTACGGGCAGACACGACCGGGATTTTGTAAAACATTACCAGCGAGGGTCTAGATGGGTTAGGTTAGGTCATAGTGCGATATAGACGTATATAATGTGCCCACCGAGAAGTAGGGGCCGACCCGCCAGGAATGTTGGAAAATACTACATCCGAGATGTTAGGTTCCCTCAGGTTAGGATATATAATGTTATAGACGTATATAATGTCCCCACCGAGAAGTACGGGCAGACACGACCGGGAGTCTGTAAAGCATTACCAACGAGGGTCTAGATGGGTTAGGTTAGGTCATATTGCGATATAGATGTATATAATGTGCCCACCGAGAAGTAGGGGCCGACCCGCCAGGAATGTTGGAACATACTACATCCGAGAAGTTAGGTTCCCTGGGGTTAGGATATATAACGTTATAGACGTATATAATGTCCCCACCGAGAAGTACGGGTCGACACGACCGGGATTTTGTAAAACATTACCAGCGACGGTCTAGATGGGTTAGGTTAGGTTGTATTGCGATATAGACGTATATAATGTGCCCACCGAGAAGTAGGGGCAGACACGACCGGGATTTTGTAAAACATTACCAGCGAGGGTCTAGATGGGTTAGGTTAGGTCATATTGCGATATAGACGTATATAATGTGCCCACCGAGAAGTAGGGGCCGACCCGCCAGGAATGTTGGAAAATACTACATCCGAGATGTTAGGTTCCCTTAGGTTAGGATATATAACGTTATAAACGTATATAATGTCCCCACCGAGAAGTACTGGCAGACACGACCGGGATTTTGTAAAACATTACCAGCGAAGGTCTAGATGGGTTAGGTTAGGTTATATTACGATATAGACGTATATAATGTGCCCACCGAGAAGCAGGGGCCGACCCGCCAGGAATGTTGGAAAATACTACATCCGAGATATTAGGTTCCCCCAGGTTAGGATATATAATGTTATAGACGTATATAATGTCCCCACCGAGAAGTACGGGCAGACACGACCGGGAGTCTGTAAAGCATTACCAACGAGGGTATAGATGGGTTAGGTTAGGTTATATTACGATATGGACGTATATAATGTGCCCACCGAGAAGTAGGGGCCGGCCCGCCAGGAATGTTGGAAAATACTACATCCGAGATGTTAGGTTCCCTTAGGTTAGGATATATAACGATATAGACGTATATAATGTCCCCACCGAGAAGTACGGGCAGACACGACCGGGATTTTGTAAAACATTACCAGCGAAGGTCTAGATGGGTTAGGTTAGGTTATATTACGATATAGACGTATATAATGTGCCCACCGAGAAGCAGGGGCCGACCCGCCAGGAATGTTGGAAAATACTACATCCGAGATGTTAGGTTCCCCCAGGTTAGGATATATAATGTTATAGACGTATATAATGTCCCCACCGAGAAGTACGGGCAGACACGACCGGGAGTCTGTAAAGCATTACCACCGAGGGTATAGATGGGTTAGGTTAGGTTATATTACGATATGGACGTATATAATGTGCCCACCGAGAAGTAGGGGCCGGCCCGCCAGGAATGTTGGAAAATACTACATCCGAGATGTTAGGTTCCCTTAGGTTAGGATATATAACGATATAGACGTATATAATGTCCCCACCGAGAAGTACGGGCCGACACGACCGGGATTTTGTAAAACATTACCAGCGACGGTCTAGATGGGTTAGGTTGGGTTATATTACGATATAGACGTATGTAATGTGCCCACCGAGAAGTAGGGGCCGACCCGCCAGGAATGTTGGAAAATACTACATCCGAGATGTTAGGTTCCCTTGGGTTAGGATATATAACGTTATAGACGTATATAATGTCCCCACCGAGAAGTACGGGTTGACACGACCGGGATTTTGTAAAACATTACCAGCGACGGTCTAGATGGGTTAGGTTGGGTTATATTACGATATAGACGTATATAATGTGCTCACCGAGAAGTAGGGGCCGACCCGCCAGGAATGTTGGAAAATACTACATCCGAGATGTTAGGTTCCCTTAGGTTAGGATATATAACGTTATAGACGTATATAATGTCCCCACCGAGAAGTACGGGCAGACACGACCGGGATTTTGTAAAACATTACCAGCGAGGGTCTAGATGGGTTAGGTTAGGTCATATTGCGATATAGACGTATATAATGTGCCCACCGAGAAGTAGGGGCCGACCCGCCAGGAATGTTGGAAAATACTACATCCGAGATGTTAGGTTCCCTTAGGTTAGGATATATAACGTTATAAACGTATATAATGTCCCCACCGAGAAGTACTGGCAGACACGACCGGGATTTTGTAAAACATTACCAGCGAAGGTCTAGATGGGTTAGGTTAGGTTATATTACGATATAGACGTATATAATGTGCCCACCGAGAAGCAGGGGCCGACCCGCCAGGAATGTTGGAAAATACTACATCCGAGATATTAGGTTCCCCCAGGTTAGGATATATAATGTTATAGACGTATATAATGTCCCCACCGAGAAGTACGGGCAGACACGACCGGGAGTCTGTAAAGCATTACCAACGAGGGTATAGATGGGTTAGGTTAGGTTATATTACGATATGGACGTATATAATGTGCCCACCGAGAAGTAGGGGCCGGCCCGCCAGGAATGTTGGAAAATACTACATCCGAGATGTTAGGTTCCCTTAGGTTAGGATATATAACGATATAGACGTATATAATGTCCCCACCGAGAAGTACGGGCAGACACGACCGGGATTTTGTAAAACATTACCAGCGAAGGTCTAGATGGGTTAGGTTAGGTTATATTACGATATAGACGTATATAATGTGCCCACCGAGAAGCAGGGGCCGACCCGCCAGGAATGTTGGAAAATACTACATCCGAGATGTTAGGTTCCCCCAGGTTAGGATATATAATGTTATAGACGTATATAATGTCCCCACCGAGAAGTACGGGCAGACACGACCGGGAGTCTGTAAAGCATTACCAACGAGGGTATAGATGGGTTAGGTTAGGTTATATTACGATATGGACGTATATAATGTGCCCACCGAGAAGTAGGGGCCGGCCCGCCAGGAATGTTGGAAAATACTACATCCGAGATGTTAGGTTCCCTTAGGTTAGGATATATAACGATATAGACGTATATAATGTCCCCACCGAGAAGTACGGGCCGACACGACCGGGATTTTGTAAAACATTACCAGCGACGGTCTAGATGGGTTAGGTTGGGTTATATTACGATATAGACGTATGTAATGTGCCCACCGAGAAGTAGGGGCCGACCCGCCAGGAATGTTGGAAAATACTACATCCGAGATGTTAGGTTCCCTTGGGTTAGGATATATAACGTTATAGACGTATATAATGTCCCCACCGAGAAGTACGGGTTGACACGACCGGGATTTTGTAAAACATTACCAGCGACGGTCTAGATGGGTTAGGTTGGGTTATATTACGATATAGACGTATATAATGTGCTCACCGAGAAGTAGGGGCCGACCCGCCAGGAATGTTGGAAAATACTACATCCGAGATGTTAGGTTCCCTTAGGTTAGGATATATAACGTTATAGACGTATATAATGTCCCCACCGAGAAGTACGGGCAGACACGACCGGGATTTTGTAAAACATTACCAGCGAGGGTCTAGATGGGTTAGGTTAGGTTATATTACGTTATAGACGTATATAATGTTCCCACCGAGAAGTAGGGGCCGACCCGCCAGAAATGTTGGAAAATACTACATCCGAGATGTTAGGTTCCCTTAATTTAGGATATAAAACGATATAGACGTATATAATGTCCCCACGGCAAAGTACGGGCCGACACGACCGGAATTTTGTAAAACATTACCAGCGAGGGTCTAGATGGGTTAGGTTAAGTTATATTACGATATGGACGTATATAGTGTGCCCACCGAGAAGTAGGGGCCGACCCGACAGGCATGTTGGAAAATACTACATCCGAGATGTTAGGTTCCCTTGGGTTAGGATATATAACGTTATAGACGTAAATAATGTCCCCACCGAGAAGTACGGGCCGACACGACCGGGATTTTGTAAAACATTACCAGCGAGGGTCTAGGTGGGTTAGGTTAGGTTATATTACGATATAGACGTATATAATGTGCCCACCGAGAAGTAGGGGCCGACCCGCCAGGAATGTTGGAACATACTACATCCGAGAAGTCAGGTTCCCTGGGGTTAGGATATATAACGTTATAGACGTATATAATGTCCCCACCGAGAAGTACGGGTCGACACGACCGGGATTTTGTAAAACATTACCAGCGACGGTCTAGATGGGTTAGGTTAGGTTATATTGCGATATAGACGTATATAATGTGCCCACCGAGAAGTAGGGGCAGACACGACCGGGATTTTGTAAAACATTACCAGCGAGGGTCTAGATGGGTTAGATTAGGTCATATTGCGATATAGACGTATATAATGTGCCCACCGAGAAGTAGGGGCCGACCCGCCAGGAATGTTGGAAAATACTACATCCGAGATGTTAGGTTCCCTTAGGTTAGGATATATAACGATATAGACGTATATAATGTCCCCACCGAGAAGTACGGGCCGACACGACCGGGATTTTGTAAAACATTACCAGCGAGGGTCTAGATGGGTTAGGTTAGGTTATATTGCGATATAGACGTATATAATGTGCCCACCGAGAAGTAGGGGCCGACCCGCCAGGAATGTTGGAAAATACTACATCCGACATGTTGGGTTCCCTTAGGTTAGGATATATAACGTTATAGACGTATATAATGTCCCCACCGAGAAGTAAGGGCAGACACGACCGGGATTCTGTAAAGCATTACCAGCGAGCGTCTAGATGGGTTAGGTTAGTTCATATTGCGATATAGACGTATATAATGTGCCCACCGAGAAGTAGGGGCCGACCCGCCAGGAATGTTGGAAAATACTACATCCGAGATGTTAGGTTCCCTTAGGCTAGGATATATAAAGTTATAGACGTATATAATGTCCCCACCGAGACGTACGGGAAGACATGAACGGGATTCTGTGAAACATTACCAGCGAGGGTCTAGGTGGGTTAGGTTAGGTTATATTACGATATAGACGTATATAATGTGCCCACCGAGAAGTAGGGGCCGACCCGCCAGGAATGTTGGAAAATACTACATCCGAGATGTTAGGTTCCCTTGGGTTAGGATATATAACGTTATAGACGTATATAATGTCCCCACCGAGAAGTACGGGTTGACACGACCGGGATTTTGTAAAACATTACCAGCGACGGTCTAGATGGGTTAGGATGGGTTATATTACGATATAGACGTATATAATGTGCTCACCGAGAAGTAGGGGCCGACCCGCCAGGAATGTTAGAAAATACTACATCCGAGATGTTAGGTTCCCTTAGGTTAGGATATATAACGTTATAGACGTATATAATGTCCCCACCGAGAAGTACGGGCAGACACGACCGGGATTTTGTAAAACATTACCAGCGAGGGTCTAGATGGGTTAGGTTAGGTTATATTACGTTATAGACGTATATAATGTTCCCACCGAGAAGTAGGGGCCGACCCGCCAGAAATGTTGGAAAATACTACATCCGAGATGTTAGGTTCCCTTAATTTAGGATATAAAACGATATAGACGTATATAATGTCCCCACGGCAAAGTACGGGCCGACACGACCGGAATTTTGTAAAACATTACCAGCGAGGGTCTAGATGGGTTAGGTTAGGTTATATTACGATATGGACGTATATAGTGTGCCCACCGAGAAGTAGGGGCCGACCCGACAGGCATGTTGGAAAATACTACATCCGAGATGTTAGGTTCCCTTGGGTTAGGATATATAACGTTATAGACGTAAATAATGTCCCCACCGAGAAGTACGGGCCGACACGACCGGGATTTTGTAAAACATTACCAGCGAGGGTCTAGGTGGGTTAGGTTAGGTTATATTACGATATAGACGTATATAATGTGCCCACCGAGAAGTAGGGGCCGACCCGCCAGGAATGTTGGAAAATACTACATCCGACATGTTGGGTTCCCTTAGGTTAGGATATATAACGTTATAGACGTATATAATGTCCCCACCGAGAAGTACGGGTTGACACGACCGGGATTTTGTAAAACATTACCAGCGACGGTCTAGATGGGTTAGGTTGGGTTATATTACGATATAGACGTATATAATGTGCTCACCGAGAAGTAGGGGCCGACCCGCAGGAATGTTGGAAAATACTACATCCGAGATGTTAGGTTCCCTTAGGTTAGGATATATAACGTTATAGACGTATATAATGTCCCCACCGAGAAGTACGGGCAGACACGACCGGGATTTTGTAAAACATTACCAGCGAGGGTCTAGATGGGATAGGTTAGGTTATATTACGATATAGACGTATATAATGTGCCCACCGAGAAGTAGGGGCCGACCCGCCAGGAATGTTGGAAAATACTACATCCGAGATGTTAGGTTCCCTTAGGTTAGGATATATAACGTTATAGACGTATATAATGTCCCCACCGAGAAGTACGGGCAGACACGACCGGGATTTTGTAAAACATTACCAGCGAGGGTCTAGATGGGTTAGGTTAGGTTATATTACGATATAGACGTATATAATGTGCCCACCGTGAAGTAGGGGCCGACCCGCCCGGAATGTTGGAAAATACTACATCCGAGATGTTAGGTTCCCTTAGGTTAGGATATATAAATTGATAGACGTATATAATGTACATACCGAGACGTACGGGAAGACATGAACGGGATTCTGTGAAACATTACCAGCGAGAGTCTAGGTGGGTTAGGTTAGGTTATATTACGTTATAGACGTATATAATGTTCCCACCGAGAAGTAGGGGCCGACCCGCCAGAAATGTTGGAAAATACTACATCCGAGATGTTAGGTTCCCTTAATTTAGGATATAAAACGATATAGACGTATATAATGTCCCCACCGAGAAGTACGGGCCGACACGACCGGAATTTTGTAAAACATTACCAGCGAGGGTCTAGATGGGTTAGGTTAGGTTATATTACGATATGGACGTATATAATGTGCCCACCGAGAAGTAGGGGCCGACCCGAAAGGCATGTTGGAAAATACTACATCCGAGATGTTAGGTTCCCTTAGGTTAGGATATATAACGGTATAGACGTATATAATGTCCCCACCGAGAAGTACGAGCAGACACGACCGGGAGTCTGTAAAGCATTACCAACGAGGGTCTAGATGGGTTAGGTTAGGTCATATTGCGATATAGACGTATATAATGTGCCCACCGAGAAGTAGGGGCCGACCCGCCAGGAATGTTGGAAAATACTACATCCGAGAAGTTAGGTTCCCTTGGGTTAAGATATATAACGTTATAGACGTATATAATGTCCCCACCGAGAAGTACGGGTCGACACGACCGGGATTTTGTAAAACATTACCAGCGACGGTCTAGATGGGTTAGGTTAGTTTATATTGCGATATAGACGTATATAATGTGCCCACCGAGAAGTAGGGGCCGACCCGCCAGGAATGTTGGAAAATACCACAACCGAGATGTTAGGTTCCCTTAGGTTAGGATATATAACGTTATAGACGTATATAATGTCCCCACCGAGAAGTACGGGCAGACACGACCGGGATTTTGTAAAACATTACCAGCGAGGGTCTAGATGGGTTAGGTTAGGTCATATTGCGATATAGACGTATATAATGTGCCCACCGAGAAGTAGGGGCCGACCCGCCAGGAATGTTGGAAAATACTACATCCGAGATGTTAGGTTCCCTTAGGTTAGGATATATAACGTTATAGACGTATATAATGTCCCCACCGAGAAGTACGGGCAGACACGACCGGGATTTTGTAAAACATTACCAGCGAGGGTCTAGATGGGTTAGGTTAGGTTATATTACGATACAGACGTATATAATGTGCCCACCGAGAAGTAGGGGCCGACCCGCCAGCAATGTTGGAAAATACTACATCCGAGATGTTAGGTTCCCTCAGGTTAGGATATATAATGTTATAGACGTATATAATGTCCCCACCGAGAAGTACGGGCAGACACGACCGGGAATCTGTAAAGCATTACCAGCGAGGGTCTAGATGGGTTAGGTTAGGTCATATTGCGATATAGACGTATATAATGAGCCCACCGAGAAGTAGGGGCCGACCCGCCAGGAATGTTGGAAAATACTACATCCGAGATGTTAGGTTCCCTTAGGTTAGGATATATAACGTTGTAGACGTATGTAATGTCCCCACCGAGACGTACGGGAAGACATGAACGGGATTCTGTGAAACATTACCAGCGCGGGTCTAGGTGGGTTATGTTAGGTTATATTGCGATATAGACGTATATAATGTGCCCACCGAGAAGTAGGGGCTGACCCGCCAGGAATGTTGGAAAATACTACATCCGAGATGTTAGGTTCCCTTGGGTTAGGATATATAACGTTATAGACGTATATAATGTCCCCACCGAGAAGTACGGGTTGACACGACCGGGATTTTGTCAAACATTACCGGCGACGGTCTAGATGGGTTAGGTTGGGTTATATTACGATATAGACGTATATAATGTGCCCACCGAGAAGTAGGTGCCGACCCGCCAGGAATGTTGGAAAATACTACATCCGAGATGTTAGGTTCCCTTAGGTTAGGATATATAACGTTATAGACGTATATAATGTCCCCACCGAGAAGTACGGGCAGACACGACCGGGATTTTGTAAAACATTACCAGCGAGGGTCTAGATGGGTTAGGTTAGGTTATATTACGATATAGACGTATATAATGTGCCCACCGAGAAGTAGGGGCCGACCCGCCAGGAATGTTGGAAAATACTACATCCGAGATGTTAGGTTCCCTCAGGTTAGGATATATAAGGTTATAGACGTATATAATGTCCCCACCGAGAAGTACGGGCAGACACGACCGGGATTTTGTAAAACATTACCAGCGAGTGTCTAGATGGGTTAGGTTAGGTTATATTGCGATATAGACGTATATAATGTGCCCACTGAGAAGTAGGGGCCGACTCGCCAGGAATGTTGGAAAATACTACATCCGAGATGTTAGGTTCCCTTAGGTTAGGATATATAAGTTTATAGACGTATATAATGTACGCACCGAGACGTACGGGAAGACATGAACGGGATTCTGTAAAACATTCCCAGCTAGGGGCTAGATGTGTTAGGTTAGGTTATATTACGATATAGACGTATATAATGTGCCCACCGAGAAGTAGGGGCCGACCCGCCAGAAATGTTGGAAAATACTACATCCGAGATGTTAGGTTCCCTTAATTTAGGATATAAAACGATATAGACGTATATAATGTCCCCACCGAGAAGTACGGGCCGACACGACCGGAATTTTGTAAAACATTACCAGCGAGGGTCTAGATGGGTTAGGTTAGGTTATATTACGATATGGACGTATATAATGTCCCCACCGAGAAGTAGGGGCCGACCCGAAAGGCATGTTGGAAAATACTACATCCGAGATGTTAGGTTCCCTTAGGTTAGGATATATAACGGTATAGACGTATATAATGTCCCCACCGAGAAGTACGAGCAGACACGACCGGGAGTCTGTAAAGCATTACCAACGAGGGTCTAGATGGGTTAGGTTAGGTCATATTGCGATATAGACGTATATAATGTGCCCACCGAGAAGTAGGGGCCGACCCGCCAGGAATGTTGGAAAATACTACATCCGAGAAGTTAGGTTCCCTTGGGTTAAGATATATAACGTTATAGACGTATATAATGTCCCCACCGAGAAGTACGGGTCGACACGACCGGGATTTTGTAAAACATTACCAGCGACGGTCTAGATGGGTTAGGTTAGTTTATATTGCGATATAGACGTATATAATGTGCCCACCGAGAAGTAGGGGCCGACCCGCCAGGAATGTTGGAAAATACCACAACCGAGATGTTAGGTTCCCTTAGGTTAGGATATATAACGTTATAGACGTATATAATGTCCCCACCGAGAAGTACGGGCAGACACGACCGGGATTTTGTAAAACATTACCAGCGAGGGTCTAGATGGGTTAGGTTAGGTCATATTGCGATATAGACGTATATAATGTGCCCACCGAGAAGTAGGGGCCGACCCGCCAGGAATGTTGGAAAATACTACATCCGAGATGTTAGGTTCCCTTAGGTTAGGATATATAACGTTATAGACGTATATAATGTCCCCACCGAGAAGTACGGGCAGACACGACCGGGATTTTGTAAAACATTACCAGCGAGGGTCTAGATGGGTTAGGTTAGGTTATATTACGATACAGACGTATATAATGTGCCCACCGAGAAGTAGGGGCCGACCCGCCAGCAATGTTGGAAAATACTACATCCGAGATGTTAGGTTCCCTCAGGTTAGGATATATAATGTTATAGACGTATATAATGTCCCCACCGAGAAGTACGGGCAGACACGACCGGGAATCTGTAAAGCATTACCAGCGAGGGTCTAGATGGGTTAGGTTAGGTCATATTGCGATATAGACGTATATAATGAGCCCACCGAGAAGTAGGGGCCGACCCGCCAGGAATGTTGGAAAATACTACATCCGAGATGTTAGGTTCCCTTAGGTTAGGATATATAACGTTGTAGACGTATGTAATGTCCCCACCGAGACGTACGGGAAGACATGAACGGGATTCTGTGAAACATTACCAGCGCGGGTCTAGGTGGGTTATGTTAGGTTATATTGCGATATAGACGTATATAATGTGCCCACCGAGAAGTAGGGGCTGACCCGCCAGGAATGTTGGAAAATACTACATCCGAGATGTTAGGTTCCCTTGGGTTAGGATATATAACGTTATAGACGTATATAATGTCCCCACCGAGAAGTACGGGTTGACACGACCGGGATTTTGTCAAACATTACCGGCGACGGTCTAGATGGGTTAGGTTGGGTTATATTACGATATAGACGTATATAATGTGCCCACCGAGAAGTAGGTGCCGACCCGCCAGGAATGTTGGAAAATACTACATCCGAGATGTTAGGTTCCCTTAGGTTAGGATATATAACGTTATAGACGTATATAATGTCCCCACCGAGAAGTACGGGCAGACACGACCGGGATTTTGTAAAACATTACCAGCGAGGGTCTAGATGGGTTAGGTTAGGTTATATTACGATATAGACGTATATAATGTGCCCACCGAGAAGTAGGGGCCGACCCGCCAGGAATGTTGGAAAATACTACATCCGAGATGTTAGGTTCCCTCAGGTTAGGATATATAAGGTTATAGACGTATATAATGTCCCCACCGAGAAGTACGGGCAGACACGACCGGGATTTTGTAAAACATTACCAGCGAGTGTCTAGATGGGTTAGGTTAGGTTATATTGCGATATAGACGTATATAATGTGCCCACTGAGAAGTAGGGGCCGACTCGCCAGGAATGTTGGAAAATACTACATCCGAGATGTTAGGTTCCCTTAGGTTAGGATATATAAGTTTATAGACGTATATAATGTACGCACCGAGACGTACGGGAAGACATGAACGGGATTCTGTAAAACATTCCCAGCTAGGGGCTAGATGTGTTAGGTTAGGTTATATTACGATATAGACGTATATAATGTGCCCACCGAGAAGTAGGGGCCGACCCGCCAGGAATGTTGGAAAATACTACATCCGACATGTTGGGTTCCCTTAGGTTAGGATATATAACGTTATAGACGTATATAATGTCCCCACCGAGAAGTACGGGTTGACACGACCGGGATTTTGTAAAACATTACCAGCGACGGTCTAGATGGGTTAGGTTGGGTTATATTACGATATAGACGTATATAATGTGCTCACCGAGAAGTAGGGGCCGACCCGCAGGAATGTTGGAAAATACTACATCCGAGATGTTAGGTTCCCTTAGGTTAGGATATATAACGTTATAGACGTATATAATGTCCCCACCGAGAAGTACGGGCAGACACGACCGGGATTTTGTAAAACATTACCAGCGAGGGTCTAGATGGGTTAGGTTAGGTTATATTACGATATAGACGTATATAATGTGCCCACCGAGAAGTAGGGGCCGACCCGCCAGGAATGATGGAAAATACTACATCCGAGATGTTAGGTTCCCTTAGGTTAGGATATATAACGTTATAGACGTATATAATGTCCCCACCGAGAAGTACGGGCAGACACGACCGGGATTTTGTAAAACATTACCAGCGAGGGTCTAGATGGGTTAGGTTAGGTTATATTACGATATAGACGTATATAATGTGCCCACCTTGAAGTAGGGGCCGACCCGCCCGGAATGTTGGAAAATACTACATCCGAGATGTTAGGTTCCCTTAGGTTAGGATATATAAATTGATAGACGTATATAATGTACATACCGAGACGTACGGGAAGACATGAACGGGATTCTGTGAAACATTACCAGCGAGAGTCTAGGTGGGTTAGGTTAGGTTATATTACGTTATAGACGTATATAATGTTCCCACCGAGAAGTAGGGGCCGACCCGCCAGAAATGTTGGAAAATACTACATCCGAGATGTTAGGTTCCCTTAATTTAGGATATAAAACGATATAGACGTATATAATGTCCCCACCGAGAAGTACGGGCCGACACGACCGGAATTTTGTAAAACATTACCAGCGAGGGTCTAGATGGGTTAGGTTAGGTTATATTACGATATGGACGTATATAATGTGCCCACCGAGAAGTAGGGGCCGACCCGAAAGGCATGTTGGAAAATACTACATCCGAGATGTTAGGTTCCCTTAGGTTAGGATATATAACGGTATAGACGTATATAATGTCCCCACCGAGAAGTACGAGCAGACACGACCGGGAGTCTGTAAAGCATTACCAACGAGGGTCTAGATGGGTTAGGTTAGGTCATATTGCGATATAGACGTATATAATGTGCCCACCGAGAAGTAGGGGCCGACCCGCCAGGAATGTTGGAAAATACTACATCCGAGAAGTTAGGTTCCCTTGGGTTAAGATATATAACGTTATAGACGTATATAATGTCCCCACCGAGAAGTACGGGTCGACACGACCGGGATTTTGTAAAACATTACCAGCGACGGTCTAGATGGGTTAGGTTAGTTTATATTGCGATATAGACGTATATAATGTGCCCACCGAGAAGTAGGGGCCGACCCGCCAGGAATGTTGGAAAATACCACAACCGAGATGTTAGGTTCCCTTAGGTTAGGATATATAACGTTATAGACGTATATAATGTCCCCACCGAGAAGTACGGGCAGACACGACCGGGATTTTGTAAAACATTACCAGCGAGGGTCTAGATGGGTTAGGTTAGGTCATATTGCGATATAGACGTATATAATGTGCCCACCGAGAAGTAGGGGCCGACCCGCCAGGAATGTTGGAAAATACTACATCCGAGATGTTAGGTTCCCTTAGGTTAGGATATATAACGTTATAGACGTATATAATGTCCCCACCGAGAAGTACGGGCAGACACGACCGGGATTTTGTAAAACATTACCAGCGAGGGTCTAGATGGGTTAGGTTAGGTTATATTACGATACAGACGTATATAATGTGCCCACCGAGAAGTAGGGGCCGACCCGCCAGCAATGTTGGAAAATACTACATCCGAGATGTTAGGTTCCCTCAGGTTAGGATATATAATGTTATAGACGTATATAATGTCCCCACCGAGAAGTACGGGCAGACACGACCGGGAATCTGTAAAGCATTACCAGCGAGGGTCTAGATGGGTTAGGTTAGGTCATATTGCGATATAGACGTATATAATGAGCCCACCGAGAAGTAGGGGCCGACCCGCCAGGAATGTTGGAAAATACTACATCCGAGATGTTAGGTTCCCTTAGGTTAGGATATATAACGTTGTAGACGTATGTAATGTCCCCACCGAGACGTACGGGAAGACATGAACGGGATTCTGTGAAACATTACCAGCGCGGGTCTAGGTGGGTTATGTTAGGTTATATTGCGATATAGACGTATATAATGTGCCCACCGAGAAGTAGGGGCGGACCCGCCAGGAATGTTGGAAAATACTGCAACCGAGATGTTAGGTTCCCTTAGGTTGGGATATATAACGTTGTAGACGTATATAATGTCCCCACCGAGAAGTACGGGCAGACACGACCGGGATTTTGTAAAACATTACCAGCGAGGGTCTAGATGGGTTAGGTTAGGTCATATTGCGATATAGTCGTATATAATGTGCCCACCGAGAAGTAGGGGCCGACCCGCCAGGTATGTTGGAAAATACTACATCCGAGATGTTAGGTTCCCTTAGGTTAGGATATATAACGTTATAGACGTATATAATGTCCCCACCGAGAATTACGGGCAGACACGACCGGGATTTTGTAAAACATTACCAGCGAGTGTCTAGATGGGTTAGGTTAGGTTATATTGCGATATAGACGTATATAATGTGCCCACCGCGAAGTAGGGGCCGACCCGCCAGGAATGTTAGAAAATACTACATCCGAGATGTTAGGTTCCCTTAGGTTAGGATATATAACGTTATAGACGTATATAAGGTCCCCACCGAGAAGTACGGGCAGACACGACCGGGAGTCTGTAAAGCATTACCAACGAGGGTGTAGATGGGTTTGGTTAGGTCATATTGCGATATAGACGTATATAATGTGCCCACCGAGAAGTAGGGGCCGACCCGCCAGGAATGTTGGAAAATACTACATCCGAGAAGTTAGGTTCCCCTGGGTTAGGATATATAACGTTATAGACGTATATAATGTCCCCACCGAGAAGTACGGGTCGACACGACCGGGATTTTGTAAAACATTACCAGCGACGGTCTAGATGGGTTAGGTTAGGTTATATTGCGATATAGACGTATATAATGTGCCCACCGAGAAGTAGGGGCCGTCCCGCCAGGAATGTTGGAAAATACTACAACCGAGATGTTAGTTTCCCATAGGTTAGGATATATAACGTTATAGACGTATATAATGTCCCCACCGAGAAGTACGGGCACACACGACCGGGATTTTGTAAAACATTACCAGCGAGGGTCTAGATGGGTTAGGTTAGGTCATATTGCGATATAGACGTATATAATGTACCCACCGAGAAGTAGGGGCCGACCCGCCAGGAATGTTGGAAAATACTACATCCGAGATGTTAGGTTCCCTTAGGTTAGGATATATAACGTTATAGACGTATATAATGTCCCCACCGAGAAGGACGGGCAGACACGACCGGGATTTTGTAAAACATTACCAGCGAGGGTCTAGATGGGTTAGGTTAGGTTATATTGCGATATAGACGTATATAATGTGCCCACCGAGAAGTAGGGGCCGACCCGCCAGGAATGTTAGAAAATACTACATCCGAGATGTTAGGTTCCCTTAGGTTACGATATATAACGTTATAGATGTATATAATGTCCCCACCGATAAGTACGGGCAGACACGACCGGGATTTTGTAAAACATTACCAGCGAGGGTCTAGATGGGTTAGGTTAGGTTATATTACGATATAGACGTATATAATGTGCCCACCGTGAAGTAGGGGCCGACCCGCCCGGAATGTTGGAAAATACTACATCCGAGATGTTAGGTTCCCTTAGGTTAGGATATATAAATTTATAGACGTATATAATGTACATACCGAGACGTACGGGAAGACATGAACGGGATTCTGTGAAACATTACCAGCGAGAGTCTAGGTGGGTTAGGTTAGGTTATATTACGTTATAGACGTATATAATGTGCCCACCGAGAAGTAGGGGCCGACCCGCCAGGAATGTTGGAAAATACTACATCCGAGAAGTTAGGTTCCCTTGGGTTAGGATATATAACTTTATAGACGTATATAATGTCCCCACCGAGAAGTACGGGTCGACACGACCGGGATTTTGTAAAACATTACCAGCGACGGTCTAGATGGGTTAGGTTAGGTTATATTGCGATATAGACGTATATAATGTGCCCACCGAGAAGTAGGGGCCGTCCCGCCAGGAATGTTGGAAAATACTACAACCGAGATGTTAGTTTCCCATAGGTTAGGATATATAACGTTATAGACGTATATAATGTCCCCACCGAGAAGTACGGGCACACACGACCGGGATTTTGTAAAACATTACCAGCGAGGGTCTAGATGGGTTAGGTTAGGTCATATTGCGATATAGACGTATATAATGTACCCACCGAGAAGTAGGGGCCGACCCGCCAGGAATGTTGGAAAATACTACATCCGAGATGTTAGGTTCCCTTAGGTTAGGATATATAACGTTATAGACGTATATAATGTCCCCACCGAGAAGGACGGGCAGACACGACCGGGATTTTGTAAAACATTACCAGCGAGGGTCTAGATGGGTTAGGTTAGGTTATATTGCGATATAGACGTATATAATGTGCCCACCGAGAAGTAGGGGCCGACCCGCCAGGAATGTTAGAAAATACTACATCCGAGATGTTAGGTTCCCTTAGGTTACGATATATAACGTTATAGACGTATATAATGTCCCCACCGATAAGTACGGGCAGACACGACCGGGATTTTGTAAAACATTACCAGCGAGGGTCTAGATGGGTTAGGTTAGGTTATATTACGATATAGACGTATATAATGTGCCCACCGTGAAGTAGGGGCCGACCCGCCCGGAATGTTGGAAAATACTACATCCGAGATGTTAGGTTCCCTTAGGTTAGGATATATAAATTTATAGACGTATATAATGTACATACCGAGACGTACGGGAAGACATGAACGGGATTCTGTGAAACATTACCAGCGAGAGTCTAGGTGGGTTAGGTTAGGTTATATTACGTTATAGACGTATATAATGTTCCCACCGAGAAGTAGGGGCCGACCCGCCAGAAATGTTGGAAAATACTACATCCGAAATGTTAGGTTCCCTTAATTTAGGATATAAAACGATATAGACGTATATAATGTCCCCACGGCAAAGTACGGGCCGACACGACCGGAATTTTGTAAAACATTACCAGCGAGGGTCTAGATGGGTTAGGTTAGGTTATATTACGATATGGACGTATATAATGTGCCCACCGAGAAGTAGGGGCCGACCCGAAAGTCATGTTGGAAAATACTACATCCGAGATGTTAGGTTCCCTTAGGTTAGGATATATAACGTTATAGACGTATATAATGTCCCCACCGAGAAGTACGAGCAGACACGACCGGGAGTCTGTAAAGCATTACCAACGAGGGTCTAGATGGGTTAGGTTAGGTTATATTGCGATATAGACGTATATAATGTGCCCACCGAGAAGTAGGGGCCGACCCGCCAGGAATGTTGGAAAATACTACATCCGAGAAGTTAGGTTCCCTTGGGTTAAGATATATAACGTTATAGACGTATATAATGTCCCCACCGAGAAGTACGGGTCGACACGACCGGGATTTTGTAAAACATTACCAGCGACGGTCTAGATTGGTTAGGTTAGGTTATATTGCGATATAGACGTATATAATGTGCCCACCGAGAAGTAGGGGCCGACCCGCCAGGAATGTTGGAAAATACTACAACCGAGATGTTAGGTTCCCTTAGGTTAGGATATATAACGTTATAGACGTATATAATGTCCCCACCGAGATGTACGGGCAGACACGACCGGGATTTTGTAAAACATTACCAGCGAGGGTCTAGATGGGTTAGGTTAGGTCATATTGCGATATAGACGTATATAATGTGCCCACCGAGAAGTAGGGGCCGACCCGCCAGGAATGTTGGAAAATACTACATCCGAGATGTTAGGTTCCCTTAGGTTAGGATATATAACATTATAGACGTATATAATGTCCCCACCGAGAAGTACGGGCAGACACGACCGGCATTTTGTAAAACATTACCAGCGAGGGTCTAGATGGGTTAGGTTAGGTTATATTACGATATAGACGTATATAATGTGCCCACCGAGAAGTAGGGGCCGACCCGCCAGCAATGTTGGAAAATACTACATCCGAGAAGTTAGGTTCCCTTGGGTTAAGATATATAACGTTATAGACGTATATAATGTCCCCACCGAGAAGTACGGGACGACACGACCGGGATTTTGTAAAACATTACCAGCGACGGTCTAGATGGGTTAGGTTAGGTTATATTGCGATATAGACGTATATAATGTGCCCACCGAGAAGTAGCGGCCGGCCCGCCAGGAATGTTGGAAAATACTACAACCGAGATGTTAGGTTCCCTTAGGTTAGGATATATAACGTTATAGACGTATATAATGTCCCCACCGAGAAGTACGGTAAGACATGAACGGGATTCTGTGAAACATTACCTGCGAGGGTCTAGGTGGGTTATGTTAGGTTATATTGCGATATAGACGTATATAATGTGCCCACCGAGAAGTAGCGGCCGACCCGCCAGGAATGTTGGAAAATACTACAACCGAGATGTTAGGTTCCCTTAGGTTAGGATATATAACGTTATAGACGTATATAATGTCCCCACCGAGAAGTACGGGCAGACACGACCGGGATTCTGTAAAGCATTACCAGCGAGGGTCTAGATGGGTTAGGTTAGGTTATATTACGATATAGACGTATATAATGTGCCCACCGAGAAGTAGGGGCCGACCCGACCGGCATGTTGGAAAATACTACATCCGAGATGTTAGGTTCCCTTAGGTTAGGATATATAACGTTATAGACGTATATAATGTCCACACCGAGAAGTACGAGCAGACACGACCGGGAGTCTGTAAAGCATTACCAACGAGGGTCTAGATGGGTTAGGTTAGGTCATATTGCGATATAGACGTATATAATGTGCCCACCGAGAAGTAGGGGCCGACCCGCCAGGAATGTTGGAAAATACTACATCCGCGAAGTTAGGTTCCCTTGGGTTAAGATATATAACGTTATAGACGTATATAATGTCCCCACCGAGAAGTACGGGTCGACACGACCGGGATTTTGTAAAACATTACCAGCGACGGTCTAGATGGGTTAGGTTAGGTTATATTGCGATATAGACGTATATAATGTGCCCACCGAGAAGTAGGGGACGACCCGCCAGGAATGTTGGAAAATACTACAACCGAGATGTTAGGTTCCCTTAGGTTAGGATATATAACGTTATAGACGTATATAATGTCCCCACCGAGAAGTACGGGCAGACACGACCGGGATTTTGTAAAACATTACCAGCGAGGGTCTAGATGGGTTGGGTTAGGTCATATTGCGATATAGACGTATATAATGTGCCCACCGAGAAGTAGGGGCCGACCCGCCAGGAATGTTGGAAAATACTACATCCGAGATGTTAGGTTCCCTTAGGTTAGGATATATAACGTTATAGACGTATATAATGTTCCCACCGAGAAGTACGGGCCGAAACGACCGGGATTTTGTAAAACACTACCAGCGAGGGTCTAGATGGGTTAGGTTAGGTTATATTACGATATAGACGTATATAATGTGCCCACCGAGAAGTAGGGGCCGACCCGCCAGCAATGTTGGGAAATACTACATCCGAGATGTTAGGTTCCCTTAGGTTAGGATATATAACGATATAGACGTATATCATGTCCCCACCGAGAAGTACGGGCCCACACGACCGGAATTTTGTAAAGCATTACCAGCGAGGGTCTTGATGGGTTAGGTTAGGTTATATTACGATATGGACGTATATAATGTGCCCACCGAGTAGTAGGGGCTGGCCCGCCAGGAATGTTGGAAAATACTACATCCGAGATGATAGGTTCCCTTAGGTTAGGATATATAACGTTATAGAAGTATATAATGTCCCCAACGAGAAGTACGGGCCAAAACGACCGGGATTTTGTAAAAGATTACCAGCGACGGTCTAGATGGGTTAGGGTAGGTTATATTGCGATATAGACGTATATAATGTGCCCACCGAGAAGTAGGGGCCGACCCGACAGGAATGTTGGAAAATACTACATCCGAGATGCTAGGTTCCCTTAGGTTAGGATATATAACGTTATAGCCGTATATAATGTCCCCACCGAGAAGTACGGGCAGACACGACCGGGATTCTGTAAAGCATTACCAGCGAGGGTCTAGGTGGGTTAGGTTAGGTCATATTGCGATATAGACGTATATAATGTGCCCACCGAGAAGTAGGGGCCGACCCGCCAGGAATGTTGGAAAATACTACAACCGAGATGTTAGGTTCCCTTAGGTTAGGATATATAACGTTATAGACGTATATAATGTCCCCACCGAGAAGTACGGGCCGACACGACCGGGATTATGTGAAACATTACCAGCGAGTGTCTAGGTGGGTTAGGTTAGGTTATATTACGATATGGACGTATATAATGTGCCCACCGGGAAGTAGGGGCCGGCCCGCCAGGAATGTTGGAAAATACTACATCCGAGATGTTAGGTTCCCTTGGGTTAGGATATATAACGCTATAGACGTAAATAATGTCCCCACCGAGAAGTACGGGCCGACACGACCGGGATTTTGTAAAACATTACCAGCGAGGGTCTAGGTGGGTTAGGTTAGGTTATATTACGATATAGACGTATATAATGTGCCCACCGAGAAGTAGGGGCCGACCCGCCAGCAATGTTGGGAAATACTACATCCGAGATGTTAGGTTCCCTTAGGTTAGGATATATAACGTGATAGACGTATATAATGTCCCCACCGAGAAGCACGGGCCGACACGACCGGGATTCTGTGAAACATTACCAGCGAGTGTCTAGGTGGGTTAGGTTAGGTTATATTACGATATGGACGTATATAATGTGCCCACCGAGAAGTAGGGGCCGGCCCGCCAGGAATGTTGGAAAATACTACATCCGAGATGTTAGGTTCCCTTGGGTTAGGATATATAACGTTATAGACGTAAATAATGTCCCCACCGAGAAGTACGGGCCGACACGACCGGGATTTTGTAAAACATTACCAGCGAGGGTCTAGGTGGGTTAGGTTAGGTTATATTACGATATAGACGTATACAATGTGCCCACCGAGAAGTAGGGGCCGACCCGACAGGAATGTTGGAAAATACTACATCCGAGATGTTAGGTTCCCTTAGGTTAGGATATATAACGTTATAGACGTATATAATGTCCCCACCGAGAAGTACGGGCAGACACGACCGGGAATCTGTAAAGCATTACCAGCGAGGGTCTAGATGGGTTAGGTTAGGTCATACTGCGATATAGACGTATATAATGTGCCCACCGAGAAGTAGGGGCCGACCCGCCAAGAATGTTGGAAAATACTACATCCGAGATGTTAGGTTCCCTTAGGTTAGGATATATAACGTTATAGACGTATATAATGTCCCCACCGAGAAGTTCGGGCAGACACGACCGGGATTCTGTAAAGCATTACCAGCGAGGGTCTAGATGGGTTAGGTTAGGTCATATTGCGATATAGACGTATATAATGTGCCCACCGAGATGTAGGGGCCGACCCGCCAGGAATGTTGGAAAATACTACATCCGAGATGTTAGGTTCCCTTAGGTTAGGATATATAACGTTATAGACGTATATAATGTCCCCACCGAGACGTACGGGAAGACATGAACGGGATTCTGTGAAACATTACCAGCGAGGGTCTAGGTGGGTTATGTTAGGTTATATTGCGATATAGACGTATATAATGTGCCCACCGAGAAGTAGGGGCGGACCCGCCAGGAATGTTGGAAAATACTACAACCGAGATGTTAGGTTCCCTTAGGTTAGGATATATAACGTTATAGACGTATATAATGTCCCCACCGAGAAGTACGGGCCGACACGACCGGGATTCTGTGAAACATTACCAGCGAGTGTCTAGGTGGGTTAGGTTAGGTTATATTACGATATGGACGTATATAATGTGCCCACCGAGAAGTAGGGGCCGGCCCGCCAGGAATGTTGGAAAATACTACATCCGAGATGTTAGGTTCCCTTGGGTTAGGATATATAACGTTATAGACGTAAATAATGTCCCCACCGAGAAGTACGGGCCGACACGACCGGGATTTTGTAAAACATTACCAGCGACGGTCTAGATGGGTTAGGTTAGGTTATATTGCGATATAGACGTATACAATGTGCACACCGAGAAGTAGGGGCCGACCCGACAGGAATGTTGGAAAATACTACATCCGAGATGTTAGGTTCCCTTAGGTTAGGATATATAACGTTATAGACGTATATAATGTCCCCACCGAGAAGTACGGGCAGACACGACCGGGAATCTGTAAAGCATTACCAGCGAGGGTCTAGATGGGTTAGGTTAGGTCATATTGCGATATAGACGTATATAATGAGCCCACCGAGAAGTAGGGGCCGACCCGCCAGGAATGTTGGAAAATACTACATCCGAGATGTTAGGTTCCCTTAGGTTAGGATATATAACGTTATAGACGTATATAATGTCCCCACCGAGACGTACGGGAAGACATGAACGGGATTCTGTGAAACATTACCAGCGCGGGTCTAGGTGGGTTATGTTAGGTTATATTGCGATATAGACGTATATAATGTGCCCACCGAGAAGTAGGGGCGGACCCGCCAGGAATGTTGGAAAATACTGCAACCGAGATGTTAGGTTCCCTTAGGTTAGGATATATAACGTTGTATACGAATATAATGTCCCCACCGAGAAGTACGGGCAGACACGACCGGGATTTTGTAAAACATTACCAGCGAGGGTCTAGGTGGGTTATGTTAGGTTATATTGCGATATAGACGTATATAATGTGCCCACCGAGAAGTAGGGGCGGACCCGCCAGGAATGTTGGAAAATACTACAACCGAGATGTTAGGTTCCCTTAGGTTAGGATATATAACGTTATAGACGTATATAATGTCCCCACCGAGAAGTACGGGCCGACACGACCGGGATTCTGTGAAACATTACCAGCGAGGGTCTAGGTGGGTTAGGTTAGGTTATATTACGATATAGACGTATGTAATGTGCCCACCGAGAAGTAGGGGCCGACCCGCCAGGAATGTTGGAAAATACTACAACCGAGATGTTAGGTTCCCTTAGGTTAGGATATATAACGTTATAGACGTATATAATGTCCCCACCGAGAAGTACGGGCAGACACGACCGGGATTTTGTAAAACATTACCAGCGAGGGTCTAGATGGGTTAGGTTAGGTCATATTGCGATATAGACGTATATAATGTGCCCACCGAGAAGTAGGTGCCGACCCGCCAGGAATGTTAGAAAATACTACATCCGAGATGTTAGGTTCCCTTAGGTTAGGATATGTAACGTTATAGACGTATATAATGTCCCCACCGAGAAGTACGGGCAGACACGACCGGGATTTTGTAAAACATTACCAGCGAGGGTCTAGATGGGTTAGGTTAGGTTATATTATGATATAGACGTATATAATGTGCCCACCGAGAAGTAGGGGCCGACCCGCCAGGAATGTTGGAAAATACTACATCCGAGATGTTAGGTTCCCTTAGGTTAGGATATATAAGTTTATAGACGTATATAATGTACGCACCGAGACGTACGGGAAGACATGAACGGGATTCTGTGAAACATTACCAGCGAGGGTCTAGGTGGGTTAGGTTAGGTTATATTACGATATGGACGTATATAATGTGCCCACCGAGAAGTAGGGGCCGGCCCGCCAGGAATGTTGGAAAATACTACATCCGAGATGTTAGGTTCCCTTAGGTTAGGATATATAACGTTATAGACGTATATAATGTCCCCACCGAGAAGTACGGGCAGACACGACCGGGAATCTGTAAAGCATTACCAGCGAGGGTCTAGATGGGTTAGGTTAGGTCATATTACGATATAGACGTATATAATGTGCCCACCGAGAAGTAGGGGCCGACCCGCCAAGAATGTTGGAAAATACTACATCCGAGATGTTAGGTTCCCTTAGGTTAGGATATATAACGTTATAGACGTATATAATGTCCCCACCGAGAAGTTCGGGCAGACACGACCGGGATTCTGTAAAGCATTACCAGCGAGGGTCTAGATGGGTTAGGTTAGGTCATATTGCGATATAGACGTATATAATGTGCCCACCGAGATGTAGGGGCCGACCCGCCAGGAATGTTGGAAAATACTACATCCGAGATGTTAGGTTCCCTTAGGTTAGGATATATAACGTTATAGACGTATATAATGTCCCCACCGAGACGTACGGGAAGACATGAACGGGATTCTGTGAAACATTACCAGCGAGGGTCTAGGTGGGTTATGTTAGGTTATATTGCGATATAGACGTATATAATGTGCCCACCGAGAAGTAGGGGCGGACCCGCCAGGAATGTTGGAAAATACTACAACCGAGATGTTAGGTTCCCTTAGGTTAGGATATATAACGTTATAGACGTATATAATGTCCCCACCGAGAAGTACGGGCCGACACGACCGGGATTCTGTGAAACATTACCAGCGAGTGTCTAGGTGGGTTAGGTTAGGTTATATTACGATATGGACGTATATAATGTGCCCACCGAGAAGTAGGGGCCGGCCCGCCAGGAATGTTGGAAAATACTACATCCGAGATGTTAGGTTCCCTTGGGTTAGGATATATAACGTTATAGACGTAAATAATGTCCCCACCGAGAAGTACGGGCCGACACGACCGGGATTTTGTAAAACATTACCAGCGAGGGTCTAGGTGGGTTAGGTTAGGTTATATTACGATATAGACGTATGTAATGTGCCCACCGAGAAGTAGGGGCCGACCCGCCAGGAATGTTGGAAAATACTACAACCGAGATGTTAGGTTCCCTTAGGTTAGGATATATAACGTTATAGACGTATATAATGTCCCCACCGAGAAGTACGGGCAGACACGACCGGGATTTTGTAAAACATTACCAGCGAGGGTCTAGATGGGTTAGGTTAGGTCATATTGCGATATAGACGTATATAATGTGCCCACCGAGAAGTAGGTGCCGACCCGCCAGGAATGTTAGGAAATACTACATCCGAGATGTTAGGTTCCCTTAGGTTAGGATATGTAACGTTATAGACGTATATAATGTCCCCACCGAGAAGTACGGGCAGACACGACCGGGATTTTGTAAAACATTACCAGCGAGGGTCTAGATGGGTTAGGTTAGGTTATATTATGATATAGACGTATATAATGTGCCCACCGAGAAGTAGGGGCCGACCCGCCAGGAATGTTGGAAAATACTACATCCGAGATGTTAGGTTCCCTTAGGTTAGGATATATAAGTTTATAGACGTATATAATGTACGCACCGAGACGTACGGGAAGACATGAACGGGATTCTGTGAAACATTACCAGCGAGGGTCTAGGTGGGTTAGGTTAGGTTATATTACGATATGGACGTATATAATGTGCCCACCGAGAAGTAGGGGCCGGCCCGCCAGGAATGTTGGAAAATACTACATCCGAGATGTTAGGTTCCCTTAGGTTAGGATATATAACGTTATAGACGTATATAATGTCCCCACCGAGAAGTACGGGCAGACACGACCGGGAATCTGTAAAGCATTACCAGCGAGGGTCTAGATGGGTTAGGTTAGGTCATATTACGATATAGACGTATATAATGTGCCCACCGAGAAGTAGGGGCCGACCCGCCAAGAATGTTGGAAAATACTACATCCGAGATGTTAGGTTCCCTTAGGTTAGGATATATAACGTTATAGACGTATATAATGTCCCCACCGAGAAGTTCGGGCAGACACGACCGGGATTCTGTAAAGCATTACCAGCGAGGGTCTAGATGGGTTAGGTTAGGTCATATTGCGATATAGACGTATATAATGTGCCCACCGAGATGTAGGGGCCGACCCGCCAGGAATGTTGGAAAATACTACATCCGAGATGTTAGGTTCCCTTAGGTTAGGATATATAACGTTATAGACGTATATAATGTCCCCACCGAGACGTACGGGAAGACATGAACGGGATTCTGTGAAACATTACCAGCGAGGGTCTAGGTGGGTTATGTTAGGTTATATTGCGATATAGACGTATATAATGTGCCCACCGAGAAGTAGGGGCGGACCCGCCAGGAATGTTGGAAAATACTACAACCGAGATGTTAGGTTCCCTTAGGTTAGGATATATAACGTTATAGACGTATATAATGTCCCCACCGAGAAGTACGGGCCGACACGACCGGGATTCTGTGAAACATTACCAGCGAGTGTCTAGGTGGGTTAGGTTAGGTTATATTACGATATGGACGTATATAATGTGCCCACCGAGAAGTAGGGGCCGGCCCGCCAGGAATGTTGGAAAATACTACATCCGAGAGGTTAGGTTCCCTTGGGTTAGGATATATAACGTTATAGACGTAAATAATGTCCCCACCGAGAAGTACGGGCCGACACGACCGGGATTTTGTAAAACATTACCAGTGACGGTCTAGATGGGTTAGGTTAGGTTATATTGCGATATAGACGTATACAATGTGCCCACCGAGAAGTAGGGGCGGACCCGCCAGGAATGTTGGAAAATACTGCAACCGAGATGTTAGGTTCCCTTAGGTTAGGATATATAACGTTGTATACGAATATAATGTCCCCACCGAGAAGTACGGGCAGACACGACCGGGATTTTGTAAAACATTACCAGCGAGGGTCTAGGTGGGTTATGTTAGGTTATATTGCGATATAGACGTATATAATGTGCCCACCGAGAAGTAGGGGCGGACCCGCCAGGAATGTTGGAAAATACTACAACCGAGATGTTAGGTTCCCTTAGGTTAGGATATATAACGTTATAGACGTATATAATGTCCCCACCGAGAAGTACGGGCCGACATGACCGGGATTCTGTGAAACATTACCAGCGTGTGTCTAGGTGGGTTATGTTAGGTTATATTACGATATGGACGTATATAATGTGCCCACCGAGAAGTAGGGGCCGGCCCGCCAGGAATGTTGGAAAATACTACATCCGAGATGTTAGGTTCCCTTGGGTTAGGATATATAACGTTATAGACGTAAATAATGTCCCCACCGAGAAGTACGGGCCGACACGACCGGGATTTTGTAAAACATTACCAGCGAGGGTCTAGGTGGGTTAGGTTAGGTTATATTACGATATAGACGTATGTAATGTGCCCACCGAGAAGTAGGGGCCGACCCGCCAGGAATGTTGGAAAATACTACAACCGAGATGTTAGGTTCCCTTAGGTTAGGATATATAACGTTATAGACGTATATAATGTCCCCACCGAAAAGTACGGGCAGACACGACCGGGATTTTGTAAAACATTACCAGCGAGGGTCTAGATGGGTTAGGTTAGGTTATATTATGATATAGACGTATATAATGTGCCCACCGAGAAGTAGGGGCCGACCCGCCAGGAATGTTGGAAAATACTACATCCGAGATGTTAGGTTCCCTTAGGTTAGGATATATAAGTTTATAGACGTATATAATGTACGCACCGAGACGTACGGGAAGACATGAACGGGATTCTGTGAAACATTACCAGCGAGGGTCTAGGTGGGTTAGGTTAGGTTATATTACGATATGGGCGTATATAATGTGCCCACCGAGAAGTAGGGGCCGGCCCGCCAGGAATGTTGGAAAATACTACATCCGAGATGTTAGGTTCCCTTAGGTTAGGATATATAACGTTATAGACGTATATAATGTCCCCACCGAGAAGTACGGGCCGACACGACCGGGATTCTGTGAAACATTACCAGCGAGTGTCTAGGTGGGTTAGGTTAGGTTATATTACGATATGGACGTATATAATGTGCCCACCGAGAAGTAGGGGCCGGCCCGCCAGGAATGTTGGAAAATACTACATCCGAGATGTTAGGTTCCCTTGGGTTAGGATATATAACGTTATAGACGTAAATAATGTTCCCACCGAGAAGTACGGGCCGACACGACCGGGATTTTGTAAAACATTACCAGCGAGGGTCTAGATGGGTTAGGTTAGGTTATATTACGATATAGACGTATATAATGTGCCCACCGAGAAGTAGGGGCCGACCCGCCAGCAATGTTGGGAAATACTACATCCGAGATGTTAGGTTCCCTTAGGTTAGGATATATAACGTTATAGACGTATATCATGTCCCCACCGAGAAGTACGGGCCCACACGACCGGAATTTTGTAAAGCATTACCAGCGAGGGTCTTGATGGGTTAGGTTAGGTTATATTACGATATGGACGTATATAATGTGCCCACCGAGTAGTAGGGGCTGGCCCGCCAGGAATGTTGGAAAATACTACATCCGAGATGATAGGTTCCCTTAGGTTAGGATATATAACGTTATAGAAGTATATAATGTCCCCAACGAGAAGTACGGGCCAAAACGACCGGGATTTTGTAAAACATTACCAGCGACGGTCTAGATGGGTTAGGGTAGGTTATATTGCGATATAGAAGTATATAATGTGCCCACCGAGAAGTAGGGGCCGACCCGACAGGAATGTTGGAAAATACTACATCCGAGATGTTAGGTTCCCTTAGGTTAGGATATATAACGTTATAGACGTATATAATGTCCCCACCGAGAAGTACGGGCAGACACGACCGGGATTCTGTAAAGCATTACCAGCGAGGGTCTAGGTGGGTTAGGTTAGGTCATATTGCGATATAGACGTATATAATGTGCCCACCGAGAAGTAGGGGCCGACCCGCCAGGAATGTTGGAAAATACTACATCCGAGATGTTAGGTTCCCTTAGGTTAGGATATATAACGTTATAGACGTATATAATGTCCCCACCGAGACGTACGGGAAGACATGAACGGGATTCTGTGAAACATTACCAGCGAGGGTCTAGGTGGGTTATGTTAGGTTATATTGCGATATATACGTATATAATGTGCCCACCGAGAAGTAGGGGCGGACCCGCCATGAATGTTGGAAAATACTACAACCGAGATGTTAGGTTCCCTTAGGTTAGGATATATAACGTTATAGACGTATATAATGTCCCCACCGAGAAGTACGGGCCGACACGACCGGGATTCTGTGAAACATTACCAGCGAGTGTCTAGGTGGGTTAGGTTAGGTTATATTACGATATGGACGTATATAATGTGCCCACCGAGAAGTAGGGGCCGGCCCGCCAGGAATGTTGGAAAATACTACATCCGAGATGTTAGGTTCCCTTGGGTTAGGATATATAACGTTATAGACGTAAATAATGTCCCCACCGAGAAGTACGGGCCGACACGACCGGGATTTTGTAAAACATTACCAGCGAGGGTCTAGGTGGGTTAGGTTTGGTTATATTACGATATAGACGTATATAATGTGCCCACCGAGAAGTAGGGGCCGACCCGCCAGGAATGTTGGAAAATACTACATCCGAGTAGTTAGGTTCCCTTAGGTTAGGATATATAACGTTATAGACGTAAATAGTGACCCCACCGAGAAGTACGGGTCGACACGACCGGGATTTTGTAAAACATTACCAGCGACGGTCCAGATGGGTTAGGTTAGTTTATATTACGATATAGACGTATATAATGTGCCCACCGAGAAGTAGGGGCCGACCCGCCAGCAATGTTGGGAAATACTACATCCGAGATGTTAGGTTCCCTTAGGTTAGGATATATAACGTTATAGACGTATATAATGTCCCCACCGAGAAGTACGGGCCCATACGACCGGAATTTTGTAAAGCATTACCAGCGAGGGTCTTGATGGGTTAGGTTAGGTTATATTACGATATGGACGTATATAATGTGCCCACCGAGAAGTAGGGGCTGGCCCGCCAGGAATGTTGGAAAATACTACATCCGAGATGATAGGTTCCCTTAGGTTAGGATATATAACGTTATAGAAGTATATAATGTCCCCAACGAGAAGTACGGGCCGAAACGACCGGGATTTTGTAAAACATTACCAGCGACGGTCTAGATGGGTTAGGTTAGGTTATATTGCGATATAGACGTATACAATGTGCCCACCGAGAAGTAGGGGCCGACCCGACAGGAATGTTGAAAAATACTACATCCGAGAAGTTAGGTTCCCTTGGGTTAGGATATATAACGTTATAGACGTATATAATGTCCCCACCGAGAAGTACGGGTCGACACGACCGGGATTTTGTAAAACATTACCAGCGACGGTCTAGATGTGTTAGGTTAGGTTATATTGCGATATAGACGTATATAATGTGCCCACCGAGAAGTAGGGGCCGTCCCGCCAGGAATGTTGGAAAATACTACAACCGAGATGTTAGTTTCTCATAGGTTAGGATATATAACGTTATAGACGTATATAATGTCCCCACCGAGAAGTACGGGCACACACGACCGGGATTTTGTAAAACATTACCAGCGAGGGTCTAGATGGGTTAGGTTAGGTCATATTGCGATATAGACGTATATAATGTACCCACCGAGAAGTAGGGGCCGACCCGCCAGGAATGTTGGAAAATACTACATCCGAGATGTTAGGTTCCCTTAGGTTAGGATATATAACGTTATAGACGTATATAATGTCCCCACCGAGAAGGACGGGCAGACACGACCGGGATTTTGTAAAACATTACCAGCGAGGGTCTAGATGGGTTAGGTTAGGTTATATTGCGATATAGACGTATATAATGTGCCCACCGAGAAGTAGGGGCCGACCCGCCAGGAATGTTAGAAAATACTACATCCGAGATGTTAGGTTCCCTTAGGTTACGATATATAACGTTATAGACGTATATAATGTCCCCACCGATAAGTACGGGCAGACATGACCGGGATTTTGTAAAACATTACCAGCGAGGGTCTAAATGGGTTAGGTTAGGTTATATTACGATATAGACGTATATAATGTGCCCACCGTGAAGTAGGGGCCGACCCGCCCGGAATGTTGGAAAATACTACATCCGAGATGTTAGGTTCCCTTAGGTTAGGATATATAAATTTATAGACGTATATAATGTACATACCGAGACGTACGGGAAGACATGAACGGGATTCTGTGAAACATTACCAGCGAGAGTCTAGGTGGGTTAGGTTAGGTTATATTACGTTATAGACGTATATAATGTTCCCACCGAGAAGTAGGGGCCGACCCGCCAGAAATGTTGGAAAATACTACATCCGAGATGTTAGGTTCCCTTAATTTAGGATATAAAACGATATAGACGTATATAATGTCCCCACGGCAAAGTACGGGCCGACACGACCGGAATTTTGTAAAACATTACCAGCGAGGGTCTAGATGGGTTAGGTTAGGTTATATTACGATATGGACGTATATAATGTGCCCACCGAGAAGTAGGGGCCGACCCGACAGGCATGTTGGAAAATACTACATCCGAGATGTTAGGTTCCCTTAGGTTAGGATATATAACGTTATAGACGTATATAATGTCCCCACCGAGAAGTACGAGCAGACACGACCGGGAGTCTGTAAAGCATTACCAACGAGGGTCTAGATGGGTTAGGTTAGGTCATATTGCGATATAGACGTATATAATGTGCCCACCGAGAAGTAGGGGCCGACCCGCCAGGAATGTTGGAAAATACTACATCCGAGAAGTTAGGTTCCCTTGGGTTAAGATATATAACGTTATAGACGTATATAATGTCCCCACCGAGAAGTACGGGTCGACACGACCGGGATTTTGTAAAACATTACCAGCGACGGTCTAGATTGGTTAGGTTAGGTTATATTGCGATATAGACGTATATAATGTGCCCACCGAGAAGTAGGGGCCGACCCGCCAGGAATGTTGGAAAATACTACAACCGAGATGTTAGGTTCCCTTAGGTTAGGATATATAACGTTATAGACGTATATAATGTCCCCACCGAGAAGTACGGGCAGACACGACCGGGATTTTGTAAAACATTACCAGCGATGGTCTAGATGGGTTAGGTTAGGTCATATTGCGATATAGACGTATATAATGTGCCCACCGAGAAGTAGGGGCCGACCCGCCAGGAATGTTGGAAAATACTACATCCGAGATGTTAGGTTCCCTTAGGTTAGGATATATAACATTATAGACGTATATAATGTCCCCACCGAGAAGTACGGGCAGACACGACCGGCATTTTGTAAAACATTACCAGCGAGGGTCTAGATGGGTTAGGTTAGGTTATATTACGATATAGACGTATATAATGTGCCCACCGAGAAGTAGGGGCCGACCCGCCAGCAATGTTGGAAAATACTACATCCGAGAAGTTAGGTTCCCTTGGGTTAAGATATATAACGTTATAGACGTATATAATGTCCCCACCGAGAAGTACGGGACGACACGACCGGGATTTTGTAAAACATTACCAGCGACGGTCTAGATGGGTTAGGTTAGGTTATATTGCGATATAGACGTATATAATGTGCCCACCGAGAAGTAGCGGCCGACCCGCCAGGAATGTTGGAAAATACTACAACCGAGATGTTAGGTTCCCTTAGGTTAGGATATATAACATTATAGACGTATATAATGTCCCCACCGAGAAGTACGGTAAGACATGAACGGGATTCTGTGAAACATTACCAGCGAGGGTCTAGGTGGGTTATGTTAGGTTATATTGCGATATAGACGTATACAATGTGCCCACCGAGAAGTAGCGGCCGACCCGCCAGGAATGTTGGAAAATAGTACAACCGAGATGTTAGGTTCCCTTAGGTTAGGATATATAACGTTATAGACGTATATAATGTCCCCACCGAGAAGTACGGGCAGACACGACCGGGATTCTGTAAAGCATTACCAGCGAGGGTCTAGATGGGTTAGGTTAGGTCATATTGCGATATAGACGTATATAATGTGCGCACCGAGAAGTAGGGGCCGACCCGACCGGCATGTTGGAAAATACTACATCCGAGATGTTAGGTTCCCTTAGGTTAGGATATATAACGTTATAGACGTATATAATGTCCACACCGAGAAGTACGAGCAGACACGACCGGGAGTCTGTAAAGCATTACCAACGAGGGTCTAGATGGGTTAGGTTAGGTCATATTGCGATATAGACGTATATAATGTGCCCACCGAGAAGTAGGGGCCGACCCGCCAGGAATGTTGGAAAATACTACATCCGCGAAGTTAGGTTCCCTTGGGTTAAGATATATAACGTTATAGACGTATATAATGTCCCCACCGAGAAGTACGGGTCGACACGACCGGGATTTTGTAAAACATTACCAGCGACGGTCTAGATGGGTTAGGTTAGGTTATATTGCGATATAGACGTATATAATGTGCCCACCGAGAAGTAGGGGACGACCCGCCAGGAATGTTGGAAAATACTACAACCGACATGTTAGGTTCCCTTAGGTTAGGATATATAACGTTATAGACGTATATAATGTCCCCACCGAGAAGTACGGGCAGACACGACCGGGATTTTGTAAAACATTACCAGCGAGGGTCTAGATGGGTTAGGTTAGGTCATATTGCGATATAGACGTATATAATGTGCCCACCGAGAAGTAGGGGCCGACCCGCCAGGAATGTTGGAAAATACTACATCCGAGATGTTAGGTTCCCTTAGGTTAGGATATATAACGTTATGGACGTATATAATGTTCCCACCGAGAAGTACGGGCCGAAACGACCGGGATTTTGTAAAACACTACCAGCGAGGGTCTAGATGGGTTAGGTTAGGTTATATTACGATATAGACGTATATAATGTGCCCACCGAGAAGTAGGGGCCGACCCGCCAGCAATGTTGGGAAATACTACATCCGAGATGTTAGGTTCCCTTAGGTTAGGATATATAACGATATAGACGTATATCATGTCCCCACCGAGAAGTACGGGCCCACACGACCGGGATTTTGTAAAACATTACCAACGAGGGTCTAGATGGGTTAGGTTAGGTTATATTGCGATATAGACGTATATAATGTGCCCACCGAGAAGTAGGGGCCGACCCGCCAGGAATGTTGGAAAATACTACATCCGAGATGATAGGTTCCCTTAGGTTAGGATATATAACCTTATAGAAGTATATAATGTCCCCAACGAGAAGTACGGGCCGAAACGACCGGGATTTTGTAAAACACTACCAGCGAGAGTCTAGATGGGTTAGGTTAGGTTATATTACGATATAGACGTATATAATGTGCCCACCGAGAAGTAGGGGCCGACCCGCCAGGAATGTTGGAAAATACTACATCCGATATGTTAGGTTCCCTCAGGTTAGGATATATAATGTTATAGACGTATATAATGTCCCCACCGAGAAGTACGGGCAGACACGACCGGGATTTTGTAAAACATTACCAGCGAGTGTCTAGATGGGTTAGGTTAGGTTATATTGCGATATAGACGTATATAATGTGCCCACCGAGAAGTAGGGGCCGACCCGCCAGGAATGTTAGAAAATACTACATCCGAGATGTTAGGTTCCCTTAGGTTACGATATATAACGTTATAGACGTATATAATGTCCCCACCGATAAGTACGGGCAGACACGACCGGGATTTTGTAAAACATTACCAGCGAGGGTCTAGATGGGTTAGGCTAGGTTATATTACGATATAGACGTATATAATGTGCCCACCGTGAAGTAGGGGCCGACACGCCCGGAATGTTGGAAAATACTACATCCGAGATGTTAGGTTCCCTTAGGTTAGGATATATAAATTTATAGACGTATATAATGTACATACCGAGACGTACGGGAAGACATGAACGGGATTCTGTGAAACATTACCAGCGAGAGTCTAGGTGGGTTAGGTTAGGTTATATTACGTTATAGACGTATATAATGTTCCCACCGAGAAGTAGGGGCCGACCCGCCAGAAATGTTGGAAAATACTACATCCGAGATGTTAGGTTCCCTTAATTTAGGATATAAAACGATATAGACGTATATAATGTCCCCACGGCAAAGTACGGGCCGACACGACCGGAATTTTGTAAAACATTACCAGCGAGGGTCTAGATGGGTTAGGTTAGGTTATATTACGATATGGACGTATATAATGTGCCCACCGAGAAGTAGGGGCCGACCCGACAGGCATGTTGGAAAATACTACATCCGAGATGTTAGGTTCCCTTAGGTTAGGATATATAACGTTATAGACGTATATAATGTCCCCACCGAGAAGTACGAGCAGACACGACCGGGAGTCTGTAAAGCATTACCAACGAGGGTCTAGATGGGTTAGGTTAGGTCATATTGCGATATAGACGTATATAATGTGCCCACCGAGAACTAGGGGCCGACCCGCCAGGAATGTTGGAAAATACTACATCCGAGAAGTTAGGTTCCCTTGGGTTAAGATATATAACGTTATAGACGTATATAATGTCCCCACCGAGAAGTACGGGTCGACACGACCGGGATTTTGTAAAACATTACCAGCGACGGTCTAGATTGGTTAGGTTAGGTTATATTGCGATATAGACGTATATAATGTGCCCACCGAGAAGTAGGGGCCGACCCGCCAGGAATGTTGGAAAATACTACAACCGAGATGTTAGGTTCCCTTAGGTTAGGATATATAACGTTATAGACGTATATAATGTCCCCACCGAGAAGTACGGGCAGACACGACCGGGATTTTGTAAAACATTACCAGCGAGGGTCTAGATGGGTTAGGTTAGGTCATATTGCGATATAGACGTATATAATGTGCCCACCGAGAAGTAGGGGCCGACCCGCCAGGAATGTTGGAAAATACTACATCCGAGATGTTAGGTTCCCTTAGGTTAGGATATATAACATTATAGACGTATATAATGTCCCCACCGAGAAGTACGGGCAGACACGACCGGCATTTTGTAAAACATTACCAGCGAGGGTCTAGATGGGTTAGGTTAGGTTATATTACGATATAGACGTATATAATGTGCCCACCGAGAAGTAGGGGCCGACCCGCCAGCAATGTTGGAAAATACTACATCCGAGAAGTTAGGTTCCCTTGGGTTAAGATATATAACGTTATAGACGTATATAATGTCCCCACCGAGAAGTACGGGACGACACGACCGGGATTTTGTAAAACATTACCAGCGACGGTCTAGATGGGTTAGGTTAGGTTATATTGCGATATAGACGTATATAATGTGCCCACCGAGAAGTAGCGGCCGACCCGCCAGGAATGTTGGAAAATACTACAACCGAGATGTTAGGTTCCCTTAGGTTAGGATATATAACATTATAGACGTATATAATGTCCCCACCGAGAAGTACGGTAAGACATGAACGGGATTCTGTGAAACATTACCAGCGAGGGTCTAGGTGGGTTATGTTAGGTTATATTGCGATATAGACGTATATAATGTGCCCACCGAGAAGTAGCGGCCGACCCGCCAGGAATGTTGGAAAATACTACAACCGAGATGTTAGGTTCCCTTAGGTTAGGATATATAACGTTATAGACGTATATAATGTCCCCACCGAGAAGTACGGGCAGACACGACCGGGATTTTGTAAAACATTACCAGCGAGGGTCTAGATGGGTTAGGTTAGGTTATATTACGATATAGACGTATATAATGTGCCCACCGAGAAGTAGGGGCCGACCCGACCGGCATGTTGGAAAATACTACATCCGAGATGTTAGGTTCCCTTAGGTTAGGATATATAACGTTATAGACGTATATAATATCCACACCGAGAAGTACGAGCAGACACGACCGGGAGTCTGTAAAGCATTACCAACGAGGGTCTAGATGGGTTAGGTTAGGTCATATTGCGATATAGACGTATATAATGTGCCCACCGAGAAGTAGGGGCCGACCCGCCAGGAATGTTGGAAAATACTACATCCGCGAAGTTAGGTTCCCTTGGGTTAAGATATATAACGTTATAGACGTATATAATGTCCCCACCGAGAAGTACGGGTCGACACGACCGGGATTTTGTAAAACATTACCAGCGACGGTCTAGATGGGTTAGGTTAGGTTATATTGCGATATAGACGTATATAATGTGCCCACCGAGAAGTAGGGGACGACCCGCCAGGAATGTTGGAAAATACTACAACCGACATGTTAGGTACCCTTAGGTTAGGATATATAACGTTATAGACGTATATAATGTCCCCACCGAGAAGTACGGGCAGACACGACCGGGATTTTGTAAAACATTACCAGCGAGGGTCTAGATGGGTTAGGTTAGGTCATATTGCGATATAGACGTATATAATGTGCCCACCGAGAAGTAGGGGCCGACCCGCCAGGAATGTTGGAAAATACTACATCCAAGATGTTAGGTTCCCTTAGGTTAGGATATATAACGTTATGGACGTATATAATGTTCCCACCGAGAAGTACGGGCCGAAACGACCGGGATTTTGTAAAACACTACCAGCGAGGGTCTAGATGGGTTAGGTTAGGTTATATTACGATATAGACGTATATAATGTGCCCACCGAGAAGTAGGGGCCGACCCGCCAGCAATGTTGGGAAATACTACATCCGAGATGTTAGGTTCCCTTAGGTTAGGATATATAACGATATAGACGTATATCATGTCCCCACCGAGAAGTACGGGCCCACACGACCGGGATTTTGTAAAACATTACCAACGAGGGTCTAGATGGGTTAGGTTAGGTTATATTGCGATATAGACGTATATAATGTGCCCACCGAGAAGTAGGGGCCGACCCGCCAGGAATGTTGGAAAATACTACATCCGAGATGATAGGTTCCCTTAGGTTAGGATATATAACCTTATAGAAGTATATAATGTCCCCAACGAGAAGTACGGGCCGAAACGACCGGGATTTTGTAAAACACTACCAGCGAGGGTCTAGATGGGTTATGTTAGGTTATATTACGATATAGACGTATATAATGTGCCCACCGAGAAGTAGGGGCCGACCCGCCAGCAATGTTGGGAAATACTACATCCGAGATGTTAGGTTCCCTTAGGTTAGGATATATAACGTTATAGACGTATATCATGTCCCCACCGAGAAGTACGGGCCCACACGACCGGAATTTTGTGAAGCATTACCAGCGAGGGTCTTGATGGGTTGGGTTAGGTTATATTACGATATGGACGTATATAATGTGCCCACCGAGAAGTAGGGGCTGGCCCGCCAGGAATGTTGGAAAATACTACATCCGAGATGATAGGTTCCCTTAGGTTAGGATATATAACGTTATAGAAGTATATAATGACCCCAACGAGAAGTACGGGCAGACACGACCGGGATTTTGTAAAACATTACCAGCGAGGGTCTAGATGGGTTAGGTTAGGTTATATTACGATATAGACGTATATAATGTGCCCACCGAGAAGTAGGGGCCGACCCGCCAGGAATGTTGGAAAATACTACATCCGAGATGTTAGGTTCCCTCAGGTTAGGATATATAATGTTATAGACGTATATAATGTCCCCACCGAGAAGTACGGGCAGACACGACCGGGATTTTGTAAAACATTACCAGCGAGTGTCTAGATGGGTTAGGTTAGGTTATATTGCGATATAGACGTATATAATGTGCCAACCGAGAAGTAGGGGCCGACCCGCCAGGAATGTTAGAAAATACTACATCCGAGATGTTAGGTTCCCTTAGGTTACGATATATAACGTTATAGACGTATATAATGTCCCCACCGATAAGTACGGGCAGACACGACCGGGATTTTGTAAAACATTACCAGCGAGGGTCTAGATGGGTTAGGCTAGGTTATATTACGATATAGACGTATATAATGTGCCCACCGTGAAGTAGGGGCCGACACGCCCGGAATGTTGGAAAATACTACATCCGAGATGTTAGGTTCCCTTAGGTTAGGATATATAAATTTATAGACGTATATAATGTACATACCGAGACGTACGGGAAGACATGAACGGGATTCTGTGAAACATTACCAGCGAGAGTCTAGGTGGGTTAGGTTAGGTTATATTACGTTATAGACGTATATAATGTTCCCACCGAGAAGTAGGGGCCGACCCGCCAGAAATGTTGGAAAATACTACATCCGAGATGTTAGGTTCCCTTAATTTAGGATATAAAACGATATAGACGTATATAATGTCCCCACGGCAAAGTACGGGCCGACACGACCGGAATTTTGTAAAACATTACCAGCGAGGGTCTAGATGGGTTACGTTAGGTTATATTACGATATGGACGTATATAATGTGCCCACCGAGAAGTAGGGGCCGACCCGACCGGCATGTTGGAAAATACTACATCCGAGATGTTAGGTTCCCTTAGGTTAGGATATATAACGTTATAGACGTATATAATGTCCCCACCGAGAAGTACGAGCAGACACGACCGGGAGTCTGTAAAGCATTACCAACGAGGGTCTAGATGGGTTAGGTTACGTCATATTGCGATATAGACGTATATAATGTGCCCACAGAGAAGTAGGGGCCGACCCGCCAGGAATGTTGGAAAATACTACATCCGAGATGTTAGGTTCCCTTAGGTTAGGATATATAACGTTATAGACGTATATAATGTCCCCACCGAGAAGTACGGGTCGACACGACCGGGATTTTGTAAAACATTACCAGCGAGGGTCTAGATGGGTTAGGTTAGGTTATATTACGATATAGACGTATATAATGTGCCCACCGAGAAGTAGGGGCCGACCCGCCAGCAATGTTGGGAAATACTACATCCGAGATGTTAGGTTCCCTTAGGTTAGGATATATAACGTTATAGACGTATATCATGTCCCCACCGAGAAGTACGGGCCCACACGACCGGAATTTTGTAAAGAATTACCAGCGAGGGTCTTGATGAGTTAGGTTAGGTTATATTACGATATGGACGTATATAATGTGCCCACCGAGAAGTAGGGGCTGGCCCGCCAGGAATGTTGGAAAATACTACATCCGAGATGATAGGTTCCCTTAGGTTAGGATATATAACGTTATAGACGTATATAATGTCCCCACGGCAAAGTACGGGCCGACCCGACCGGAATTTTGTAAAACATTACCAGCGAGGGTCTAGATGGGTTAGGTTAGGTTATATTTCGATATGGACGTATATAATGTGCCCACCGAGAAGTAGGGGCCGGACCGCCAGGAATGTTGGAAAATACTACATCCGAGATGTTAGGTTCCCTTAGGTTAGGATATATAACGTTATAGACGTATATAATGTCCCCACCGAGAAGTACGGGCACACACGACCGGGATTCTGTAAAGCATTACCAGCGAGGGTCTAGATGGGTTAGGTTAGGTCATATTGCGATATAGACGTATATAATGTGCCCACCGAGAAGTAGGGGCCGACCCGCCAAGAATGTTGGAAAATACTACATCCGAGATGTTAGGTTCCCCTAGGTTAGGATATATAACGTTATAGACGTATATAATGTCCCCACCGAGACGTACGGGAAGACATGAACGGGATTCTGTGAAACATTACCAGCGAGGGTCTAGGTGGGTTATGTTAGGTTATATTGCGATATAGACGTATATAATGTGCCCACCGAGAAGTAGGGGCGGACCCGCCAGGTATGTTGGAAAATACTACAACCGAGATGTTAGGTTCCCTTAGGTTAGGATATATAACGTGATAGACGTATATAATGTCCCCACCGAGAAGTACGGGCCGACACGACCGGGATTCTGTGAAACATTACCAGCGAGTGTCTAGGTGGGTTAGGTTAGGTTATATTACGATATGGACGTATATAATGTGCCCACCGAGAAGTAGGGGCCGGCCCGCCAGGAATGTTGGAAAATACTACATCCGAGATGTTAGGTTCCCTTGGGTTAGGATATATAACGTTATAGACGTAAATAATGTCCCCACCGAGAAGTACGGGCCGACACGACCGGGATTTTGTAAAACATTACCAGCGAGGGTCTAGGTGGGTTAGGTTAGGTTATATTACGATATAGACGTATATAATGTGCCCACCGAGAAGTAGGGGCCGACCCGCCAGGAATGTTGGAAAATACTACATCCGAGATGTTAGGTTCCCTTAGGTTAGGATATATAACGTTATAGACGTAAATAATGACCCCACCGAGAAGTACGGGTCGACACGACCCGGATTTTGTAAAACATTACCAGCGACGGTCCAGATGGGTTAGGTTAGTTTATATTACGATATAGACGTATATAATGTGCCCACCGAGAAGTAGGGGCCGACCCGCCAGGAATGTTGGAAAATACTACATCCGAGATGTTAGGTGCCCTTAGGTTAGGATATATAACGTTATAGACGTATATAATGTCCCCACCGAGAAGTACGGGCAGACACGACCGGGATTTTGTAAAACATTACCAGCGAGGGTCTAGATGGGTTAGGTTAGGTTATATTTCGATATGGACGTATATAATGTGCCCACCGAGAAGTAGGGGCCGGACCGCCAGGAATGTTGGAAAATACTACATCCGAGATGTTAGGTTCCCTTAGGTTAGGATATATAACGTTATAGACGTATATAATGTCCCCACCGAGAAGTACGGGCACACACGACCGGGATTCTGTAAAGCATTACCAGCGAGGGTCTAGATGGGTTAGGTTAGGTCATATTGCGATATAGACGTATATAATGTGCCCACCGAGAAGTAGGGGCCGACCCGCCAAGAATGTTGGAAAATACTACATCCGAGATGTTAGGTTCCCCTAGGTTAGGATATATAACGTTATAGACGTATATAATGTCCCCACCGAGACGTACGGGAAGACATGAACGGGATTCTGTGAAACATTACCAGCGAGGGTCTAGGTGGGTTATGTTAGGTTATATTGCGATATAGACGTATATAATGTGCCCACCGAGAAGTAGGGGCGGACCCGCCAGGAATGTTGGAAAATACTACAACCGAGATGTTAGGTTCCCTTAGGTTAGGATATATAACGTGATAGACGTATATAATGTCCCCACCGAGAAGTACGGGCCGACACGACCGGGATTCTGTGAAACATTACCAGCGAGTGTCTAGGTGGGTTAGGTTAGGTTATATTACGATATGGACGTATATAATGTGCCCACCGAGAAGTAGGGGCCGGCCCGCCAGGAATGTTGGAAAATACTACATCCGAGATGTTAGGTTCCCTTGGGTTAGGATATATAACGTTATAGACGTAAATAATGTCCCCACCGAGAAGTACGGGCCGACACGACCGGGATTTTGTAAAACATTACCAGCGAGGGTCTAGGTGGGTTAGGTTAGGTTATATTACGATATAGACGTATATAATGTGCCCACCGAGAAGTAGGGGCCGACCCGCCAGGAATGTTGGAAAATACTACATCCGAGATGTTAGGTTCCCTTAGGTTAGGATATATAACGTTATAGACGTAAATAATGACCCCACCGAGAAGTACGGGTCGACACGACCCGGATTTTGTAAAACATTACCAGCGACGGTCCAGATGGGTTAGGTTAGTTTATATTACGATATAGACGTATATAATGTGCCCACCGAGAAGTAGGGGCCGACCCGCCAGGAATGTTGGAAAATACTACATCCGAGATGTTAGGTGCCCTTAGGTTAGGATATATAACGTTATAGACGTATATAATGTCCCCACCGAGAAGTACGGGCAGACACGACCGGGATTTTGTAAAACATTACCAGCGAGGGTCTAGGTGGGTTATGTTAGGTTATATTGCGATATAGACGTATATAATGTGCCCACCGAGAAGTAGGGGCGGACCCGCCAGGAATGTTCGAAAATACTACAACCGAGATGTTAGGTTCCCTTAGGTTAGGATATATAACGTTATAGACGTATATATTGTCCCCACCGAGAAGTACGGGCCGACATGACCGGGATTCTGTGAAACATTACCAGCGTGTGTCTAGGTGGGTTATGTTAGGTTATATTACGATATGGACGTATATAATGTGCCCACCGAGAAGTAGGGGCCGGCCCGCCAGGAATGTTGGAAAATACTACATCCGAGATGTTAGGTTCCCTTGGGTTAGGATATATAACGTTATAGACGTAAATAATGTCCCCACCGAGAAGTACGGGCCGACACGACCGGGATTTTGTAAAACATTACCAGCGAGGGTCTAGGTGGGTTAGGTTAGGTTATATTACGATATAGACGTATGTAATGTGCCCACCGAGAAGTAGGGGCCGACCCGCCAGGAATGTTGGAAAATACTACAACCGAGATGTTAGGTTCCCTTAGGTTAGGATATATAACGTTATAGACGTATATAATGTCCCCACCGAAAAGTGCGGGCAGACACGACCGGGATTTTGTAAAACATTACCAGCGAGGGTCTAGATGGGTTAGGTTAGGTTATATTATGATATAGACGTATATAATGTGCCCACCGAGAAGTAGGGGCCGACCCGCCAGGAATGTTGGAAAATACTACATCCGAGATGTTAGGTTCCCTTAGGTTAGGATATATAAGTTTATAGACGTATATAATGTACGCACCGAGACGTACGGGAAGACATGAACGGGATTCTGTGAAACATTACCAGCGAGGGTCTAGGTGGGTTAGGTTAGGTTATATTACGATATGGGCGTATATAATGTGCCCACCGAGAAGTAGGGGCCGGCCCGCCAGGAATGTTGGAAAATACTACATCCGAGATGTTAGGTTCCCTTAGGTTAGGATATATAACGTTATAGACGTATATAATGTCCCCACCGAGAAGTACGGGCCGACACGACCGGGATTCTGTGAAACATTACCAGCGAGTGTCTAGGTGGGTTAGGTTAGGTTATATTACGATATGGACGTATATAATGTGCCCACCGAGAAGTAGGGGCCGGCCCGCCAGGAATGTTGGAAAATACTACATCCGAGATGTTAGGTTCCCTTGGGTTAGGATATATAACGTTATAGACGTAAATAATGTTCCCACCGAGAAGTACGGGCCGACACGACCGGGATTTTGTAAAACATTACCAGCGAGGGTCTAGATGGGTTAGGTTAGGTTATATTACGATATAGACGTATATAATGTGCCCACCGAGAAGTAGGGGCCGACCCGCCAGCAATGTTGGGAAATACTACATCCGAGATGTTAGGTTCCCTTAGGTTAGGATATATAACGTTATAGACGTATATCATGTCCCCACCGAGAAGTACGGGCCCACACGACCGGAATTTTGTAAAGCATTACCAGCGAGGGTCTTGATGGGTTAGGTTAGGTTATATTACGATATGGACGTATATAATGTGCCCACCGAGTAGTAGGGGCTGGCCCGCCAGGAATGTTGGAAAATACTACATCCGAGATGATAGGTTCCCTTAGGTTAGGATATATAACGTTATAGAAGTATATAATGTCCCCAACGAGAAGTACGGGCCAAAACGACCGGGATTTTGTAAAACATTACCAGCGACGGTCTAGATGGGTTAGGGTAGGTTATATTGCGATATAGAAGTATATAATGTGCCCACCGAGAAGTAGGGGCCGACCCGACAGGAATGTTGGAAAATACTACATCCGAGATGTTAGGTTCCCTTAGGTTAGGATATATAACGTTATAGACGTATATAATGTCCCCACCGAGAAGTACGGGCAGACACGACCGGGATTCTGTAAAGCATTACCAGCGAGGGTCTAGGTGGGTTAGGTTAGGTCATATTGCGATATAGACGTATATAATGTGCCCACCGAGAAGTAGGGGCCGACCCGCCAGGAATGTTGGAAAATACTACATCCGAGATGTTAGGTTCCCTTAGGTTAGGATATATAACGTTATAGACGTATATAATGTCCCCACCGAGACGTACGGGAAGACATGAACGGGATTCTGTGAAACATTACCAGCGAGGGTCTAGGTGGGTTATGTTAGGTTATATTGCGATATATACGTATATAATGTGCCCACCGAGAAGTAGGGGCGGACCCGCCATGAATGTTGGAAAATACTACAACCGAGATGTTAGGTTCCCTTAGGTTAGGATATATAACGTTATAGACGTATATAATGTCCCCACCGAGAAGTACGGGCCGACACGACCGGGATTCTGTGAAACATTACCAGCGAGTGTCTAGGTGGGTTAGGTTAGGTTATATTACGATATGGACGTATATAATGTGCCCACCGAGAAGTAGGGGCCGGCCCGCCAGGAATGTTGGAAAATACTACATCCGAGATGTTAGGTTCCCTTGGGTTAGGATATATAACGTTATAGACGTAAATAATGTCCCCACCGAGAAGTACGGGCCGACACGACCGGGATTTTGTAAAACATTACCAGCGAGGGTCTAGGTGGGTTAGGTTTGGTTATATTACGATATAGACGTATATAATGTGCCCACCGAGAAGTAGGGGCCGACCCGCCAGGAATGTTGGAAAATAATACATCCGAGTAGTTAGGTTCCCTTAGGTTAGGATATATAACGTTATAGACGTATATAGTGACCCCACCGAGAAGTACGGGTCGACACGACCGGGATTTTGTAAAACATTACCAGCGACGGTCCAGATGGGTTAGGTTAGTTTATATTACGATATAGACGTATATAATGTGCCCACCGAGAAGTAGGGGCCGACCCGCCAGCAATGTTGGGAAATACTACATCCGAGATGTTAGGTTCCCTTAGGTTAGGACATATAACGTTATAGACGTATATAATGTCCCCACCGAGAAGTACGGGCCCATACGACCGGAATTTTGTAAAGCATTACCAGCGAGGGTCTTGATGGGTTAGGTTAGGTTATATTACGATATGGACGTATATAATGTGCCCACCGAGAAGTAGGGGCTGGCCCGCCAGGAATGTTGGAAAATACTACATCCGAGATGATAGGTTCCCTTAGGTTAGGATATATAACGTTATAGAAGTATATAATGTCCCCAACGAGAAGTACGGGCCGAAACGACCGGGATTTTGTAAAACATTACCAGCGACGGTCTAGATGGGTTAGGTTAGGTTATATTGCGATATAGACGTATACAATGTGCCCACCGAGAAGTAGGGGCCGACCCGACAGGAATGTTGAAAAATACTACATCCGAGAAGTTAGGTTCCCTTGGGTTAGGATGTATAACGTTATAGACGTATATAATGTCCCCACCGAGAAGTACGGGTCGACACGACCGGGATTTTGTAAAACATTACCAGCGACGGTCTAGATGTGTTAGGTTAGGTTATATTGCGATATAGACGTATATAATGTGCCCACCGAGAAGTAGGGGCCGACCCGCCAGCAATGTTGGGAAATACTACATCCGAGATGTTAGGTTCCCTTAGGTTAGGATATATAACGTTATAGACGTATATCATGTCCCCACCGAGAAGTACGGGCCCACACGACCGGAATTTTGTAAAGAATTACCAGCGAGGGTCTTGATGAGTTAGGTTAGGTTATATTACGATATGGACGTATATAATGTGCCCACCGAGAAGTAGGGGCTGGCCCGCCAGGAATGTTGGAAAATACTACATCCGAGATGATAGGTTCCCTTAGGTTAGGATATATAACGTTATAGACGTATATAATGTCCCCACGGCAAAGTACGGGCCGACCCGACCGGAATTTTGTAAAACATTACCAGCGAGGGTCTAGATGGGTTAGGTTAGGTTATATTTCGATATGGACGTATATAATGTGCCCACCGAGAAGTAGGGGCCGGACCGCCAGGAATGTTGGAAAATACTACATCCGAGATGTTAGGTTCCCTTAGGTTAGGATATATAACGTTATAGACGTATATAATGTCCCCACCGAGAAGTACGGGCACACACGACCGGGATTCTGTAAAGCATTACCAGCGAGGGTCTAGATGGGTTAGGTTAGGTCATATTGCGATATAGACGTATATAATGTGCCCACCGAGAAGTAGGGGCCGACCCGCCAAGAATGTTGGAAAATACTACATCCGAGATGTTAGGTTCCCCTAGGTTAGGATATATAACGTTATAGACGTATATAATGTCCCCACCGAGACGTACGGGAAGACATGAACGGGATTCTGTGAAACATTACCAGCGAGGGTCTAGGTGGGTTATGTTAGGTTATATTGCGATATAGACGTATATAATGTGCCCACCGAGAAGTAGGGGCGGACCCGCCAGGTATGTTGGAAAATACTACAACCGAGATGTTAGGTTCCCTTAGGTTAGGATATATAACGTGATAGACGTATATAATGTCCCCACCGAGAAGTACGGGCCGACACGACCGGGATTCTGTGAAACATTACCAGCGAGTGTCTAGGTGGGTTAGGTTAGGTTATATTACGATATGGACGTATATAATGTGCCCACCGAGAAGTAGGGGCCGGCCCGCCAGGAATGTTGGAAAATACTACATCCGAGATGTTAGGTTCCCTTGGGTTAGGATATATAACGTTATAGACGTAAATAATGTCCCCACCGAGAAGTACGGGCCGACACGACCGGGATTTTGTAAAACATTACCAGCGAGGGTCTAGGTGGGTTAGGTTAGGTTATATTACGATATAGACGTATATAATGTGCCCACCGAGAAGTAGGGGCCGACCCGCCAGGAATGTTGGAAAATACTACATCCGAGATGTTAGGTTCCCTTAGGTTAGGATATATAACGTTATAGACGTAAATAATGACCCCACCGAGAAGTACGGGTCGACACGACCCGGATTTTGTAAAACATTACCAGCGACGGTCCAGATGGGTTAGGTTAGTTTATATTACGATATAGACGTATATAATGTGCCCACCGAGAAGTAGGGGCCGACCCGCCAGGAATGTTGGAAAATACTACATCCGAGATGTTAGGTGCCCTTAGGTTAGGATATATAACGTTATAGACGTATATAATGTCCCCACCGAGAAGTACGGGCAGACACGACCGGGATTTTGTAAAACATTACCAGCGAGGGTCTAGATGGGTTAGGTTAGGTTATATTTCGATATGGACGTATATAATGTGCCCACCGAGAAGTAGGGGCCGGACCGCCAGGAATGTTGGAAAATACTACATCCGAGATGTTAGGTTCCCTTAGGTTAGGATATATAACGTTATAGACGTATATAATGTCCCCACCGAGAAGTACGGGCACACACGACCGGGATTCTGTAAAGCATTACCAGCGAGGGTCTAGATGGGTTAGGTTAGGTCATATTGCGATATAGACGTATATAATGTGCCCACCGAGAAGTAGGGGCCGACCCGCCAAGAATGTTGGAAAATACTACATCCGAGATGTTAGGTTCCCCTAGGTTAGGATATATAACGTTATAGACGTATATAATGTCCCCACCGAGACGTACGGGAAGACATGAACGGGATTCTGTGAAACATTACCAGCGAGGGTCTAGGTGGGTTATGTTAGGTTATATTGCGATATAGACGTATATAATGTGCCCACCGAGAAGTAGGGGCGGACCCGCCAGGAATGTTGGAAAATACTACAACCGAGATGTTAGGTTCCCTTAGGTTAGGATATATAACGTGATAGACGTATATAATGTCCCCACCGAGAAGTACGGGCCGACACGACCGGGATTCTGTGAAACATTACCAGCGAGTGTCTAGGTGGGTTAGGTTAGGTTATATTACGATATGGACGTATATAATGTGCCCACCGAGAAGTAGGGGCCGGCCCGCCAGGAATGTTGGAAAATACTACATCCGAGATGTTAGGTTCCCTTGGGTTAGGATATATAACGTTATAGACGTAAATAATGTCCCCACCGAGAAGTACGGGCCGACACGACCGGGATTTTGTAAAACATTACCAGCGAGGGTCTAGGTGGGTTAGGTTAGGTTATATTACGATATAGACGTATATAATGTGCCCACCGAGAAGTAGGGGCCGACCCGCCAGGAATGTTGGAAAATACTACATCCGAGATGTTAGGTTCCCTTAGGTTAGGATATATAACGTTATAGACGTAAATAATGACCCCACCGAGAAGTACGGGTCGACACGACCCGGATTTTGTAAAACATTACCAGCGACGGTCCAGATGGGTTAGGTTAGTTTATATTACGATATAGACGTATATAATGTGCCCACCGAGAAGTAGGGGCCGACCCGCCAGGAATGTTGGAAAATACTACATCCGAGATGTTAGGTGCCCTTAGGTTAGGATATATAACGTTATAGACGTATATAATGTCCCCACCGAGAAGTACGGGCAGACACGACCGGGATTTTGTAAAACATTACCAGCGAGGGTCTAGGTGGGTTATGTTAGGTTATATTGCGATATAGACGTATATAATGTGCCCACCGAGAAGTAGGGGCGGACCCGCCAGGAATGTTCGAAAATACTACAACCGAGATGTTAGGTTCCCTTAGGTTAGGATATATAACGTTATAGACGTATATATTGTCCCCACCGAGAAGTACGGGCCGACATGACCGGGATTCTGTGAAACATTACCAGCGTGTGTCTAGGTGGGTTATGTTAGGTTATATTACGATATGGACGTATATAATGTGCCCACCGAGAAGTAGGGGCCGGCCCGCCAGGAATGTTGGAAAATACTACATCCGAGATGTTAGGTTCCCTTGGGTTAGGATATATAACGTTATAGACGTAAATAATGTCCCCACCGAGAAGTACGGGCCGACACGACCGGGATTTTGTAAAACATTACCAGCGAGGGTCTAGGTGGGTTAGGTTAGGTTATATTACGATATAGACGTATGTAATGTGCCCACCGAGAAGTAGGGGCCGACCCGCCAGGAATGTTGGAAAATACTACAACCGAGATGTTAGGTTCCCTTAGGTTAGGATATATAACGTTATAGACGTATATAATGTCCCCACCGAAAAGTGCGGGCAGACACGACCGGGATTTTGTAAAACATTACCAGCGAGGGTCTAGATGGGTTAGGTTAGGTTATATTATGATATAGACGTATATAATGTGCCCACCGAGAAGTAGGGGCCGACCCGCCAGGAATGTTGGAAAATACTACATCCGAGATGTTAGGTTCCCTTAGGTTAGGATATATAAGTTTATAGACGTATATAATGTACGCACCGAGACGTACGGGAAGACATGAACGGGATTCTGTGAAACATTACCAGCGAGGGTCTAGGTGGGTTAGGTTAGGTTATATTACGATATGGGCGTATATAATGTGCCCACCGAGAAGTAGGGGCCGGCCCGCCAGGAATGTTGGAAAATACTACATCCGAGATGTTAGGTTCCCTTAGGTTAGGATATATAACGTTATAGACGTATATAATGTCCCCACCGAGAAGTACGGGCCGACACGACCGGGATTCTGTGAAACATTACCAGCGAGTGTCTAGGTGGGTTAGGTTAGGTTATATTACGATATGGACGTATATAATGTGCCCACCGAGAAGTAGGGGCCGGCCCGCCAGGAATGTTGGAAAATACTACATCCGAGATGTTAGGTTCCCTTGGGTTAGGATATATAACGTTATAGACGTAAATAATGTTCCCACCGAGAAGTACGGGCCGACACGACCGGGATTTTGTAAAACATTACCAGCGAGGGTCTAGATGGGTTAGGTTAGGTTATATTACGATATAGACGTATATAATGTGCCCACCGAGAAGTAGGGGCCGACCCGCCAGCAATGTTGGGAAATACTACATCCGAGATGTTAGGTTCCCTTAGGTTAGGATATATAACGTTATAGACGTATATCATGTCCCCACCGAGAAGTACGGGCCCACACGACCGGAATTTTGTAAAGCATTACCAGCGAGGGTCTTGATGGGTTAGGTTAGGTTATATTACGATATGGACGTATATAATGTGCCCACCGAGTAGTAGGGGCTGGCCCGCCAGGAATGTTGGAAAATACTACATCCGAGATGATAGGTTCCCTTAGGTTAGGATATATAACGTTATAGAAGTATATAATGTCCCCAACGAGAAGTACGGGCCAAAACGACCGGGATTTTGTAAAACATTACCAGCGACGGTCTAGATGGGTTAGGGTAGGTTATATTGCGATATAGAAGTATATAATGTGCCCACCGAGAAGTAGGGGCCGACCCGACAGGAATGTTGGAAAATACTACATCCGAGATGTTAGGTTCCCTTAGGTTAGGATATATAACGTTATAGACGTATATAATGTCCCCACCGAGAAGTACGGGCAGACACGACCGGGATTCTGTAAAGCATTACCAGCGAGGGTCTAGGTGGGTTAGGTTAGGTCATATTGCGATATAGACGTATATAATGTGCCCACCGAGAAGTAGGGGCCGACCCGCCAGGAATGTTGGAAAATACTACATCCGAGATGTTAGGTTCCCTTAGGTTAGGATATATAACGTTATAGACGTATATAATGTCCCCACCGAGACGTACGGGAAGACATGAACGGGATTCTGTGAAACATTACCAGCGAGGGTCTAGGTGGGTTATGTTAGGTTATATTGCGATATATACGTATATAATGTGCCCACCGAGAAGTAGGGGCGGACCCGCCATGAATGTTGGAAAATACTACAACCGAGATGTTAGGTTCCCTTAGGTTAGGATATATAACGTTATAGACGTATATAATGTCCCCACCGAGAAGTACGGGCCGACACGACCGGGATTCTGTGAAACATTACCAGCGAGTGTCTAGGTGGGTTAGGTTAGGTTATATTACGATATGGACGTATATAATGTGCCCACCGAGAAGTAGGGGCCGGCCCGCCAGGAATGTTGGAAAATACTACATCCGAGATGTTAGGTTCCCTTGGGTTAGGATATATAACGTTATAGACGTAAATAATGTCCCCACCGAGAAGTACGGGCCGACACGACCGGGATTTTGTAAAACATTACCAGCGAGGGTCTAGGTGGGTTAGGTTTGGTTATATTACGATATAGACGTATATAATGTGCCCACCGAGAAGTAGGGGCCGACCCGCCAGGAATGTTGGAAAATAATACATCCGAGTAGTTAGGTTCCCTTAGGTTAGGATATATAACGTTATAGACGTATATAGTGACCCCACCGAGAAGTACGGGTCGACACGACCGGGATTTTGTAAAACATTACCAGCGACGGTCCAGATGGGTTAGGTTAGTTTATATTACGATATAGACGTATATAATGTGCCCACCGAGAAGTAGGGGCCGACCCGCCAGCAATGTTGGGAAATACTACATCCGAGATGTTAGGTTCCCTTAGGTTAGGACATATAACGTTATAGACGTATATAATGTCCCCACCGAGAAGTACGGGCCCATACGACCGGAATTTTGTAAAGCATTACCAGCGAGGGTCTTGATGGGTTAGGTTAGGTTATATTACGATATGGACGTATATAATGTGCCCACCGAGAAGTAGGGGCTGGCCCGCCAGGAATGTTGGAAAATACTACATCCGAGATGATAGGTTCCCTTAGGTTAGGATATATAACGTTATAGAAGTATATAATGTCCCCAACGAGAAGTACGGGCCGAAACGACCGGGATTTTGTAAAACATTACCAGCGACGGTCTAGATGGGTTAGGTTAGGTTATATTGCGATATAGACGTATACAATGTGCCCACCGAGAAGTAGGGGCCGACCCGACAGGAATGTTGAAAAATACTACATCCGAGAAGTTAGGTTCCCTTGGGTTAGGATGTATAACGTTATAGACGTATATAATGTCCCCACCGAGAAGTACGGGTCGACACGACCGGGATTTTGTAAAACATTACCAGCGACGGTCTAGATGTGTTAGGTTAGGTTATATTGCGATATAGACGTATATAATGTGCCCACCGAGAAGTAGGGGCCGTCCCGCCAGGAATGTTGGAAAATACTACAACCGAGATGTTAGTTTCCCATAGGTTAGGATATATAACGTTATAGACGTATATAATGTCCCCACCGAGAAGTACGGGCACACACGACCGGGATTTTGTAAAACATTACCAGCGAGGGTCTAGATGGGTTAGGTTAGGTCATATTGCGATATAGACGTATATAATGTACCCACCGAGAAGTAGGGGCCGACCCGCCAGGAATGTTGGAAAATACTACATCCGAGATGTTAGGTTCCCTTAGGTTAGGATATATAACGTTATAGACGTATATAATGTCCCCACCGAGAAGGACGGGCAGACACGACCGGGATTTTGTAAAACATTACCAGCGAGGGTCTAGATGGGTTAGGTTAGGTTATATTGCGATATAGACGTATATAATGTGCCCACCGAGAAGTAGGGGCCGACCCGCCAGGAATGTTAGAAAATACTACATCCGAGATGTTAGGTTCCCTTAGGTTACGATATATAACGTTATAGACGTATATAATGTCCCCACCGATAAGTACGGGCAGACATGACCGGGATTTTGTAAAACATTACCAGCGAGGGTCTAAATGGGTTAGGTTAGGTTATATTACGATATAGACGTATATAATGTGCCCACCGTGAAGTAGGGGCCGACCCGCCCGGAATGTTGGAAAATACTACATCCGAGATGTTAGGTTCCCTTAGGTTAGGATATATAAATTTATAGACGTATATAATGTACATACCGAGACGTACGGGAAGACATGAACGGGATTCTGTGAAACATTACCAGCGAGAGTCTAGGTGGGTTAGGTTAGGTTATATTACGTTATAGACGTATATAATGTTCCCACCGAGAAGTAGGGGCCGACCCGCCAGAAATGTTGGAAAATACTACATCCGAGATGTTAGGTTCCCTTAATTTAGGATATAAAACGATATAGACGTATATAATGTCCCCACGGCAAAGTACGGGCCGACACGACCGGAATTTTGTAAAACATTACCAGCGAGGGTCTAGATGGGTTAGGTTAGGTTATATTACGATATGGACGTATATAATGTGCCCACCGAGAAGTAGGGGCCGACCCGACAGGCATGTTGTAAAATACTACATCCGAGATGTTAGGTTCCCTTAGGTTAGGATATATAACGTTATAGACGTATATAATGTCCCCACCGAGAAGTACGAGCAGACACGACCGGGAGTCTGTAAAGCATTACCAACGAGGGTCTAGATGGGTTAGGTTAGGTCATATTGCGATATAGACGTATATAATGTGCCCACCGAGAAGTAGGGGCCGACCCGCCAGGAATGTTGGAAAATACTACATCCGAGAAGTTAGGTTCCCTTGGGTTAAGATATATAACGTTATAGACGTATATAATGTCCCCACCGAGAAGTACGGGCCGACACGACCGGGATTTTGTAAAACATTACCAGCGAGGGTCTAGATGGGTTAGGTTAGGTTATATTACGATATAGACGTATATAATGTGCCCACCGAGAAGTAGGGGCCGACCCGCCAGCAATGTTGGGAAATACTACATCCGAGATGTTAGGTTCCCTTAGGTTAGGATATATAACGTTATAGACGTATATCATGTCCCCACCGAGAAGTACGGGCCCACACGACCGGAATTTTGTAAAGCATTACCAGCGAGGGTCTTGATGGGTTAGGTTAGGTTATATTACGATATGGACGTATATAATGTGCCCACCGAGTAGTAGGGGCTGGCCCGCCAGGAATGTTGGAAAATACTACATCCGAGATGATAGGTTCCCTTAGGTTAGGATATATAACGTTATAGAAGTATATAATGTCCCCAACGAGAAGTACGGGCCAAAACGACCGGGATTTTGTAAAACATTACCAGCGACGGTCTAGATGGGTTAGGGTAGGTTATATTGCGATATAGAAGTATATAATGTGCCCACCGAGAAGTAGGGGCCGACCCGACAGGAATGTTGGAAAATACTACATCCGAGATGTTAGGTTCCCTTAGGTTAGGATATATAACGTTATAGACGTATATAATGTCCCCACCGAGAAGTACGGGCAGACACGACCGGGATTCTGTAAAGCATTACCAGCGAGGGTCTAGGTGGGTTAGGTTAGGTCATATTGCGATATAGACGTATATAATGTGCCCACCGAGAAGTAGGGGCCGACCCGCCAGGAATGTTGGAAAATACTACATCCGAGATGTTAGGTTCCCTTAGGTTAGGATATATAACGTTATAGACGTATATAATGTCCCCACCGAGACGTACGGGAAGACATGAACGGGATTCTGTGAAACATTACCAGCGAGGGTCTAGGTGGGTTATGTTAGGTTATATTGCGATATATACGTATATAATGTGCCCACCGAGAAGTAGGGGCGGACCCGCCATGAATGTTGGAAAATACTACAACCGAGATGTTAGGTTCCCTTAGGTTAGGATATATAACGTTATAGACGTATATAATGTCCCCACCGAGAAGTACGGGCCGACACGACCGGGATTCTGTGAAACATTACCAGCGAGTGTCTAGGTGGGTTAGGTTAGGTTATATTACGATATGGACGTATATAATGTGCCCACCGAGAAGTAGGGGCCGGCCCGCCAGGAATGTTGGAAAATACTACATCCGAGATGTTAGGTTCCCTTGGGTTAGGATATATAACGTTATAGACGTAAATAATGTCCCCACCGAGAAGTACGGGCCGACACGACCGGGATTTTGTAAAACATTACCAGCGAGGGTCTAGGTGGGTTAGGTTTGGTTATATTACGATATAGACGTATATAATGTGCCCACCGAGAAGTAGGGGCCGACCCGCCAGGAATGTTGGAAAATAATACATCCGAGTAGTTAGGTTCCCTTAGGTTAGGATATATAACGTTATAGACGTATATAGTGACCCCACCGAGAAGTACGGGTCGACACGACCGGGATTTTGTAAAACATTACCAGCGACGGTCCAGATGGGTTAGGTTAGTTTATATTACGATATAGACGTATATAATGTGCCCACCGAGAAGTAGGGGCCGACCCGCCAGCAATGTTGGGAAATACTACATCCGAGATGTTAGGTTCCCTTAGGTTAGGATATATAACGTTATAGACGTATATAATGTCCCCACCGAGAAGTACGGGCCCATACGACCGGAATTTTGTAAAGCATTACCAGCGAGGGTCTTGATGGGTTAGGTTAGGTTATATTACGATATGGACGTATATAATGTGCCCACCGAGAAGTAGGGGCTGGCCCGCCAGGAATGTTGGAAAATACTACATCCGAGATGATAGGTTCCCTTAGGTTAGGATATATAACGTTATAGAAGTATATAATGTCCCCAACGAGAAGTACGGGCCGAAACGACCGGGATTTTGTAAAACATTACCAGCGACGGTCTAGATGGGTTAGGTTAGGTTATATTGCGATATAGACGTATACAATGTGCCCACCGAGAAGTAGGGGCCGACCCGACAGGAATGTTGAAAAATACTACATCCGAGAAGTTAGGTTCCCTTGGGTTAGGATATATAACGTTATAGACGTATATAATGTCCCCACCGAGAAGTACGGGTCGACACGACCGGGATTTTGTAAAACATTACCAGCGACGGTCTAGATGTGTTAGGTTAGGTTATATTGCGATATAGACGTATATAATGTGCCCACCGAGAAGTAGGGGCCGTCCCGCCAGGAATGTTGGAAAATACTACAACCGAGATGTTAGTTTCCCATAGGTTAGGATATATAACGTTATAGACGTATATAATGTCCCCACCGAGAAGTACGGGCACACACGACCGGGATTTTGTAAAACATTACCAGCGAGGGTCTAGATGGGTTAGGTTAGGTCATATTGCGATATAGACGTATATAATGTACCCACCGAGAAGTAGGGGCCGACCCGCCAGGAATGTTGGAAAATACTACATCCGAGATGTTAGGTTCCCTTAGGTTAGGATATATAACGTTATAGACGTATATAATGTCCCCACCGAGAAGGACGGGCAGACACGACCGGGATTTTGTAAAACATTACCAGCGAGGGTCTAGATGGGTTAGGTTAGGTTATATTGCGATATAGACGTATATAATGTGCCCACCGAGAAGTAGGGGCCGACCCGCCAGGAATGTTAGAAAATACTACATCCGAGATGTTAGGTTCCCTTAGGTTACGATATATAACGTTATAGACGTATATAATGTCCCCACCGATAAGTACGGGCAGACATGACCGGGATTTTGTAAAACATTACCAGCGAGGGTCTAAATGGGTTAGGTTAGGTTATATTACGATATAGACGTATATAATGTGCCCACCGTGAAGTAGGGGCCGACCCGCCCGGAATGTTGGAAAATACTACATCCGAGATGTTAGGTTCCCTTAGGTTAGGATATATAAATTTATAGACGTATATAATGTACATACCGAGACGTACGGGAAGACATGAACGGGATTCTGTGAAACATTACCAGCGAGAGTCTAGGTGGGTTAGGTTAGGTTATATTACGTTATAGACGTATATAATGTTCCCACCGAGAAGTAGGGGCCGACCCGCCAGAAATGTTGGAAAATACTACATCCGAGATGTTAGGTTCCCTTAATTTAGGATATAAAACGATATAGACGTATATAATGTCCCCACGGCAAAGTACGGGCCGACACGACCGGAATTTTGTAAAACATTACCAGCGAGGGTCTAGATGGGTTAGGTTAGGTTATATTACGATATGGACGTATATAATGTGCCCACCGAGAAGTAGGGGCCGACCCGACAGGCATGTTGGAAAATACTACATCCGAGATGTTAGGTTCCCTTAGGTTAGGATATATAACGTTATAGACGTATATAATGTCCCCACCGAGAAGTACGAGCAGACACGACCGGGAGTCTGTAAAGCATTACCAACGAGGGTCTAGATGGGTTAGGTTAGGTCATATTGCGATATAGACGTATATAATGTGCCCACCGAGAAGTAGGGGCCGACCCGCCAGGAATGTTGGAAAATACTACATCCGAGAAGTTAGGTTCCCTTGGGTTAAGATATATAACGTTATAGACGTATATAATGTCCCCACCGAGAAGTACGGGTCGACACGACCGGGATTTTGTAAAACATTACCAGCGACGGTCTAGATTGGTTAGGTTAGGTTATATTGCGATATAGACGTATATAATGTGCCCACCGAGAAGTAGGGGCCGACCCGCCAGGAATGTTGGACAATACTACAACCGAGATGTTAGGTTCCCTTAGGTTAGGATATATAACGTTATAGACGTATATAATGTCCCCACCGAGAAGTACGGGCAGACACGACCGGGATTTTGTAAAACATTACCAGCGATGGTCTAGATGGGTTAGGTTAGGTCATATTGCGATATAGACGTATATAATGTGCCCACCGAGAAGTAGGGGCCGACCCGCCAGGAATGTTGGAAAATACTACATCCGAGATGTTAGGTTCCCTTAGGTTAGGATATATAACATTATAGACGTATATAATGTCCCCACCGAGAAGTACGGGCAGACACGACCGGCATTTTGTAAAACATTACCAGCGAGGGTCTAGATGGGTTAGGTTAGGTTATATTACGATATAGACGTATATAATGTGCCCACCGAGAAGTAGGGGCCGACCCGCCAGCAATGTTGGAAAATACTACATCCGAGAAGTTAGGTTCCCTTGGGTTAAGATATATAACGTTATAGACGTATATAATGTCCCCACCGAGAAGTACGGGACGACACGACCGGGATTTTGTAAAACATTACCAGCGACGGTCTAGATGGGTTAGGTTAGGTTATATTGCGATATAGACGTATATAATGTGCCCACCGAGAAGTAGCGGCCGACCCGCCAGGAATGTTGGAAAATACTACAACCGAGATGTTAGGTTCCCTTAGGTTAGGATATATAACATTATAGACGTATATAATGTCCCCACCGAGAAGTACGGTAAGACATGAACGGGATTCTGTGAAACATTACCAGCGAGGGTCTAGGTGGGTTATGTTAGGTTATATTGCGATATAGACGTATACAATGTGCCCACCGAGAAGTAGCGGCCGACCCGCCAGGAATGTTGGAAAATAGTACAACCGAGATGTTAGGTTCCCTTAGGTTAGGATATATAACGTTATAGACGTATATAATGTCCCCACCGAGAAGTACGGGCAGACACGACCGGGATTTTGTAAAACATTACCAGCGAGGGTCTAGATGGGTTAGGTTAGGTTATATTACGATATAGACGTATATAATGTGCGCACCGAGAAGTAGGGGCCGACCCGACCGGCATGTTGGAAAATACTACATCCGAGATGTTAGGTTCCCTTAGGTTAGGATATATAACGTTATAGACGTATATAATGTCCACACCGAGAAGTACGAGCAGACACGACCGGGAGTCTGTAAAGCATTACCAACGAGGGTCTAGATGGGTTAGGTTAGGTCATATTGCGATATAGACGTATATAATGTGCCCACCGAGAAGTAGGGGCCGACCCGCCAGGAATGTTGGAAAATACTACATCCGCGAAGTTAGGTTCCCTTGGGTTAAGATATATAACGTTATAGACGTATATAATGTCCCCACCGAGAAGTACGGGTCGACACGACCGGGATTTTGTAAAACATTACCAGCGACGGTCTAGATGGGTTAGGTTAGGTTATATTGCGATATAGACGTATATAATGTGCCCACCGAGAAGTAGGGGACGACCCGCCAGGAATGTTGGAAAATACTACAACCGACATGTTAGGTTCCCTTAGGTTAGGATATATAACGTTATAGACGTATATAATGTCCCCACCGAGAAGTACGGGCAGACACGACCGGGATTTTGTAAAACATTACCAGCGAGGGTCTAGATGGGTTAGGTTAGGTCATATTGCGATATAGACGTATATAATGTGCCCACCGAGAAGTAGGGGCCGACCCGCCAGGAATGTTGGAAAATACTACATCCGAGATGTTAGGTTCCCTTAGGTTAGGATATATAACGTTATGGACGTATATAATGTTCCCACCGAGAAGTACGGGCCGAAACGACCGGGATTTTGTAAAACACTACCAGCGAGGGTCTAGATGGGTTAGGTTAGGTTATATTACGATATAGACGTATATAATGTGCCCACCGAGAAGTAGGGGCCGACCCGCCAGCAATGTTGGGAAATACTACATCCGAGATGTTAGGTTCCCTTAGGTTAGGATATATAACGATATAGACGTATATCATGTCCCCACCGAGAAGTACGGGCCCACACGACCGGGATTTTGTAAAACATTACCAACGAGGGTCTAGATGGGTTAGGTTAGGTTATATTGCGATATAGACGTATATAATGTGCCCACCGAGAAGTAGGGGCCGACCCGCCAGGAATGTTGGAAAATACTACATCCGAGATGATAGGTTCCCTTAGGTTAGGATATATAACCTTATAGAAGTATATAATGTCCCCAACGAGAAGTACGGGCCGAAACGACCGGGATTTTGTAAAACACTACCAGCGAGGGTCTAGATGGGTTAGGTTAGGTTATATTACGATATAGACGTATATAATGTGCCCACCGAGAAGTAGGGGCCGACCCGCCAGGAATGTTGGAAAATACTACATCCGATATGTTAGGTTCCCTCAGGTTAGGATATATAATGTTATAGACGTATATAATGTCCCCACCGAGAAGTACGGGCAGACACGACCGGGATTTTGTAAAACATTACCAGCGAGTGTCTAGATGGGTTAGGTTAGGTTATATTGCGATATAGACGTATATAATGTGCCCACCGAGAAGTAGGGGCCGACCCGCCAGGAATGTTAGAAAATACTACATCCGAGATGTTAGGTTCCCTTAGGTTACGATATATAACGTTATAGACGTATATAATGTCCCCACCGATAAGTACGGGCAGACACGACCGGGATTTTGTAAAACATTACCAGCGAGGGTCTAGATGGGTTAGGCTAGGTTATATTACGATATAGACGTATATAATGTGCCCACCGTGAAGTAGGGGCCGACACGCCCGGAATGTTGGAAAATACTACATCCGAGATGTTAGGTTCCCTTAGGTTAGGATATATAAATTTATAGACGTATATAATGTACATACCGAGACGTACGGGAAGACATGAACGGGATTCTGTGAAACATTACCAGCGAGAGTCTAGGTGGGTTAGGTTAGGTTATATTACGTTATAGACGTATATAATGTTCCCACCGAGAAGTAGGGGCCGACCCGCCAGAAATGTTGGAAAATACTACATCCGAGATGTTAGGTTCCCTTAATTTAGGATATAAAACGATATAGACGTATATAATGTCCCCACGGCAAAGTACGGGCCGACACGACCGGAATTTTGTAAAACATTACCAGCGAGGGTCTAGATGGGTTAGGTTAGGTTATATTACGATATGGACGTATATAATGTGCCCACCGAGAAGTAGGGGCCGACCCGACAGGCATGTTGGAAAATACTACATCCGAGATGTTAGGTTCCCTTAGGTTAGGATATATAACGTTATAGACGTATATAATGTCCCCACCGAGAAGTACGAGCAGACACGACCGGGAGTCTGTAAAGCATTACCAACGAGGGTCTAGATGGGTTAGGTTAGGTCATATTGCGATATAGACGTATATAATGTGCCCACCGAGAACTAGGGGCCGACCCGCCAGGAATGTTGGAAAATACTACATCCGAGAAGTTAGGTTCCCTTGGGTTAAGATATATAACGTTATAGACGTATATAATGTCCCCACCGAGAAGTACGGGTCGACACGACCGGGATTTTGTAAAACATTACCAGCGACGGTCTAGATTGGTTAGGTTAGGTTATATTGCGATATAGACGTATATAATGTGCCCACCGAGAAGTAGGGGCCGACCCGCCAGGAATGTTGGAAAATACTACAACCGAGATGTTAGGTTCCCTTAGGTTAGGATATATAACGTTATAGACGTATATAATGTCCCCACCGAGAAGTACGGGCAGACACGACCGGGATTTTGTAAAACATTACCAGCGAGGGTCTAGATGGGTTAGGTTAGGTCATATTGCGATATAGACGTATATAATGTGCCCACCGAGAAGTAGGGGCCGACCCGCCAGGAATGTTGGAAAATACTACATCCGAGATGTTAGGTTCCCTTAGGTTAGGATATATAACATTATAGACGTATATAATGTCCCCACCGAGAAGTACGGGCAGACACGACCGGCATTTTGTAAAACATTACCAGCGAGGGTCTAGATGGGTTAGGTTAGGTTATATTACGATATAGACGTATATAATGTGCCCACCGAGAAGTAGGGGCCGACCCGCCAGCAATGTTGGAAAATACTACATCCGAGAAGTTAGGTTCCCTTGGGTTAAGATATATAACGTTATAGACGTATATAATGTCCCCACCGAGAAGTACGGGACGACACGACCGGGATTTTGTAAAACATTACCAGCGACGGTCTAGATGGGTTAGGTTAGGTTATATTGCGATATAGACGTATATAATGTGCCCACCGAGAAGTAGCGGCCGACCCGCCAGGAATGTTGGAAAATACTACAACCGAGATGTTAGGTTCCCTTAGGTTAGGATATATAACATTATAGACGTATATAATGTCCCCACCGAGAAGTACGGTAAGACATGAACGGGATTCTGTGAAACATTACCAGCGAGGGTCTAGGTGGGTTATGTTAGGTTATATTGCGATATAGACGTATATAATGTGCCCACCGAGAAGTAGCGGCCGACCCGCCAGGAATGTTGGAAAATACTACAACCGAGATGTTAGGTTCCCTTAGGTTAGGATATATAACGTTATAGACGTATATAATGTCCCCACCGAGAAGTACGGGCAGACACGACCGGGATTTTGTAAAACATTACCAGCGAGGGTCTAGATGGGTTAGGTTAGGTTATATTACGATATAGACGTATATAATGTGCCCACCGAGAAGTAGGGGCCGACCCGACCGGCATGTTGGAAAATACTACATCCGAGATGTTAGGTTCCCTTAGGTTAGGATATATAACGTTATAGACGTATATAATATCCACACCGAGAAGTACGAGCAGACACGACCGGGAGTCTGTAAAGCATTACCAACGAGGGTCTAGATGGGTTAGGTTAGGTTATATTACGATATGGACGTATATAATGTGCCCACCGAGAAGTAGGGGCCGGCCCGCCAGGAATGTTGGAAAATACTACATCCGAGATGTTAGGTTCCCTTGGGTTAGGATATATAACGTTATAGACGTAAATAATGTCCCCACCGAGAAGTACGGGCCGACACGACCGGGATTTTGTAAAACATTACCAGCGAGGGTCTAGGTGGGTTAGGTTAGGTTATATTACGATATAGACGTATATAATGTGCCCACCGAGAAGTAGGGGCCGACCCGCCAGGAATGTTGGAAAATACTACATCCGAGATGTTAGGTTCCCTTAGGTTAGGATATATAACGTTATAGACGTAAATAATGACCCCACCGAGAAGTACGTGTCGACACGACCCGGATTTTGTAAAACATTACCAGCGACGGTCCAGATGGGTTAGGTTAGTTTATATTACGATATAGACGTATATAATGTGCCCACCGAGAAGTAGGGGCCGACCCGCCAGGAATGTTGGAAAATACTACATCCGAGATGTTAGGTGCCCTTAGGTTAGGATATATAACGTTATAGACGTATATAATGTCCCCACCGAGAAGTACGGGCAGACACGACCGGGATTTTGTAAAACATTACCAGCGAGGGTCTAGATGGGTTAGGTTAGGTTATATTACGATATAGACGTATATAATGTGCCCACCGAGAAGTAGGGGCCGACCCGCCAGGAATGTTGGAAAATACTACATCCGAGATGTTAGGTTCCCTTAGGTTAGGATATATAACGTTATAGACGTATATAATGTCCCCACCGAGAAGTACGGGCCCATATGACCGGAATTTTGTAAAGCATTACCAGCGAGGGTCTTGATGGGTTAGGTTAGGTTATATTACGATATGGACGTATATAATGTGCCCACCGAGAAGTAGGGGCCGGCCCGCCAGGAATGTTGGAAAATACTACATCCGAGATGTTAGGTTCCCTTGGGTTAGGATATATAACGTTATAGACGTAAATAATGTCCCCACCGAGAAGTACGGGCCGACACGACCGGGATTTTGTGAAACATTACCAGCGAGGGTCTAGGTGGGTTAGGTTAGGTTATATTACGATATAGACGTATATAATGTGCCCACCGAGAAGTAGGGGCCGACCCGCCAGGAATGTTGGAAAATACTACATCCGAGATGTTAGGTTCCCTTAGGTTAGGATATATAACGTTATAGACGTATATAATGACCCCACCGAGAAGTACGGGTCGACACGACCGGGATTTTGTAAAACATTACCAGCGACGGTCTAGATGGGTTAGGTTAGGTTATATTGCGATATAGACGTATATGATGTGCCCACCGAGAAGTAGGGGCCGACCCGCCAGGAATGTTGGAAAATACTACAACCGAGATGTTAGGTTCCCTTAGGTTAGGATATATAACGTTATAGACGTATATAATGTCCCCACCGAGAAGTACGGGCAGACACGACCGGGATTTTGTAAAACATTACCAGCGAGGGTCTAGATGGGTTAGGTTAGGTCATATTGCGATATAGACGTATATAATGTGCCCACCGAGAAGTAGGGGCCGACCCGCCAGGAATGTTGGAAAATACTACATCCGAGATGTTAGGTTCCCTTAGGTTAGGATATATAACGTTATAGACGTATATAATGTCCCCACCGAGAAGTACGGGCAGACACGACCGGGATTTTGTAAAACATTACCAGCGAGGTTCTAGATGGGTTAGGTTAGGTTATATTACGATATAGACGTATATAATGTGCCCACCGAGAAGTAGGGGCCGACGCGCCAGCAATGTTGGGAAATACTACATCCGAGATGTTAGGTTCCCTTAGGTTAGGATATATAACGTTATAGACGTATATCATGTCCCCACCGAGAAGTACGGGCCCACACGACCGGAATTTTGTAAAGCATTACCAGCGAGGGTCTTGATGGGTTAGGTTAGGTTATATTACGATATGGACGTATATAATGTGCCCACCGAGAAGTAGGGGCTGGCCCGCCAGGAATGTTGGAAAATACTACATCCGAGATGATAGGTTCCCTTAGGTTAGGATATATAACGTTATAGACGTATATAATGTCCCCACGGCAAAGTACGGGCCGACCCGACCGGAATTTTGTAAAACATTACCAGCGAGGGTCTAGATGGGTTAGGTTAGGTTATATTACGATATGGACGTATATAATGTGCCCACCGAGAAGTAGGGGCTGGCCCGCCAGGAATGTTGGAAAATACTACATCCGAGATGTTAGGTTCCCTTAGGTTAGGATATATAACGTTATAGACGTATATAATGTCCCCACCGAGAAGTACGGGTCGACACGACCGGGATTTTGTAAAACATTACCAGCGACGGTCTAGATGGGTTAGGTTAGGTTATATTGCGATATAGACGTATATAATGTGCCCACCGAGAAGTAGGGGCCGACCCGCCAGGAATGTTGGAAAATACTACAACCGAGATGTTAGGTTCCCTTAGGTTAGGATATATAACGTTATAGACGTATATAATGTCCCCACCGAGAAGTACGGGCAGACACGACCGGGATTTTGTAAAACATTACCAGCGAGGGTCTAGATGGGTTAGGTTAGGTCATATTGCGATATAGACGTATATAATGTGCCCACCGAGAAGTAGGGGCCGACCCGCCAGGAATGTTGGAAAATACTACATCCGAGATGTTAGGTTCCCTTAGGTTAGGATATATAACGTTATAGACGTATATAATGTCCCCACCGAGAAGTACGGGCAGTCACGACCGGGATTTTGTAAAACATTACCAGCGAGGGTCTAGATGGGTTAGGTTAGGTTATATTACGATATAGACGTATATATTGTGCCCACCGAGAAGTAGGGGCCGACCCGCCAGCAATGTTGGGAAATACTACATCCGAGATGTTAGGTTCCCTTAGGTTAGGATATATAACGTTATAGACGTATATAATGTCCCCACCGAGAAGTACGGGCAGACACGACCGGGATTTTGTAAAACATTACCAGCGAGGGTCTAGATGGGTTAGGTTAGGTTATATTACGATATAGACGTATATAATGTGCCCACCGAGAAGTAGGGGCCGACCCGCCAGGAATGTTGGAAAATACTACATCCGAGATGTTAGGTTCCCTTAGGTTAGGAAATATAACGTTATAGACGTATATAATGTCCCCACCGAGAAGTACGGGCAGACACGACCGGGATTTTGTAAAACATTACCAGCGAGGGTCTAGATGGGTTAGGTTAGGTTATATTACGATATGGACGTATATAATGTGCCCACCGAGAAGTAGGGGCTGGCCCGCCAGGAATGTTGGAAAATACTTCATCCGAGATGATAGGTTCCCTTAGGTTAGGATATATAACGTTATAGACGTATATAATGTCCCCACGGCAAAGTACGGGCCGACCCGACCGGAATTTTGTAAAACATTACCAGCGAGGGTCTAGATGGGTTAGGTTAGGTTATATTACGATATGGACGTATATAATGTGCCCACCGAGAAGTAGGGGCTGGCCCGCCAGGAATGTTGGAAAATACTACATCCGAGATGTTAGGTTCCCTTAGGTTAGGATATATAACGTTATAGACGTATATAATGTCCCCACCGAGAAGTACGGGTCGACACGACCGGGATTTTGTAAAACATTACCAGCGACGGTCTAGATGGGTTAGGTTAGGTTATATTGCGATATAGACGTATATAATGTGCCCACCGAGAAGTAGGGGCCGACCCGCCAGGAATGTTGGAAAATACTACAACCGAGATGTTAGGTTCCCTTAGGTTAGGATATATAACGTTATAGACGTATATAATGTCCCCACCGAGAAGTACGGGCAGACACGACCGGGATTTTGTAAAACATTACCAGCGAGGGTCTAGATGGGTTAGGTTAGGTCATATTGCGATATAGACGTATATAATGTGCCCACCGAGAAGTAGGGGCCGACCCGCCAGGAATGTTGGAAAATACTACATCCGAGATGTTAGGTTCCCTTAGGTTAGGATATATAACGTTATAGACGTATATAATGTCCCCACCGAGAAGTACGGGCAGACACGACCGGGATTTTGTAAAACATTACCAGCGAGGGTCTAGATGGGTTAGGTTAGGTTATATTACGATATAGACGTATATAATGTGCCCACCGAGAAGTAGGGGCCGACCCGCCAGCAATGTTGGGAAATACTACATCCGAGATGTTAGGTTCCCTTAGGTTAGGATATATAACGTTATAGACGTATATAATGTCCCCACCGAGAAGTACGGGCAGACACGACCGGGATTTTGTAAAACATTACCAGCGAGGGTCTAGATGGGTTAGGTTAGGTCATATTGCGATATAGACGTATATAATGTGCCCACCGAGAAGTAGGGGCCGACCCGCCAGGAATGTTGGAAAATACTACATCCGAGATGTTAGGTTCCCTTAGGTTAGGAAATATAACGTTATAGACGTATATAATGTCCCCACCGAGAAGTACGGGCAGACACGACCGGGATTTTGTAAAACATTACCAGCGAGGGTCTAGATGGGTTAGGTTAGGTTATATTACGATATGGACGTATATAATGTGCCCACCGAGAAGTAGGGGCTGGCCCGCCAGGAATGTTGGAAAATACTACATCCGAGATGTTAGGTTCCCTTAGGTTAGGATATATAACGTTATAGACGTATATAATGTCCCCACCGAGAAGTACGGGTCGACACGACCGGGATTTTGTAAAACATTACCAGCGACTGTCTAGATGGGTTAGGTTAGGTTATATTGCGATATAGACGTATATAATGTGCCCACCGAGAAGTAGGGGCCGACCCGCCAGGAATGTTGGAAAATACTACAACCGAGATGTTAGGTTCCCTTAGGTTAGGATATATAACGTTATAGACGTATATAATGTCCCCACCGAGAAGTACGGGCAGACACGACCGGGATTTTGTAAAACATTACCAGCGAGGGTCTGGATGGGTTAGGTTAGGTCATATTGCGATATAGACGTATATAATGTGCCCACCGAGAAGTAGGGGCCGACCCGCCAGGAATGTTGGAAAATACTACATCCGAGATGTTAGGTTCCCTTAGGTTAGGAAATATAACGTTATAGACGTATATAATGTCCCCACCGAGAAGTACGGGCAGACACGACCGGGATTTTGTAAAACATTACCAGCGAGGGTCTAGATGGGTTAGGTTAGGTTATATTACGATATGGACGTATATAATGTGCCCACCGAGAAGTAGGGGCTGGCCCGCCAGGAATGTTGGAAAATACTACATCCGAGATGATAGGTTCCCTTAGGTTAGGATATATAACGTTATAGACGTATATAATGTCCCCACGGCAAAGTACGGGCCGACCCGACCGGAATTTTGTAAAACATTACCAGCGAGGGTCTAGATGGGTTAGGTTAGGTTATATTACGATATGGACGTATATAATGTGCCCACCGAGAAGTAGGGGCTGGCCCGCCAGGAATGTTGGAAAATACTACATCCGAGATGTTAGGTTCCCTTAGGTTAGGATATATAACGTTATAGACGTATATAATGTCCCCACCGAGAAGTACGGGTCGACACGACCGGGATTTTGTAAAACATTACCAGCGACGGTCTAGATGGGTTAGGTTAGGTTATATTGCGATATAGACGTATATAATGTGCCCACCGAGAAGTAGGGGCCGACCCGCCAGGAATGTTGGAAAATACTACAACCGAGATGTTAGGTTCCCTTAGGTTAGGATATATAACGTTATAGACGTATATAATGTCCCCACCGAGAAGTACGGGCAGACACGACCGGGATTTTGTAAAACATTACCAGCGAGGGTCTAGATGGGTTAGGTTAGGTCATATTGCGATATAGACGTATATAATGTGCCCACCGAGAAGTAGGGGCCGACCCGCCAGGAATGTTGGAAAATACTACATCCGAGATGTTAGGTTCCCTTAGGTTAGGATATATAACGTTATAGACGTATATAATGTCCCCACCGAGAAGTACGGGCAGACACGACCGGGATTTTGTAAAACATTACCAGCGAGGGTCTAGATGGGTTAGGTTAGGTTATATTACGATATAGACGTATATAATGTGCCCACCGAGAAGTAGGGGCCGACCCGCCAGCAATGTTGGGAAATACTACATCCGAGATGTTAGGTTCCCTTAGGTTAGGATATATAACGTTATAGACGTATATAATGTCCCCACCGAGAAGTACGGGCAGACACGACCGGGATTTTGTAAAACATTACCAGCGAGGGTCTAGATGGGTTAGGTTAGGTCATATTGCGATATAGACGTATATAATGTGCCCACCGAGAAGTAGGGGCCGACCCGCCAGGAATGTTGGAAAATACTACATCCGAGATGTTAGGTTCCCTTAGGTTAGGAAATATAACGTTATAGACGTATATAATGTCCCCACCGAGAAGTACGGGCAGACACGACCGGGATTTTGTAAAACATTACCAGCGAGGGTCTAGATGGGTTAGGTTAGGTTATATTACGATATGGACGTATATAATGTGCCCACCGAGAAGTAGGGGCTGGCCCGCCAGGAATGTTGGAAAATACTACATCCGAGATGATAGGTTCCCTTAGGTTAGGATATATAACGTTATAGACGTATATAATGTCCCCACGGCAAAGTACGGGCCGACCCGACCGGAATTTTGTAAAACATTACCAGCGAGGGTCTAGATGGGCTAGGTTAGGTTATATTACGATATGGACGTATATAATGTGCCCACCGAGAAGTAGGGGCTGGCCCGCCAGGAATGTTGGAAAATACTACATCCGAGATGTTAGGTTCCCTTAGGTTAGGATATATAACGTTATAGACGTATATAATGTCCCCACCGAGAAGTACGGGTCGACACGACCGGGATTTTGTAAAACATTACCAGCGACTGTCTAGATGGGTTAGGTTAGGTTATATTGCGATATAGACGTATATAATGTGCCCACCGAGAAGTAGGGGCCGACCCGCCAGGAATGTTGGAAAATACTACATCCGAGATGTTAGGTTCCCTTAGGTTAGGATATATAACGTTATAGACGTATATAATGTCCCCACCGAGAAGTACGGGCAGACACGACCGGAATTCTGTAAAGCATTACCAGCGAGGGTCTAGATGGGTTAGGTTAGGTCATATTGCGATATAGACGTATATAATGTGCCCACCGAGAAGTAGGGGCCGACCCGCCAGGAATGTTGGAAAATACTACATCCGAGATGTTAGGTTCCCCTAGGTTAGGATATATAACGTTATAGACGTATATAATGTCCCCACCGAGACGTACGGGAAGACATGAACGGGATTCTGTGAAACACTACCAGCGAGGGTCTAGGTGGGTTATGTAAGGTTATATTGCGATATAGACGTATATAATGTGCCCACCGAGAAGTAGGGGCGGACCCGCCAGGAATGTTGGAAAATACTACAACCGAGATGTTAGGTTCCCTTAGGTTAGGATATATAACGTGATAGACGTATATAATGTCCCCACCGAGAAGTACGGGCCGACACGACCGGGATTCTGTGAAACATTACCAGCGAGTGTCTAGGTGGGTTAGGTTAGGTTATATTACGATATGGACGTATATAATGTGCCCACCGAGAAGTAGGGGCCGGCCCGCCAGGAATGTTGGAAAATACTACATCCGAGATGTTAGGTTCCCTTGGGTTAGGATATATAACGTTATAGACGTAAATAATGTCCCCACCGAGAAGTACGGGCCGACACGACCGGGATTTTGTAAAACATTACCAGCGAGGGTCTAGGTGGGTTAGGTTAGGTTATATTACGATATAGACGTATATAATGTGCCCACCGAGAAGTAGGGGCCGACCCGCCAGGAATGTTGGAAAATACTACATCCGAGATGTTAGGTTCCCTTAGGTTAGGATATATAACGTTATAGACGTAAATAATGACCCCACCGAGAAGTACGGGTCGACACGACCGGGATTTTGTAAAACATTACCAGCGACGGTCCAGATGGGTTAGGTTAGTTTATATTACGATATAGACGTATATAATGTGCCCACCGAGAAGTAGGGGCCGACCCGCCAGGAATGTTGGAAAATACTACATCCGAGATGTTAGGTGCCCTCAGGTTAGGATATATAATGTTATAGACGTATATAATGTCCCCACGGCAAAGGACGGGCCGACACGACCGGGATTTTGTAAAACATTACCAGCGAGGGTCTAGATGGGTTAGGTTAGGTTATATTACGATATAGACGTATATAATGTGCCCACCGAGAAGTAGGGGCCGACCCGCCAGGAATGTTGGAAAATACTACATCCGAGATGTTAGGTTCCCTTAGGTTAGGATATATAACGTTATAGACGTATATAATGTCCCCACCGAGAAGTACGGGCCCATATGACCGGAATTTTGTAAAGCATTACCAGCGAGGGTCTTGATGGGTTAGGTTAGGTTATATTACGATATGGACGTATATAATGTGCCCACCGAGAAGTAGGGGCCGGCCCGCCAGGAATGTTGGAAAATACTACATCCGAGATGTTAGGTTCCCTTGGGTTAGGATATATAACGTTATAGACGTAAATAATGTCCCCACCGAGAAGTACGGGCCGACACGACCGGGATTTTGTGAAACATTACCAGCGAGGGTCTAGGTGGGTTAGGTTAGGTTATATTACGATATAGACGTATATAATGTGCCCACCGAGAAGTAGGGGCCGACCAGCCAGGAATGTTGGAAAATACTACATCCGAGATGTTAGGTTCCCTTAGGTTAGGATATATAACGTTATAGACGTATATAATGACCCCACCGAGAAGTACGGGTCGACACGACCGGGATTTTGTAAAACATTACCAGCGACGGTCTAGATGGGTTAGGTTAGGTTATATTGCGATATAGACGTATATAATGTGCCCACCGAGAAGTAGGGGCCGACCCTCCAGGAATGTTGGAAAATACTACAACCGAGATGTTAGGTTCCCTTAGGTTAGGATATATAACGTTATAGACGTATATAATGTCCCCACCGAGAAGTACGGGCAGACACGACCGGGATTTTGTAAAACATTACCAGCGAGGGTCTAGATGGGTTAGGTTAGGTTATATTACGATATGGACGTATATAATGTGCCCACCGAGAAGTAGGGGCTGGCCCGCCAGGAATGTTGGAAAATACTACATCCGAGATGATAGGTTCCCTTAGGTTAGGATATATAACGTTATAGACGTATATAATGTCCCCACGGCAAAGTACGGGCCGACCCGACCGGAATTTTGTAAAACATTACCAGCGAGGGTCTAGATGGGTTAGGTTAGGTTATATTACGATATGGACGTATATAATGTGCCCACCGAGAAGTAGGGGCTGGCCCGCCAGGAATGTT